>JAYKAV010001698.1:501578-745757 GCA_035582835.1 Phoebastria nigripes
CTTCTCCCTCCCTCACCCACTGGTGTTGCAACATCTACCGGGGCGGCCGGCACGGTCCCGCGTCCCCCGCCCCAGCGGCTCACGGCGCTCCCCGGCCGGGGGCAGGTGGGACGGGGCAGAGGACGGCAGCGGGCGCCCGACCGCGCCTGTCCGGTCCGGTCCCGTCCCCCACGTACCTGTTCGCGCCCGCCGGCCGCCCCGGCGCCGCCGGCCCCTCGCCGGGGGGGCTCCTGACGAAGAAGCGGGAGAAGGTGCTGTGCCAGGAGGGGCCGGCCCGCCGCCGGCTGCCCCCGCCGGACATCGCCGCCGCCGTCCGGGACAGGACCCTGACGGGACGCGAGGCGCTGCCAGCAGCCGCCCGGCACTGAGTCCCCGTGGCGGCGGGAGGCAGCGGCGGCAAACACCTCCCTCCTCCTCCGGCGGGGGCGGAGCCGGCGCTCCGCCTCCGCCCGCCCCTTCCCGCCGGCGGGGCGGCCGCGGCGCGGGCCGGGGCGGCGGGGAGGCCGGCGCTCTGGCCGGGGTTGGCGGAGGGCGGGAAGGAGGGTCCGGGTGCGAGGAGCGGGAAGGACGAAAGCTGCGCCCGGGAAGGCGGGAGGCCGGCTCCGGCGTGGTGCGGTTGCAGAAGCGGTGGCACGGCGGGGAGGCTGGGGCAGGAGAAGGTGTTTCACCACTATCCGTGCTGCAGCAGCGTCCTTCTTTTGGGCAGGCCGATCAATGACTGGCTCCGCCGGCTGCAAAGGCGCGGGGAGGCGGTGTCTGCCCCGGAGAGAGCGCAGGGTGGCGGGAGGAAAGCGACGGCAGGGGAGAGGGAAGTACCACCGCAGGCAGCCTGCCGCCTCCTCCCGAGGAGGGGTGTTTGTTTGGTTTTCGTGTTGTTTTTTTAAGTTAATGTTCACACATAATTAGCGTGAACAAAGAGAAAAGATCAGAAGTGAAAATTAACCCTAAGAAAAGGGACAGACAGCCTTGAGAATTTACACTCCTCGTGACTGACTGCAAACACCAACGCCAGGCTGCGTTTTTTAACTTGTGCCAACTTCGAGCTACTACTACCACGTGTTTGTCAAGGCAGAGTCAGTAACGAGCTTCACACTGTCCTGGGCCAGACGCCGTCTGGCTGCCAGGTAACATACATACCTGTTATGTCAGCACAGTAAAACATTTGCATCAAATAAAGGTACACAGCAAGAGTAGTGTGGCTGTTTCACCACTTGCCTCCCTCCGTCACTTTGGGATAAGTTCAGGCCATCCTTGCTGATGACAAGTGATTTGGAGGAAGGGGGTTCTCCTGCCTTTTGAAAAGATTTCTTCCTAGAAAGGAGTTTTGTTGTTTGGGGTTTTTTTTGTTTAATACTGAAACCTTCATTTTTCTCTCTGAGGACTGTGGCCTCCCTTGAGTTAACATCAAACTATCCCTACCAACAGACATGACCTTGCCATTGCAAAAATTCAGTGACAAATATTATCCTCATTTTATAGACAGAAGTGATGCATAAAACCTTAATGATTCACTGAGTGTGAACTACTGGTAAAATAGACTAACCTGATGTTAGGATTTTAAATACAGAACCACACTTTCTTCTTTCATCTTGGTAAGCATCTCCGCTGTTCTTTGTGACTGCCTACACCTCACGCCTTTTTATTAGCTCCTTTTTGCATCCTGCCATCTCACAGAATAACAGAGTGGCTGAGGTCGTAAGGTACCTTGGAAGGTCATCTGGTCCAACTCCCCTGCTCAAGCAGGTTGCCCAGGGCCATGTCTTCTGAGTATCTCCAAGGATGGAGACTCTACAGTCTCTCTGGGCAACCTGTGCCAGTGCTCACTTTTTTTCTGTAAGATCCTTCTCCATTCGTTCACCTCGATTCACCGCCTCTATACACAAGGCCTCTTTGCCTGTATTCTTTACCACTGTGCCATAGTATCAGGCTGCCATGGCTGCAACTTGGGGTGGATATGAAGCTGGTACTCTAGGCCCATCTGCAAAGAAGCAGCAATAAAACAGCCTGGAAATAAACTACTGGCTACTTTCCTGTCTACTTTCCACTGCCTCAGCTATGAGCAAAATCTTTCAGAAGTGTGCAGACAGCTCCCCCCCATATTGTCCAGGTCTCATACAGCTTTCATGTGGATTTTCAAAACAGAGACACAGGTGGATATTGGACGTACTTAAATCTTTACCAGTCAGTCTGAGTTGGGACTAGCTGGTTGCTTCACCGGTTACAAGAAGTAGCTTTCACATGGTGTAATTACCAGTCACAAACCTTATTCAGGGGACCAGCACTTACTACACAACAAGGTCCTGCCTAGTTTTTAGTGTCCAGACAAGAGGCAGACAATTCTCTCAGTGATACAGATGCCCCAAACCTAGCACAAAAATATGAAATGTTTCATTCCAGAACAGTATAGAGAAAAAAGAAACCACATTTTGAGAGTACCTACACATAGTTGCCCATTCTCAGGGAAACGGCAATCAGGGTTAAAACTACAAAATGTAACAGCAGCCCCTATGGAACATTACAGAGGAGACACTCCCTCTGACATTCAAAATAAAAGTAATTAAGGCTCCAAAACCAAATTCGAAGAGTGGCAATTTATTAGAAGCAATTAAATGGGACTGCACAAACAGTCTGCAGGGAGGCTTAGGCTCTCAGTGACTTGTTTGTTACTTTCAATTCTTCTTTGCCACGTACATCTCACAGCTTCCCTACCTATTGCTTAAGTAAGGTCTAATCCCTAAGCTGTAGCAAACCTGAATATAATAATTAGCATTTATAAAGCATGCGGTATCTTCAAAGGATTTAAGCATTAATTAATCCTCATAACCACCTCAGGATGTAGTTAAGTACAATATGGTGAGTGGGTTGCACACAGAGACAGAGGCAGTCAAAACACCTACCTGCATCCAAAATCTGTCCACGCTCTACCAGTGAGGCGCCCGGAGGGGCACCACAGTGCAGCATGAAGCATTACCAGGGCTGTGCTTGTGCAAGAACAAAGAGCCAACCTAATCAGAAATGCTAATCCCAAACAGTAACATTTTGTGCTCAAATCTGTCTCTCCTTTCTTCACTGCATCTAAAAGCAGAAACACGCAGAAACGTACCAAGTGGCAGTTCTACTGGAGGCACATAAGTAAATTCTAATCAAAGTAGTAAAACTTTATCAATATAAAAGATGAGCGTGGCCCAGGTTACATAATCCCTTTCTTTTTACATACCCTGGAGTAACTGAGTACCACATGACTTGCAAGTAAATAATTTTGACACATTTAAAATAATAAAATGGGAACTGTCAGCAGAGTTGCCAACAGGTACCCAGTTTCAGCCATCTACACCTTCCACAAAGGGAGAAAAGTTAGGCTGTTACCCAAAGATGCAGTATCTACCATGTGGCAGGTGGCCTCACATATTAACACAGCTGTCAGCATTAACAGCAGCACCAACACATGCAAGCCAAAACAGATGGGGGAAACAGGTTCCTTTCCGCCTCAGATTAGAGTACTCACATGTGGCCCATACGAGGTAATACTGCATCGCCCAAGGCAGTGAGAAACCATTAAAACACAGTTGCAGAGGGAAACAATGGCACAGAAGAGGAAAATGTCAAGCCAAGGCTCTCAATATGTTTTTTCATAGTTCATCCTGCCCAGAGTTCCACTTGAATCAGTATCTCAAATAAGAAAGGGGAGAGTGCTGTGCCTATTCCATAGCCACTAATTTTCTACTGCAATTCAGATTATAATGGTTGCGCACAAGGGAAACCTCCCCCTTCTCCCTACTGCTTTAGAGTGAGCAGATGGTGAAATTTTAATTGTGCTTTCTGAATTTCCTCCCTTTTATGGGTCTTTACAATCTTGAGTCAAATCTTTTGTTTTGTTTGGATACCAAAAAGGAAAGCAAGTTTCCATCATACTGGTTTATGAAAAGCCCTCCTCTCACACCCAGTTTTAGAACTTTTCTGATACATTAAAGTCGTAACTAGGGGAGAAATGTAGTCTTAAAACCACCAAACTAAACATTTTCCCTGCAAGCACATTTTAGCACTATTAAATGAAAAAAACATTCTCAAACTGTTTGCATTGTTGGACCACTACAATAAGAAATGGTCTTATGTTTTGAGGTACAAGCCTGCTAAACAAAAGCATATAGTTCAGTTTCCTGTTTCATACATGTCTAATGCATTTACCCATAAAAATACTTTGTCTGTCTTGGCTACTTTTTCTTGTTAACAGGCAATCCCATTTTCCAGGTTCCTACAGAACATGTCTACAGGTAGATGTGGCACAAATAGCAATAGTATTTTAATAATGGATGGTCCCTTACTGATCTTTTTCCTTTCCAGTATGTAATGTATTATGGCAAGGTTTCTAATAGGTGGCATGAAACCATGAATTAATAAATACACATAATGGAGTCACCACATGTAATATTTCCTAGCCATTTTTGACAATGTCAGTTGTCCAGATGTTGAAACAAATACTGATGACTTTAAAATCCCTAATCTATGCCTATTCTAAAATGCCGGCGAACAACAGAATTGAAGATTTGGGTCTTGGATATGTTATTACACAGATGAAGCATGTTAGCAAGGATTTCTAGGATATATTTTCTATCTAGCTATGACCTTCTGCTGTAAAGCATGCACTGCACAGCTTCCAGCAATCCTCATCCTTTAACTGTGAACACACAGTTCCTCCATTTGATTTACTGAAAATGGTTTAAAAGAGAGCCACATGGCCAGCTGCTATTGTTCAAATGCCTTCATGTCTGGAGAAGACAGCTGGAAATGACTCATGGTGTTAACTGCAGTTACTGAGAGCTGTAACTGTTCTTTATTATTTTGGATAAGATTTATACACTGTGCAACCTATGGCCAAAAGTTCAGTGTAAGTAATTAAAATCTTTTAATCAACTTTTCGGAAGGCTGCTTCTATTTGTTTTCCACACTATAATTTGTGACATTTACATTTACCCAGTAGCAGAAGTGCTAAAATGGAAAACTAATGGTAAAGAACAAAATAAAAAGTGACCAACACACCTACAGAACCTCTTTTAAAATAGACTTTCGCTGCACCTGGGCATGGAGCAAAAAGCATTCAGAAGCTTCATACTACGGTGGTATGTATGCACCTAACTACTCTATATGAGGACCAAAGTCCTTTTCTGTTAATTCCAACAGAATTGATAACTTTCCGCTGATTAGCACAGCTTATCTGGAAGGGTTTTAAGACATTTTTGATAGCACGTCATACCAATTACACTTCTCTGAATACAAAGATGAAACTCACTTGTGCTGTTACCAATGCTAATCATTGCAGAACACCCTAACCTAACTGGAGCTCAAGAAAATCTGCATTTCATATAATGAGGTCTCTGTAAAACCATCCGATTCTGGGTTATGCTTCCTTGCTAAGCCAATCTGTCCATTCACCACCATCCTTACTAGAAAAATGATGGTTAAACAAAGCGCTTCAGTAAGCTAATTTCATCCAACTTCTAACATATGTTGTCTGTATGGTAAAAAGCAGCACAAATAATTTAGTGTCCAGAAGAATGCAAGCGCTTTCAAGAAGTGTCTTACATGCAAATAAAGGAAATCCATGAAATACATAACCTGCAACTTGTACATTGGAATTCATTTAAAACTTTTCCATCTAGAATATCTTTTGAATATCAGATTTGTAGTTAAAAAAGGAATATACACCTTTCTGTACAAATCTACACACTTTCAAATATCAAATCAAATTACTAATATTCTAAAGGCTTACCCTATTTCCATGCATGTACATAAAAGTACATTTTTCAATTTGCAGATTACTAAGCAGTTTTGAATTGTGGTGCAAGCCTACATACAGTAAACTTAAGCCTCTGGACAGCAGACTTGCCTTTTTTAGTTACCTTTCAAAGATTTCTTAAAACTAGTCCCTGGACCCCAAGGCTGCCTGGAACCACTGACTGCAAAACACTGTCAGAGACACACCAATTCCACCCCTTTGTCTACCCTGCTGAATTTCACAACACAGAATACTTTTTAACCCAATGATCCGAGCCCTTTATAAAACATTATTAAAAATGTTTGAAAATTAGAATATATATATAAAAAAAGTAAACCCTTACCACATTCATAGCGAGCACATGTATTAGTATATTCCAAAAGGAAGAATCATCTTTAGTGTCCAGAGAAATACACTGCAAAATATTGTGCATGTAAAAATGACCGTAAGTACACCAGTCTCTAACAAGCAGAATTCTTACAGATTTGAGCCAAACAGGATCATAAAAGCTGTTGGCTGCAAACATTGCAGAATCCCATCTGGTTTCACGGAACAACTTATTTTCCTCTCCATTTAAGCTTCCAGAAAGAAATTTTAAAAAGAAAAAGAGAAAAAGAAAGAAGAGACCTTTTCTTATGTATACAAATTACATCCGTACGTTATTCCAAACAGGCAGAAAATACTTCAATCTTATTACAGAACAAACAGAAAAACAGAGTCTAATTCTTGGCACACAAGTTTCACATTAACAGTAAACAGTATGTATAGCACACAGAAAAAAGGGTAAGAAAGAAATATTAAAGCCCAAGTTTGTAAGAATGCAAGTGACCATTAATCAGACTATGCCTATTTAGCTGGATAAGTAACAGCGTAACTGACACACACACACCCCTACCCCCCCCCCCCCCCCCCCCCTTTTTTTTTTTAAGCCCAACACAACAGAATATTTAGTAGGGGAAAGAAGATTTCTCTTAATACTCAAGAACAAAAATGCTGAACAATCCATATGTTTCCTCACTCATGCATTCATTGTTATTGAAGTCAGAGAAGAAAAGCTTTTTCAGCAAAGTAAACACCATCGTAAGGAAATGTGTGGCTAATGGGGATATATAAGCCTGAAACTCAGTCTTTTTATCTGATGTTGTTCTTCAGAAATACTTTCTGTATGTAATGTACAGCTTTAGTCCAATAAAATATGAGTAGTAAAACCAAAGGAGTTTCCCTACAATGGAAGATAGCATTTTATAGGATGCACTTACTGTAGCTCATAAATATTAGATGTACAGCAGTTTTTCCAAATTTTTTTCAGGGTGTGCTGAACTGCTGCTGAAAAGAAAGGTTCACATTATCTCTTCATTAAATCGATTCCCTGAATAAAGCTGTAAACTTTTCTTTATATTAGGAACTGATTGAAGTGCTCCTATTTAGTATGATGCCAACATCAGATCAACTGTCATTCACTTAACAACTTAGACATTGCTAAAGCCTTGAAGAAAGCACATAGATATTTTGTATCCTGCATAAATCAAGGACTTATTTATTAAAATCCATTTCCTGACATGATGACAGAACAGACACCTCAAGGAAAGCATGGCACTTATTACCCACAAAAGGTGGGTTTTTTTTTTTATCCTTTTTTGAACCATTGGATGACATATCAGAGTAGACAGAAAACTAAGTAGTACTTTAACAGTTACGAAATGGGTGAAAAGGAAACTTGGTACTCAGAAATATTCCTACAGCCTAAACTAGTTGATTTTGGACATGCGTCTTTTAGTTTCCAGTAACTGTAATGCTACAACACGAAAGGTCTGTACATATGCTAATATTGATAAGTCAGCACTGAAGTGGCTATTCTGCAATTGTTTTCCAAGATAAAATTTATTGTTCTTATTTTATAATGGTASCAATTAAAGAAATAGTAAGGCTCAAACCTTAATTGCAATACGCAGCAATACTTTCTAACCACTAGATTGGATTAGTTTATAGATCAATTCAGCCTGCTTTGAAACCGCTGCCAAAAATTTTTTAGAGCATTAACTTGCTCTTAATTTAAACCTCAGCAGAGGACTTAAAAACCAGACAATTATCCATGGGTTCTAGGCACCTCAAAACAGAGTAACAGTTTCTCTCCGAGAACTACATTAAGAATGTAAAAAAAGGCCGGGGGGGGAACTATTACAATAGAAAAGCATCACCTTTCCCAGCAGAAACATTCTACCCTTGAGAAGAAACCCTTCATCCATCCTTACTCCTCTAAAGCAAGAATGTAACTACTGGCCAACAAAATCACGTCATGGACAAAGATGTTAAATTGGGACTAAGTTGCTTCCATGTAATCCATTGACATTATAATAAATGGTGAAAAAAATCTTGGAATATTATCATCATTGAAAACAACATACACTTTCTGGTTCATTGAATCCATTTGTTACTTTTTACATCAATTTTTAGGCACTTTCTTTCCTGTTCAGTTTATGCTAATAGATGTTGGTGGATAAGATTCATAGAGATTTACTTGCAGAGTAAGATTTTAAGTCAAAAAAAAAAGCATTGCAAAGTTCTTCCCTAGTAACACCTTTAAACCTGTGTGATCATAAATACAGACGATGCCAGGAACAGCAACGATGCCTGACAGCCGATAATAACTCTTTTTACTCATGACTGCCTATTTTTCACAACTCACATTATGCTATTTCCTCTGAATTGGAAGCGTTACCACTTAATCCCTGCCTAATGGTTATATCCTTTATTAGTGGGATAAACTTTCCCAGTTCCGACTGGACCATACTACAAATTTATACTTTTACTAGATATTTCACTGGAATTATTCCTGGGGAACCTTGGCATCTGGAGACCTCTTGCCAAGTTCTGCTACTCTTTTACATGGTTTCAACTCCATGGTTTTAAAACTTTGGGACTGTTTCCATCTTAAGTTTGTACAGGCATGCCTACACTAGTGCGTTAGTTCAGGTCACAAGGGTGCTTTAAAGATCATCCTCACTAACAGTGCTTTTGTTTACATCCCAAGGCTGGGAGTACACAAACTGAATTCTTTTTGGATGAAACTACACTGGAAAGCTCAGAGTGCACCCAACGTGCTCCAACAACTAAGAGGCACTCAGTCTGGAGGGCCAGAATGGAGCCAGGCTGAAGGAAACTCAGAAACACACAGACTGGGAACGTCAGGTCCTCAGTGCCAACTATCTTGCTCTATGCAAGCAGTTTGATGGAGCTGCTCTCCTTACTAGGGAGCCTGTATTGCCAAGCATCCACTTCAATCATTTCTCATGGTTACTTCATTGAGCCTCAAGAGGCTTGGGTTTCTTTAATATTCGTTACCATTAGCATGACTACTTCAGCCCAAACAAACTTCTTCCACACATCCCAGTTTCCTTGATTTCTTACATCCTTTCCTTACTGCCTTTTCTTCCCTTTACTGAGAACGGTCAGGCGACTCTTCAGCAAACTAAATTTGATCCAATAACTATCTTGCTAGGCCTACAATCTACTTACTGATCTCCAAAGACAAAGTTGTTTTTAAAAAGACTGCCTAACATGAAATTTCTAAGTTTACACTTCTTTTACTAAACAAGTTAACCTGATCTTCAAAGGTGCCCCCTGGCTCACAGAGAAATTACTTACACTCCCTTGTGAGTTGGTGCCGGAGTAATATGATTGTCATACAATTAAGTTCATCTTCTGATAAACGGTTTGTAAAACGTAAGATAATTTAATGGTAGACAAGAGACATTAACAGCCTAGCTTTCATTTTAAGGATTGATTTTGGAAAAGGGGAGTGGGAGTGGGTTTCATGCTATCATTAGAAAAGTGGAAAAAGTAAACATGCCTGATTCGCATGGTGAGATCCTGACATCCACTGAAAGAGAACAGTACGTTATCACATACGCACTGTACTTCTGAGAATTTCATATGGCTAGAAGTATTCAGCCAATTAAGTAGCAATCCAACTGACTGAATRCTGGTAAATTCATTATAAAGTGCTGGTTCACACCAACACAGATGCTTTCATGATGTAACTTTACTGTGACAGGAGCTACAGAGCCTCAGAACTGAAGTATGGTTACAGAACATTACCAAAAACACTTGGCATTTGTTGTAAGACAGCATTATACGTCCTGAATTCTGATTAGCTAATACACATAATATTACCTTTGCATAGTAACAGTGCATTTTACAATTTAAGCAGTCAAATATGGGCTGTGCAATAATAATAAAAAAAGATCAGGGCATATCAAGTTAACCTTTCAAAGCAAACTTTCCTGACCTTTCTGAAAGAGGAGAGTTGAAGCCTTTTCTCAGTAGTCCCCTTCTTTGCTTTTTTATTCCAGTCTTCTGTGACCTTCTCTCATTATCTATTTTGTTTCTCAAAAAAAAAACAACAGGGAAGGGAGCTGCAAAGTTTCACTAGCAGAGTACTCAGCAAAAGTTAAAAGGAGCAGACCAGAAAGTTTAGGAGCAAGATTTGTAACGATTTCTGTGAAACAGAAATAAGGCAGGCCAGAAAGAATTAAAGAAATGRGTGACAGAAATTAATCATAAGGAGAGTGATTTCCCAAACAAGCAAAACTTTAAAAAAAAAAAAAAATAGAACTTTTAAGATTAAACTGTATTTCTTGGCGTAAGAAATGTTTGCTTTTAAGGACAAATATTTTGAATCAACCTTAATTTTATTTCTTATTACTAACAAAATGTTATTTCCTAGTTAGAGCTTCTAAGAGATGAGCTGCTTTCCGAGACAGAGGGTTGCACAGCTGTTTTAAGGAAGCACCGAAATGCAACATTACCGTTCCACATATTACCACATCAGAATGCCTTCCTGTAGACAACTAAGCAGTGCAGTTGAGCTGTTATGTCTAGCCTTTCACAGCAGCTTATCTTTCTTATTAGTAAATAAAAACCCCCAAGGACATTATAGTTAGAGGGCTGAGATTAAAAGAAGGATCCACTACATTTACATCCTAACACTTCAAACTGCACTTGCTTAACAGAAAATTGCCCAGGAGTCTTCAGGCCACGCAGACTCTCAGCATACCTGCAAGTAGCTACAGGTTAAACACAAAGTTCCCATGGACTCATGTCCCGAGTACCAGAGAGGCAATGCTAGAAAGAATTAGGATTCACACATTTACCTGATAGCCCCCACTTGGTAAAGAAGAGATGTGGAAGGCAACACTTTGTGAGAATGACTGCCTCACGTTTCAGCTGAAAATGCTACAGTCTTAAGCATTACCAGACATATTTTAAGGAAATTCATAAATACATAGCAGGGCAGTGTGCTTAGTGCAGAGAAGCAACAGCACATAATATTGTGTGGGGTGTAAAGACCAAACTCTCTCTGAGTCTTCAGTTACTATTGCCTTGCAAGTTCCCACTTAATGCATACAGCTACGGTAACATGGAGACAAAAAAGGGAGTATTCTGCAAGTCTCATTTAAACCTCCAAAGGAACTTGTCTGCTTTGTTCTTAAGGCACAACGAACTCGTACATGCAAACTGTCTTGGAGCATGCAGGTAGAACTCATTACTCTAATTATTTTAACATCCTAAATGTAATGGGAGAACAGCATTGAAGACTGACAGCCACTGGGCCCTYAGAAAACAACTCCAAAGAAGCCTTTTTGCACAGATGCATGAAGCTTTTGTGCAATACATGATCCTTGTATCCAAATTCAACATTATTAGAGCAACTCAAGGCTGTAGCAACGGTGTATGTTAGTGACCTATGCCTGTACACCACAGGGGTAGGAGAAGTGAACATGCAGGCATCCCTCCGGTAGTTTTATGTTCACAGAATGATCACAAATATTCTAGAAGTGAAACATAACTAATGGCTGAAGCAGTAATGGGGGGGGGGACGGTGGGCACAAACCAAAAAACCCCAAGCGTCTCACTAACGGGACGGTCCTCATTCCCACTCCTTCCAACAGATCTCCACCCAGCCCAGTGTCCTAGTAGGAGAGGAACAGAAAGAGCTGCTGAAGAAAAAAACAAATCCCCCAAAAACCAAGAAGGGGAACAATAATCAACATAAATAACTAACTGCTGTTTTCAAAAAGAGCTTACTAATAACATCAGAAAGCAAAAAGTAAAAGACAATAGGGTACTCTCCTCAGATTTGTGGGTGGAAGAACAAAGCAGTAGGTTCAAACAGCTTCCCATGATAGTAAAGGCAATCCATAAGATAAACATAGTACTTTGTGTAGTCCAACATAAACAAACAAATAATCAGAAAGCCATCAAGCTCCAGATTATTCAGGAAAGTCAGAAATGCAGACAGATTTTATGCAAGAACTTAAATTTTCTTTGGTAGGAAAAAAAAATAGTGCCAACTTAAAATTAAATGTTTCATTTAAATAAGCCATATAAGTGAACCAAAATAATTACAAAATACTTATATTCAGCAAAAGATGTTTCCAAAAAGTAGTATTTTTGTTACCGTATTATCCAATGCAAAGTAAACCAGAAAATTATCTGCCCCACAATTCAGAGTTCGAAAAACATCTCAGAATTATATATGATTTTTCCTACTTTGTATTTGATTTTGTATAGATATTTAGATTCAGAGTTGACAGAAGGCCAAAGGTGTCACAGAAAGAGACATGAAAGATAAATACTTTCAGAATTGTCAGAATTATAGCATCCTGTAAGAAAGATTTTTTACAGTAAGACTTAGTTCCCTCTAGCAAAGCAGGGGAGTTAAAATTAACTGTTTAATAATAACTGAAATTCCATGAAACTGTTCTACCATTTCAGGCAGGTCCCTTTGCTCCAAATATTCCTCTATTAAGTGAGCCCTAGAAGGCATGCTTACAGAACATTTGTGTGTTTTATATGCTAATAAAGGGGGGAAAAAAAAGCTTTTGCAAGACCTACATATTAAATCTCCCACAGGAATCAGCTAATCACTCAGTTAAATACAGTCTTCAGCATTCCCAATGCCAGTCGTCTTGTTTCTTGGACAAGGGAGGGGGGATTAAAGGGGAAGAGGTGGCATGACAAAAATAAAGTTCTTAGCATTGGCTTAATTTGTTACCTGTGGTACCTCTTTGAAGTCAGAAAGTTTATTAAAAATTATTCTTGAAAGTAAAACAGTTTTTATACACAACAGAAGTATAAGACACATTTCATATTAATGATCTAGTAAACCAGTGAACTGTCCCTTAACTGTGTTTCCAAAATACAACTTCCAATCATATGCTCCTTAAACATCTGGAAGAGCAGTCTAGTTTATTAGAAAATGTAAGAGATATATGCAATTAAAAAAAAAGCTTGGCAAAAGAGATACCATTTTTATTACAGTATACAGTGCTATTTCCATTGGGAAATGGACAAACAAATTCCAAATGAAACTAACAGAAAAACAAAAATCTCTAAGATGTAAAGACCATCAATGAACATAGTTAAGTTAAAACACCAAACCATGGCATGTTGTATATTTGAAGTTTTATTGATGGGAATGCAAATATAACCATGGCATATCACAAAAACAATTCATAACATTTCATTAAAAGCAGTTCCTTAAAAACATCTGCAATCATCTATAACAAATACACTGAATATTTGAATCCTTGTATCTCAAAATCAAAATATTCCTCTAGAAGCCTATTGTAGATGGTTACTAAAAACCCAACATCAAACTTTACAATAAAAAAAATTGCAGAAATACCTAAAAATGGGCACCTAAAATCAGTAGGTTATCTCATGCAGCTGTATTTCAGGAAGTGCTGATTATTCTTTCTCAGGAAAATAAATATTCTCTTTTGGTCAAAAGGCATCCCTCCAAAAAACAGAGGGACATTTCCTGATGGCTAATTATCACCTAAAACTCAAGTGAATGCAGATGTTTATTGTTAAACACAAATCTTTTTTTAAAATATGCTCTCCAGTCACAAGATTCATTTTAATTCATCAATGTGCGTATCTGAGGTGCTATGTTGTCTACATTCAGTTTTCCTGGAAGAGCTACTAAAAGGAAAAAAGTCAACACAGTATATTTTAGCTGAACGTTCATTTTCTTTAAATCATTCTTCCTTTCCAAGGAACTTGTAGAGCTACTGACAAAGTTTGTAAAAGAACGCCATATATCTTTTATTTAACGCTCATGTCTTCATTGCTTGGATCTGATCTGTTAATAAAAAGAAACAGCTAGTCTTAACACAAGATGAATTCTTGCTGTATTTTGCTTTTTGAAAACATAACCCAGTATTGTCCAGGTTACAGAGCTACACCAACAGATATTTTGGTGTAGTTACAAGAATGGGAGACAATGCAGTTAGAGTTGTTTTCAGCTTGCTCTCTCATCCACTTCTGAAATTCCTCCACAGCCAAGTTGTTTCCCCCAAATGTTCCTAATTAAACAGGAAGACACTTCCACATAATTCAATTTTTATCTTTGTCGGGCTTATAAGGTAACTTTCATGAGAATAAGGCCTGATAGTTTACTTTATGAAGTACGCATTTCAATTCCTTGTACACATTTCAGCTCCCACATAACTGAACATGAACTAACTCCCCAACAGCAAAGGATTTAAAGTTTGTTTTTGAATAACTCACACGAAAACTTCTTTGTTCACAGTAGCCACACTTCTGCATACTGCTGCCTGATTGCCACTTCTCAATTCACTTCAAACATGTCCTTAGCACAAATGTACTGCATCCCCATTACAAAATGGGGAAATCAGCACAATTTCCCCCACTAATAGCGGGGCTAGGCTGTTGTGAGACAGGTTAGTTTTACCCTACTGGTGATGTGTTGTTGCAATAGTAACCCCRTTACAAAATAGGGAAATATGCAAACTCAGCCTTCGCTAGGGAAAAAAAGGCAAAACCTTCTTCCCCTGCCGCCCCAAATCTGTGAACTACTTGTAATGGGCCTGCAAAAGGTAACTAAGGAAAACATGGGTGTTGACAAGAAGAACTGTGCATTCATTAACCATGTGTCATTTCTTCCACTGAATTTTATGGCATCCACAGGTTGTGATTTAGGGACCACTATAACTTAAGAGTTGTTCCAAATATTTCCATCTAGTGCTCTAGAAATGAAAAGGAGAATCGTAGTAAAAATTTGTTCTTGAAATATCAAAGTCTTCATCCATTAAAAGTATAACTGCCGAACTGCATGTGCTTAGGCAACAGTACAGTTTAAACCCAACCCCTCTTAATCTTTTGGGGACACTGAGCCAGGGAGTTAAAGGAAATTTTTAGATAAAGCCCATCCATGAAGAATTTCAGGTCAGAGGATTAAGAAGTTTAACAATCCATGAGAAGTGAATAGCTATGAAGAGCTATGTAAGTGACAGCAGAAGCACCTGCTTACTGTGCTTAAAAATCTACATATACAACTTAAATATTTTGTCAGAAAATATTTAGACAAGTATTTGAGATCCTTTTAAGTAGCTTGAAGCTACATACAAAACCAACTGAAAACTTGGATTGAAACTTAGAAGGTTCCTCAAAGATAAGCAGAGACCCTGAAAATCACGGGAAAATATTACAAAACTGTAACTATGCCTGAAATTAGGAAAAAGTATGTGATTTGAAATCTGCCTCTGTGATAATAGGATGCAGCAGTAAAGGAAACTCAGTAGTAAGATGCTGTTTCCCCACGACAGAACTCTTTTAGATGGTGGAGGATGYATAACTTCTTCTGTAGGGCAGTAAATCTCTTTGTAAAGACTATTTTTGGCTAGTATCCCTTCCTCTGAAAACATGACCAAATGTTTTTGTATTCTGTAATAACACAGTAAAATAAACCACCTCTTTCTAATTAGCAGTAAGGATTCTAAGTAGAAAGGACAGTCTGGTATCCATAGATAAATGGAGAGATGTTAAATCGGGGACAATGCTGGATATTATTTAGCTGCGTTTTGAAGGCAATGAGTTTCGTGGCACTGACTCTGGAGCATCGCTGACATCTAGTGGCTGCCAGAGCACGGAACACGCCAGTACAGCGAAACCGCCTTGCAAATTCAGATTATACTATGCACTCACAACATAAGCAACATAAATTAGGGAGCTAAAATTAGAACGATCCTACCAAAACAATACCAGACTTCACTATTCTATACGTTTAGCAGTACACGGGAGGACAAAAGAGACCAGATCCTTACCAACATACAACAGAAGGATATACAGCATCCATAGCAAGTTTATAATTAAAAATGTGTATGTAATACATCATCTAAGCTGGATCTGATATTTTCTACGTAGTTATGAGTGTCTGCCTACGCTATGATAGTTATAATGTAAGCTCTTCTTATTTTGGCTCTAGATTAAAGAACTGAAGTTGAATAATCAAAACTAGTGTATTTGTCTGTGTACTTTGCTTGTTTTTCTAGCCTGCTTATTCACCATTTCCTGATACGTAACATTAAGTTATGTAAAACTGGGACAGGACAGTAAGAATAAATTGAAGAACAAACTGAACTACCCGGATAATAAATTGAAGTGCAGGAGCTGGTACTATTACTGTTTACAAAAAAGTGTTACACTGTTTGCAAGAGTATGCATTAATATGTCATAGTACACACTTTTGTCAGAGAAACTGACATGATCTTTTGTGTACGTTAAGGAGGTAAATGAAAGGTAAACATGAGATAGAGCATCAGTACTCACTGTGTAATTTGATCTGACAGCAGAAGTGGACAGAAAGAAAACAAAGGAAATAATAAAGAAAAAACCTTACAAAATGAAAAAGTTTAACAGAATGAAAATAGAGCAAGAGAATTACATATGATATACCTTGGAGCCAATCCACACCTTCTTGTAATCCTTCTCCTTTAAGAGCATCACTGGCACTGAAAGAAACAAATCAAATTACAAAAACATTGTAAAAATACCAGTTTTAGTGGAGTCATCACTATACTTGTAATTTACAGAACTGCAAAGTAGCTTCAAGTACAGTTTACTTAAGTTTTCTTCACATGGAGAAGGCCACTTCTCAAATGATATATTCTAGAGTACCTTCCCAATATGGAAACACCATTTCAAGATGTGATCTATTTTAATTCCAGTTTCAAGGCAGAGGAATCGTTCCTAGAACATGGGGGGTTCTGGAAGAGCTCCCACACAAAGCAGCCACATTGTTCTGCGGCACCTCCACTTACATAACTCCCCCCTCAGACTATGCTATAAAAGATGTTTACTACCTACAACAGCAGCGATGAATCATAGAATCATTTAGGTTGGAAAAGACCTTTAAGATCGAGTCCAACTGTCCTCCCACGCAGTTCCTATACGCAGCGAGAATGTTGGAGTACTGGAGGAAGAAAGTATAGTGTGTACACACTTCATTGTAAAGCAACCCTAGGAACGTCTGTTAATATATATTAATATTAAGCTACACTGAGAACAGTGTAAATCTACCTTTTGAATCACAGGGGTATAACTGTTTAAAGGCCCCTCGTTCTTCAGCTTATGAAAACTAGCACAGCAGTGAATCTGGACTGTTACTGTGGTTAGCTATAAAATTATCTTCCAAGGAGCTTGGGAATTCATCAGTGTAATTTCTGAGACAAAAAAGCAGTGACCCCAAAACAACACCCAGGTAATCAAGTTTAATATTAAAGGGCCTAAAATGAAAATTGTAGTTTTCAGCAGCATTTAGCTGCTGATTTAACTTTTATTTATAGTACCTGAGGACTTCAATAAGACAAAAATCTAACTTCTATAAAACACTTCTGACAAAAGGAGAGTTTTTTCCTTGTGAACACTGGCACAAAATCCTTCTATTTATATGAAAGCTTACATCCTTCAGAAAGAAAAGACACTAGCTCCTACAACTAAAAATCCCCTCAAACATTACATAGTACAGAGAGTACAGTGTCCCTCTGAATTCACATGAGAACAGTTTACTAAATGGCCTTTCAACAGTAGTTTACTAAAGCATCTGCAGATTGGAAAAAAACAACTCTAAAGGTTTTATTGTTGATATTCTGAAACCTGCAAGACAAAGTAGCAGCAGCACTCTGATAACAATTCTACTCAATTTCCCAGCAAAAAATAATAGCAGCTATTCTTCTGATAAGAACACAGCTTTCTGATTTCACTGGAAATCCTCCATTTCATTATTTGGGTAACAGTTCTATTGTGAAAATTTTCAAGACACAGTCTACATGAATGCATTGTGCATTTAAAACAAGTTTCATAGCAAGTATTGTAATATTACTACTGTTTCCATATGTGGCAGCCCAGCATTTTATCTGGTTGATTTAATTTATGTTATATAATACTGAGTGGCATGATAGAGCTAAAATATGAATATACAAAGTAAATACCAATAAAAGGGTAGAAAAAGGGAAATTTACCAGATATGCCAGGGCTTGTCTTTGATGTTTTCTAATGACAGTAATTGAGATACTTTCACAGATGATATTGCATCCCTGAGGTCCATCTTGTTAGCAAAGAAGAGAATAGGCAGTCGACGGTGCTTAATATCTAGGCATAAGCAGAAATAGAACTATCATGACATTATGCAACACTTATTAATCTCTACATGTAATAAGCTACAAACAATACAGGAAGATATTTCGCTCACCTGTAACTGCAATTCTCTGAAGGTTGTATCCTACCAAGACGCACACTGTTGGGTCACATGGCCTCTGATGCATGCTTCAAGAATGCTCACAAACTTTCTGGCAGGTTTTGGGATCTTCCACCCCCTTTCTCCCTACCTTATACATACATTTAAAGCTGTAGGTATAAATTGCTGGTGAAGCTGAGGAACAGGAGATCAAACAACTGCCTACAAATACTACACATCTCTGCTTAGTGAGGACTGCATATGTAAAATTGACAGAAAAATGATTTGTGTTCATTCATAACCTCACAACAATAGTTGCATAAGGGTAGTCTGAATTATCCTTTAGCATCCTGGACAGCATCCGTGACTTCATAAAATAGGAAAAAAATGCACATGTCTGGACATCCCTTATCCTACCTTCACTTGAAGAAGGACTTCTTCTCCAGAAGCTCTTCTCAGCTAGCAGTGAGAACTACAGACCAAACCAGGTACACTGGCTGGCAATTTCTGGCATACTTACACATTCAAAAGCATAAGCCTCGCTGATTACCACAAAAGACTAGAGAGTCATTGGAAGGAAACAAAGTATACTCTCTTCAACCTGACAGATGTAAAACTGCCAAAAAATTACCAGCACCAAGGCTAACTGTAAGAATTTTTCACATTATTTAAACAAAGGATGAATTACAGGATTAGAGAAAATCTAGATTTGAGTCTATCAATCAATTCTTGATGGGAAAAGAACTTAAAACCGCCCCCTATGATGAAAACTGCTATACAGGCTCTTTTTAAAATAGTAAAAAGAAAAGGTTATTTCACAGAGGAAATAAGCTAAGGATTTATTTAAAAACTTCAAACATAAGCCAGCTGCCCCTGCAGGGGGATGGGAAAGGGGGACAAAAAAAACCAAAAACACCAGCAAACTGTCAATGCTGAAGTGGTTTGAATCTTCCTAATTATGTTCTTTTCAAACCCCCTATTGAACCTTTCCACAAAAATCAGTGGAGATAACACTATCTACCCATACTCAGAGAACATGAGTGCTGACCAAAACACTGACAATTTTCACAACTGTTTACCCTATGTGGAGCTATTTTTCCCTCTGATATCCTCTAACACAAATCAAAGGCCTCAAAATACAAGCACAGAGTATCATTAAATCTCTGTTTTGATTCCATAGTTGAACAGCTTTTGCGTCTCCTCATTGAAACTTCTACATTAATGTATAGTATAATTAAATGAACCCTGGTACCCACAGGTTGCAGGTTATGGATAAATTAAAACCACAGAAATTAGTTGACATGACATATGCAAACAGCCAAGTTAATCAAGGAATTTTCAGTGTTTTTTTAGAGCAATTAAAAAGGGGCACAACCTACCCACATAGACTCATAAATGTACACTTAAAGATGTTCGCTAAATAAAGTGGTGGTCGCAGAAATTTACATTATTTCCTACCTTATGACATTGTTTCCTACTATGCAGTATTTCCCCCCCGCACTTTTTACAGTTATTAATGCAAAGCTAACATTTTCTAGTTGCAAGTAGTTATGAGTTAACACATTAAAAAAAATCCTAGACACTAGATATGTGTCATGTTTAATTTTATACAAAGAATTTCAAATTTACAGGAACTTCAGTTTATTTTAGAAGCATGCGCTGGAGGTCAAGTGACCCAAGAGTCAGTATCTAAAACAAGTAATCTACAGACTACCATCTTGCAAAACACTGAAGAATGAAGTTTAATTAAAAAAAAAAAAATTATAACAGTGATCATTAAACAAGCTGTTACTTGTAGAGTGCATTGTCCACTTATGTAAGTAAAAATAATTTATAGTTCTGATTCACAAAACAGTCCCAGCTAGTATAACTTCTAACCCCGTTAATACTTCACAGTACACATTCCCTTTCATCTGACCTCAGGCAAAGTCTGGCAAAAAGAGGGGGAAGTGTTTTACTGAAGGATTGCTAAGATTTTCAGAGACAGGAATTGATTCAAGGTTGTTACCCTGCATCCATTTAAACCTTAAGTAAACATGTAAATTTAAACCACTCCAGGAGGTTCACAGAGGCAGAACCATAGAGGGGGAAAAAGTAGGGTATGCAGGAAGAAAAGCAGAACAGCAATACAAATAAAAATATAGATACAGTAAAACAGTTATATATTGATTCAGTTAACAGCTTTCCTTTTATCAAACATTATTACTAGAAGAACTTTTTATTCTCTTTGGTTCTCTTAGATGTGACCTATCAAAATCCGAAATGATAAAACAGGAACACTGTTGCTGCATTTGAGCTGAGCTGCTCCAAGGCAGAAATACAAAACTGCCCTTTCCTGGTTCTAGGGAATGTACTAAGTGGCCATAGCCATGGTCTTTCAGAACTAGAAGACACAAACACATCAACCACCGAACAGTGCTGACCTGCTAGATCAGCATTAATAACCTATTAATGCCTAAATGAAAAGCCCCACCTAAGCTTGCATATCCTCAGTCTTAACATTTTCACTCTTTTGCCTTCTAATAAACCAGTAACTTATTACAGCAGTCTTTACCTCCCACCCTCGGTCCTAGGTGGTTTCCGTTTTACCAGCAGAATTGCTTTTTACCACTGTGCTTAATACCTGCTTTGGTACAAAGTTCCCTGGCCTCTATATAATCCACCTGCAGCCTTTGGTTCACCTCATCCTCCCCTCTGACCTTTACAAGACTGTCTTTTCAGTGTCTGCATTTGAAGTAGCTCATACCCTTGAACATGAAATTAAGAGGGCCCAGTCAGCTCACACACACTCAGCTACAGCATCTTTTGTTGATGAACTAATGTATTATATGCAGTCTTCATGGAAAATAAAATCATAGTAACATAATTGCCCCTATCACATACTACTTTTCTTGGTTAGAAATGCAAGTCAGCTTTTCCTTTCTTACTTTCAGCATAGTAACCCCACAAGTTAAGGCTTTACCAGCTTAATAAATAAATAAGAAATTACAGGATTATTTCACTTTTAAAATTTCCTGCACATAGTTTTATAATCTGGTTAGTCAGAGCAACTACCTAAAGTGCTGAAAGTCAAAATTGCATATTGCTTATGAAAACATTCCAGTAACGGCTATACAGAAGGGCGAAGAAACGAAGAATTGACCGATCTCAGAACTTAATTAAAAAAGTGTAGCCTCATGTATAAAAACAAAACAAACAAAAACCCTAAAACCAACGCCCCGATCATGAGTCCTCTCATATCCTCTTCCATCCTATGTATCCTTTTATAGGCAATTGAAATTGACTGGTATAATTATCCCTCCTTATTTCTGGCTAAAGCATAATTAAAAAAAAAAAGATAATGAAGATGAAAAAAAGAAATTAAAAGTTACATCAAAGGAATTAGCTGTCTTCATGGAAAAATTCAGACAGGGAGATACTTTTTTGTATGTATTCATTATCACATACAGGCTCTCCAGCTTCCAAAGGGTCAAAGTCTATTCTTCCTCAGAACAATGCAACTTTTGATCTGTATTGATTACTAAGAGACCAAACCAACTCAGTGTAGCCAACTGAAGCAGGATCAGTTTGTAAATGTGAATAGTTATAAAAACACCCCCAAACTTATTGAAGACTATTATTGTTCTAGTATACATGAATGGCTAAAATATTTGCAAATTCAGAATGTGTCAGATAAGGGCTTTTCTTAAGACAACATAACAAATATGGAGACAGAAGGGAAAAAAAGCCTCCTCACCTGGATGATTCAGAAGGGTGTCAAGTTCTTCTTTGGCCACAACCATTCTTAATTTGTCACTGCTATCAATGACAAAAATAATGGCTTGGCCTTCTCTGCATAACATAAAAAAAGCAAAGACGCAAATTATAGGTTCTCTTAAACTGTGATTAAGAAAAGGCTTCAGAAGAAACAGCAAAAAAGGCAAACCAACCTGATTTTTTTCCCCCTCTAATCTTTGTTGTTATTTACCATTAACATTTGAATCCAGTCTTATTTCTGAAATTCAATCTTTTGGTAACCTGCATAATTTTTTGAGACGAGGTTGTTAGCTGTGTGACTCATACAAGGTTCAGTCTACACAGACCCTTCAGAAAAGCTTGATTTCACTACTGAGGCTGAAAAATGAACTCTGAAAATGTAACTAACTGCTATTCTGACAGTGTAGTCAGACAGACAAAGAAAATCTCAAGACAGGTTTTTGTAGAAATTCTTTATTTCCTACACTAAAACAAGTTTATTTAGAGAAAGGTCAATTACCTGTTTAGAAAAAACTGTGTGTGCACAGCTGTTTAACAAGTAGGCATATGCAGATTAATTTAACTTTTACAAAAGTCTGCATAAACAGGATATTTGTTTTGTTTTGAATAACAGGTAAAAACTTTCAACTACTTCAAATCATTAAGACATTTTGCTGGCAACATGACCACAGTCACAACATATATACAACTATTCAACTCATTATTTCAGGATTTTACTGATATTTTATAACTTGATGTTTTATTTATTGAAACTCATTTGAAAGCAAAATAAAGTCTGACCAATTCAGTTGAACAGTTATAAACACCCACAAAAAGTATTTTTAATTTACATTTTAATGTAATATTCACTTCTTCATTTTACATTTCTCTGAGAGACCATTACAGATACATTCTTCATCCCCCAGCACCATCTACCTTCATATTTTGATAAGAAACAGTCCTAGACCTACTGAAAACGAGAAATAACTTGACAAGCCTAAGATTGTATGAGAAGGTCCATTCTTTTCTGGAGTACAGAAGAACTTTAACAGCAAATAAAGCTTTTGCATATTAGCTGAAAATGCCTAAGTAATTTTTATGAGCATACAGTATTTTTCTAGAGGAATCAGAGTCCTAACATATATTTACTACCAAAAAATAACTTCACAAACAAGTAACAGTAATAGGGACACAACATGAGTTTACATATATTTAAGACAAGTGTACTTTGAGGACATCCTAGAAGATAGTTTCAAGCCAAACAGAAGAAAAGGGCAACCTTCAAGTACGCCGAAGCAACTACTTTGCCACTTGATCAGATTTGATTGCCATTTTGCAATTCTTGCAAAATTAGCCCTTGCTTAACTTTATAAACTGAACAGCACTTTATTATTTTTATATTATCCGTAGAAGTTAATCTTAAATATGTGACTACTGCACTGGATCAGGAACAGAGGTGGATACAAGTGCACATTTCACTGTCAACATTACTTAAGAAACTCCTTTACTGTTAAGATGAAAAAAGCTGTTTATGCCACACAAGGCATAAGGTACTGCATTAAATACAGCAGTCAGAAAAATTATTTGCTTATGAAGCACTCATCTAGCATTTTGAGAGCAGCCTAAAGGCATCAGTTACTGAAATCCAAAGATTTCAGAGACATACATCTAACACTCTTGAACAGTGAAGATCTCCTACCCACACAACAAGTTTTCAAATTGCTAACACGTATTTTGCACAGAAAGGAGATGAAGTGTCAATCCTCAATTAAAGAATACTTTAAGTTCTATCACATTAAATATTAATATTTAATCAATATTATAATCTTCAGAATTTCTCTGTTCTATTTCTCCAAGCTATTTCTGTGTGGTTTACTACTGTTCACCTTATTTAGATCAGCATCAGGTATTACAGAATAACAATGAGACAACATAAATGAAGATTCAAGTCTCATTAGAAGCTAGAAAAACAGACAATGGTGTCCATTACCAATAAGGCAATACCACAGTGTTATAAAGTACAGTGAATATCCTGCTTAATAAATAACATCTAAGAATACTTGGTCAACTTCTTAGTTACATGTGCCTCATTCTCTGAGGTTAACTTCCCTCACCTCTAAAAATCTCAGCCATCAGCCAATATCTTTTGGGTCTTAAGTCACTTACCTACAGAAGAACAGAAAAACAGGAAACCTAGCTCATCTTGGTGCTTTCTTACAGGATTGGTTTTCAGGTTTCAACATTTAAATCCCATCTCTAGTATGCTCCCCCAATCTTTGAGTCAACAAGATGTCCCCAAAAGCATGCTGATTAACAGCATATAAAAATTTTCATTTTTTAGAACAGAAAGAAAAATTGTATTTATCCAGAACGACCTTCTGTCAAACACCAGGTGTAAGTCTTCTCTGAATCATTTCTAACCACTAGATATTATCATAGTTGTGTTTGAATAACGTACACAACAGCTAATATGAACAGCAATGCTTTAAAATAAATGATAGGCTTACTTGTAGTAATGTTCCCAGAGGTTTCTGTATCTCCCTTGACCTGACATATCAAACACTGTGAAAGACAAACTACAAAGAAAAGAAGTGTATGAGGCACAGAAACAAAGAACAAAACCCAAACCCAAACTATTTTCTTTGCTACCGTGACAGAAAAAGAGCCAGATCAACTTGAATCCTAATCAACTGAGAAAGATTGCCAGAGAAACTCTGGTTACTCTATCTGCCTTCAAACTATCCTACCCAGTTCTGCGGTCTTATTATAGAAATATTTCACAATGGAAAATGTGTGTGTTTATTCTCTGAATAAAAGAACTAAACCAATTATAAAAAGTTACATCAAATACAAAATAAGCTCCCATTCAGCCTCTCTTTTTATCATGTTAGTATTGAATGTTTATAATGCTGAGTAAATGAAATTCAGATGAGCCATGACTTAAAATCCACAGCCTGTCTTAAATTCTGTCCTGAGACAGGCACTGATAACATCTAAAGGCTTCTGTATGCAAAATAAAAGGCTTTAAAAAAAAAATTCCACCTTCAGAAAAAAAATCACATTCTGGTAATAATAGGTTACCTCAGGTGACCAAGCTACAAAGGGTAGTTTTTGCAACTTTGAGATTTCACCCAAATGCTAAATACAGCAAGTCAACTTAAAGAACATTACCAAAAATTCTGATCCACTCCTGAAATGTCTACAGAGGCAACATCGACTTCAGTATTAGGCTTTCCCATTTTGGGTAGTCCCAAATAGCTCCCCGAGTAGAGGCCACACCAAAATGAGGCAGTTTAGAAAAGGAAGCTCTCCAAACATCCTTCCCACTCTGAATCCAGACATGATCTGATTCTAAACTAGCTGCTCTGCCATGTATAAACTTATTTGCAACCCCTAAACAATGTTTTGATTGTAATATTAGATTAAGGAGGTTTTGGGGTGGGGGTGGGTTGTGGGTTTGTTTGGTTTTTTAGTTTTTGGTGTATTTGCAGGTCATCTCTCCTACTACAGGATCAGAATAAAGGAAAGCAATATAAATTGATTTACATTCTCACACAGCCAAACCCCAAACCTGTCTTATGTGCTTTACTGAGACAGAAAACAGTTGTTGAGCCTCCTATAAAAATATGAAACCTATCAGTCCCACACATCAACTCAAGGAATAAACAATTTTCTTGCAGATCTCTCATCCAGTGGGGCATTCTTGGTTTGAAGACTAACTGCACCCATTAAAAATACACTGTGAAGGCTACAGAAAAATAAAATAATATCTAATGTTACCTCCTTGAAGTATCTTTGTCTCATGACATTCCTTTTCTAAATCTTAGCCTTCATTCAACTAACGATTTCTTCCTCCTTTTCCTGACCTTTGCCCCACCATCTTTAGATTGCTAACGCTGTAGCCACCATTTTTCATTTAATGAGATTAGACTGCAATCTCTTCCGAGTCCCTCCAGTGAGAGTGCTTAATGGAATATAAGTTACCATCTAAGCAACTGTCTCTCCTCAAGTCGGTAACAGTGCCCTATTCTGAAATTCTTAACAGACAGAAATCAGATGCTTATACACAGCATTGCAAAAAACTCTCCCCCCCCCAATACATAGTTTTATAGCAGCACAGAACATACAATATATTCTGACACTGTCAGTCCTGAATCATGATTAGTACTCCTGGGTACTACAACCTTTCAGCAAACTGCATGTCATGTCATTATACCACCAGACATTATACTCAGTTACATCCCACTGAAAGATGTAATTAAGTCCAACTATTGTATATTAATTACTACTGCTAAATGGAGAAAATGAAAGAAACTACTACCTCGATGTCTTGAATTTCTCTATACTGAATCCTATTGTTGGAACAATGTCCTGAGTTTGAGCCTTTAAAGGAAAAAAAGTACAAATTTTACAATCAAGTTAGAAAATGTAAATATTGACATATATTTGAAACATGAATACATTACAGATCTATTTTTCCCCAAACTGTGCAATACAAAAACTTTCTACAAATCCAGACACTTTATATTAAAAAAGTTCCCAGAAAAGTACAGTAATTAAAAATCAAGGTTTTGTATTTTCTAGGAAATATAGTGAACGCTATTGGACGAGAGCATCGAAGACATTT
Source organism: Phoebastria nigripes (assembly GCA_035582835.1). Lineage (NCBI taxonomy): Eukaryota > Metazoa > Chordata > Aves > Procellariiformes > Diomedeidae > Phoebastria > Phoebastria nigripes. The sequence continues at coordinate 528,258 of JAYKAV010001698.1, forward strand.
TAGGCTCAAGAGTGAGATTCCACCCTTTACATTAGTCTGGGTGTACACGTATGTGTAGATATTACCTATGAAATAAATAGGAGATAGGTTAACATGGAAGATAACAGGTTGAAGATTATGACTGAGGTCAAAGTTTACAACATTTGTGCACTTTGGAATTCACAATGTCAACCCAAACAAGTCTGCACAATACCCCAAGCCTCTTAGATAAAAGAGGGTTTAGTTCTGTCAAGATATTAGATTGGCCATACTCCCAGCTTCTATCCACAGGCTGGAGGAGTCTATTTGACATTGGGAATTGTACAGCAGACATTACACAATGGCCTAACCCTAGTTCTCTTCRAACTACTGGACCGCTGGAAGAAATCACCATTTACCACAGGGGAATGGCCAAAACATAAAGCATTATTAATAGATCCGTCTGATAACCAGGTTTACTGCTGAGCTAGCCAAGGAACCTATCAGCTAAGTTGGTACAGGAGAATAGCTCCTTTAAGAAGCATCAATATTGAGCAGAGAGAAAGGTCACATTCCTTGGATTACAGAGCTGTCTGAGAAAGTGACATGCAATCCTTTTACAGACTTTCTAGAGCCCCTTATTAAAAACACTATCTATAAGCAGTTGACTCCTCGCATACAACTGAAGCAAGCTTAGCTTGTTCACCTGCAGCTTCATTATGAAAATGGCATTCCACCATGGTGAACAGTTTAGTCAACAGTTCCTGTCACCAAGGGAAAATTTGTGCAGAGTAGAAGAGGTGTTATTTCTTTAACATTTATTTCAAATGTATTTATCAGGCCCAGAAGAAACAACTGCAAACAGATGGAGAAACACTTGTTTTTGCCAGACACCTAATATATTGCTTCTAGGGCAAAGTAGCAGTTCTTCTTAAGAAGACTGGGTTCATCCAGAGCTCAAAATCATCTGTCCATTGAACTTACTAAAAATAAACAATTTCATCAAGTCTGATCTAATGACATTTGTTGCACATTAGAAAATTTGTCATGTCTTGCAAGGATAGGACTTACACAAGTTGTATGCAAAGCTACCCTCCTAAAGCATCACATTAAATGAAAACATTCAGAAGTAAATTCTCATTACATGATTTACAGTGAAGCAAACAAATTCTGTTTATTCTACTTGTGTAATTCCCTTGGGACCTTCTCTAATACCTATTATTGTGATAAATCTTGAAGTCTGCGTTCAACTCTAGTTAGGAATCCTTTACTGCTTAAGGCATGACATAGAAACCCTGCTACAATAAAGGTCTCAAAAATTACCTAAATAGAAAATTTGCCTGGTACAAATTGTAGCATTTCCCCCAAACAACTGCCAGCAGATAGTAAGCAGTTTATAGTCTTTGTTTATAAATCTATTTAACATTCAATGGAAGAATAATTGCCAGGAATGGAAGAGTAGCAGACTCTTTACCATGTTACATTTTTTAAACAATGTCCAGTGGTACTCTTCAGGAAAAGTTCAATGGAAATTAAAAAACAAAAGCTGTGTCCTGATGTAAACAGCAGAAATCACGGTTTCCCAGATGCATATAACCAAGAGCACATAACCAAGATGCACAAGCCTCTGGCTTTGAACATGCCTACCAAAATTAATCTGTTTGTATTCCATAAACATACCTAGAAACAAGGTAATCCTACTTTAAATTTTGCTCAGAATACTATGCACTCTTAGTGGCCTGAAACACTTTTCACTGGATGAATGAACTGCAAGTATAAATGCTACTTATTTTGAAAGCTATTCTGCTTTAAAAATGCTGAAGTCACCATTAAGCGTGCATCTTCACATTATTTCCTATTTTATTATACAGTTGTTATTTCTCAGGAAGAGAGTAAAGTAAAAATGATAAATGTAGACAAGTACAAGTTGTTATACAACTGTATTAATCCCAAACATTCAACACATCACTCGTAACTGCAATCCTATAGCAATTATTTAAGTGACTTAAGAAAACTGTTTCAGATCATGATTTCAGCCATCATAAACCCTTCCTTATTGGGTGATCTTAGAAAAAATGTGCCACATTAACAGTGTTTTTTTGGGAAATGTTTTCATAACATGCACGTGGATGCTTACATTTAGTTTTAGTTAGTTGAAAACTCTTAAAATACATTTGTTCCACTGTACTAAATCAAAAAGCTCTTCGCATCTTTTCCATGGTCACATTTAGTGTAACAGCATGCAAAAACAGTTCAAACAAACATCAACTCTGCAGTAAAAACCATCAGCAGTGAACCAAGTAGGCTACTTACATTTGAAGGTTTAAGTTTATTGATGATCGTTGTTTTGCCACTATTGTCCAAGCCAAGGCACAAAACGTGAACCTCCTTTTTCTTCAGCCCAAGCCATCCTGCTAGCTTGTCAAACAATCCCATAATTCTGGCTCAAATACACAGGGATCACCTGTTGTTCAGAAAATCAGAGAAGGAAATAGCTGTTGGAAAACCGTTGCATATACAGCAGCGCTAGCACAGTAGGTGGGCATGTGGCTAAGCGATCCTTAAACTTTTAAAAGGACAGTGTGAATAAGACACTATACAAACACTGTCACAGCAGGTTTGCTTGGTATACTAAGCAAATGAAGTGTAAGCTGATTATAGTGAAGAAGCCTTGATACAAAAGTAGACTGGCCGTTTATAGCCCTGTCTTTCTAGCGCAATGTCCTTGATTCACTGGGTAGCAATATTGCCATCATTCTGAGCAGTCCAAATAGAAGCACAACTGCAACGCCTCCTTACCTTCCACCAAACTGAAAAAAAAAAAAAAAGGAAGACCATTACATTTTAATGCAAATTGCCAGTAGTCCAGTCAGTCGTCATAATTTAGATGACAAAGCAAAACAGAATTTCCCTTCTTCAGCACCTGCTACATAATTTACTGAACCCTGAAGTAAATAAAGTACCCTCTGTCAATTCAATTCAAACTCTAATTGTAACAGGCTTTGCCAATATCAACATGTATAAATTAGGAACTCATTCACTACAAATAGAAACTGATTATAATAGATCCAACAGACGTGAAGCCAGACACTATAACATTCATCCACACATCTGGTAGATGACAAACTCCTACTCCTGCCCAGTCACTGATTGAAGTTACCTGGCAGTAGCATATTGGAAGGAGCTTACATCACGCGTTCCCTTGCGGTACCTGGCTGAACACACTGTGCAAAGAGAATAACCCTTGTCTATCCTGAATGAATTCCACTAAGAATAATTTCAGCAATCAGACAGCTGAAATATTTGTGACACATTCAATAATAAAGCATTTAATTAATGCCAGAGGAATTCTGTGGAGTAATGAAGGCTGTTTTTTCTTTCAATAAAGAAGAAACACACAGCACTGAACAACTCAGATTGTGATCTTAATTACCCCAGAAAATCATGGCAGAAGGAGGAAGAAGAAAAAACAACATCAGTTACAAGTATTTGGTCTCCCTTCTTCACTAACTGATTACAAAACAATGATTAACTGCATTTTAGTAGAAATAATTTTAAAATCTTTGAATTTAATAAAGTCACATAAGCCATCACCTTTGTTTACAGTATGTTGTTTTTTTTTTTTTAAATACAGATCCTTTCTAAAGCTTTATCTAGTGCATTTTGATTCAAGACTTAGTAGTAATCTACAGAGTGGCTATGTGTGTAACAACTACACACAGTTATCGCCAGACTAAACAAGTCCAACATTAGTTATAGCAATTCCCTCAAAGAAAAAAACATCATGATTTTTCTTCTAACTCCCTTTATTTTATGCCCCACTCCTTTTTTTAGTATACATACAACTCTGAAAGCAGATTAAGGCTTACTGTTTATTATCAAATTAACCTAACAAAACCCGACTCCAAAACACATTACTTTCTAGTCAATCAAGAGCCTTTTCTGTATATTCTAGACAATAATGTCCAAAAAAATACCTTGCAGGTACTCTTAAAATGGAAAAGGAGAAAATGCAAACACTTAAAAGGTACTTCTAGGGCTTCACTTTTAAACCCAAAAGCCTAAATACATGTTCTTCGACAACAGTTCTTAGCAACCTTTTAATTATAGCCATTTTTTCTAGCAGTTTTTCATAACAGTTGGCAAAGTCATTATTTAAGAACACAACGGGAAAAAATGTACCCTTGACTTCTTGCCCTGCCCCTTTTCTCCCATTCTTTTCCTCAGCTGTCAAGAGTTACAGCAGTTACAGCTGGCACAGGTTCCTTTTTTTGCCAGCTGACATTTAGCCTACAATGCTATGTAGCATAAGTTAGACATCTCCTACACTTATTTAAGATAAGAGTTCGGTCCAGGAACTTGTTATCAAACTCCATAAACCTTTATCAAGAACTGTAAGCGTGCCTGAGGCATCAGTGATTAACATTTGCTGTAACCAGCCACGCAAAGCCTTTAGAGAAGCAGTGACTTGCTGCTCGGAGGCAGCGCCAGCTGAGCCGCACAGCTCTGCAGACGCTCCCCTGGGAGACGCCCGGGCAGGCACAGCCACCTCCCTCCGGTGGCTGCCGAGCAAGACATCGCAACCCGCTACTCCAACTATCAGCAGGCTAAGCTGAAAGCCAGAATCCATCGAGTGCTATACGCATCGTGTTTTTGAGGAGATCAGCGCAGATGGCCTGCAGAAGTCCCTTCCGAACTAAACGACACTAAAAGTCCACTTAATTCACGTGGATTACTCAAATGTAAACGCTGAGGTACCAAAGCTGCCCAAGCCGCCCTCAGGAGGCCCTTTCAGATTAGTATCATTTAAAATTCTGCCTACAGTTTCTTTTTTTTTTTCTTTTTGGCAGGATCCCCGACTCCCACCACGCTCGGGGTGAGCGGGCCAGGAGCCAGGGCCCAGCACGTCCCCAGCAGCGCCTGGGGCCAGAGCCGGGAAGCCCCTGGGCGGTCGGGCTCGCGGCCGGGCTGCTCGGCCCTGCCAGAAGTTCGGGACTTCCCTTTCCGCCGCCGAGCCCCCCTCAGCAGCCCCCCTCGCAGCGGGCGCTCCAGCCCCGAGCCGCCCCGGGCAGGGCCGCCCCCGGCTGCCGCGGCAACAGGCAGCGGGTGCGAGTCCCTTCGCCCAGGGCGGGACGGAGGGCCCCGTACCGGTGGGGCAGGGCTCCCCGCCCACGCTACCCCACAGGAGACCGGGACCAGGCAGGGCCCCACGACTCCGGCTCCCCACGGCCGCAACACAGACCTCGGCCCGCGAGATATCGGCCGGGCCCGGCCGCCACCAGCCGCCGCCRCCCGCGCCGTTGCCAGGGAAACCACCGCACCGCCCCCGCCAATCCCTTCCCCGGCGAGGCCGCGCCCCGCCTTCCGCGCCCGCGCGCAGCAGCCCCGCCCCTTCCGGCCACCTCGCGAGGCCGGCGATGAGGGCGGGGCACCACCCGAGGCCACGCCCTCCGTGCCGGCCCAACGGCCGCCGGCGGGTTTGAGGGGGCGGGGGGGGTGAGGGCTTGGCTTGGCTTCTCCGCGGGGCGGGCTCCGGGGCTGGCTCCGGGGCCGGCAGGCCGCAACGCGGGAACCTGGTCATCTCCGRCAGCTTCGCTTGTTGCTGTGTCAGCTGCGCCCGGGCGCCTGTCACATACACCGGGCAGGCGTCGCAGAGGGATCACACGTACGAACCGCATCCGTTTCATCCTCTGTGTCCAACCGCTGTGTAATTCTTTTCCGACCCCTGCTCCTCTGCCTTTCTAGCACAGCTGCATCAGGAGAGCACTCATCAGATAAATCCTCTTGGGAATTACAGTTAATGTAGGAAGAAAAGCCTAATAAAAAACACCACCAAAGGTGTCCACAGCAACTCCTGTTCCTAAGCAGGCAGTTTGGTGGAGTACAATGGTCAGGGAAAATCTTAAGTCAACCTGTCACTTAGGTAATTACAGCAATTGGGGTTTGGGAAGAAGGCAGCTTGTTTAGGCTAGACACGGTGTCTGGAAATCCACTTCGGTAATTTTTTGCTGCATAGCACAGTCCAGTCAGCCTGGTTCTAGGTCTGCTGCACAAACTTAAAGCACTTCAAATGAGCTCCTAACAGGAGCAGAAATAAACCCAGTGTCTTTTCTACCACATACTTACATTTAGCTGCCAAAATTGTTCTCAATTCTGTAAAAGTGAGTGCTGTGACTTCCTGTGCTGCTGCACTTACCAAATGCAGTTGAAAAGATGACTCCTGTTTTTAACTGGAACAGTAGGATAAGTTTTCCTCACTCTCTCACCTCTGTTGAGGTATTCATAGGACGTAAAAGATGGTTCGTACACCACTCCCTGTGTTCAGCTCGATAGCCTAAGCTGCAGACCCTAATGAGACCGTACATGGTCAAGCAGAAGCTGAGGCAGGGAAGAGCTCAGCATGCTGTCCCGTACTCATCCCTCACAGACCGGCAGCGCAAGCCAACTAGCTGGAGCAACTCAGTCCCTTACACTCCCCTCACTACAGTCCGCTATTTCTGTAATTCCAGATCTTCAGCATCGTTTTGGGTTTGCCCTTCCCTTTTAAACAGAGGTAAGCCATGAGGGAGGGGTCTGCTTCTGCCTCCCAAAAGGAGGTCTGTACTGCTCCTTGGCTTGAAGAAGCAATTTTCCTTCACAGAGCTACACCCCTTGCTATGAAAAACCCTAATCTAGTTTCACCTATATTGAACACTGCTTTCAGTCTACTGTCTCAACTTCTGCCCAGGGGAGAGGAGTGAGAGCAGCAGAAATAACTGTTTGATAGCCATGTGGGCAATTCTTTTTGCTAAAAATCCCAAGTCAGAAGCTCCCAGTTATAATGGACTTCACATTAAAAATATGACAAACATTTTGTCTTGTTGTTTGGCTTTTCTAATTCTCATTGTTGCTTTCATTATTATTAAAGGTTTGAGGTAAATTGCAATCATGATTTCATGATTTCCCCATACCCAGAAAGGTTCTGACTAAAAGATGAGATTCCCTCATAGTGACATCATGAGCAGTTAAAGGAAAACCAAGTAGCATAAATCTTACAGTGAAATTCTGGGTTGAAGCACTTTCTAAAAGCTAATCATGTTGTGGGGTAAATCTGTGTTAGGGGAGGGTGTCACCTCCTACTTTTTCTGCTGAAATCAGTCCGTATCTAAGAACTACTTCTAAACTCAATGAAAAACAAAGAATGGCAAAGGCATTTCTGTAACCAGATCTAAAATGCAATATTCATTCTTCATTATATACACTATGTTAAACCTGACAGTCCTTAGTGAGAAAGCTCTTCCCATGTAAAATATGCAGGATGTAATGGACTGTGGACATCTGACATTCATTTCCTATTAATCTACATGTGCTTCTGTTCAGTTTTGTATTGCATGTATATGATGTTATGAAATGAAAGGCTAATTATAATTTTAAACTTTTTGAGGTGGGGTCTGATTATTGTATATGGCATTCACTTCTTTGTGAATCACTGTGTATTGCCCTGGCATTATTTACATAATACGATCCGTGTTAAAACTGCGTTTGTCAGAGTTTTGAAAAGAGAAGGAGTTGCATGGCTCAGTGAACCACCGTAAGGAGGGTGAACAGTACTGCAAAATCTTAATAGCACATTAAAATCTATTTAAAATTCAGACTCCCAGTGTTTCTAAAGAAGGAGAGAGTGCTGTTGTTCGGAACTTCTGATGTGTACAGTTTTTTCCTGATGTTGTTAACTGTATGTGCATTTTGACAAGGCGTTTATTAGAGCATAAACGCTCAGTGGTAAGCACAGAAGAGGCCACTCTGATTAAGCATTCTTTAGTTGAAAAAAAACAACACCACCCTGAAGCATCTCAAGTGTTAGAACATATTGCCGGTCCATCTTTATTAGTACACCACCCTGTGTTAAGCAGCTGGGGTTTTTTTGCATGATCATGTATGACAGGCTTCACTGTGTATCATTATATTAGTAACTTAAGGCAAAACAAACACCATTAACTCAAAAATAACCACCAGTACTGTAACTTTTATTTGCTAATAAATATCTTAATAAACAGGCTTACCCCATCTGTAAGACCTGATAATGCCTCTTAGGAAATCATAGAAAAATAAAATACAATAATAATCAGTAACTTGTACTTTGTACAAAAATCTTATTATGTTGCTCAGCAGGTAGCTTTGCCAAACCCCATATTCTTTCTGCAAAGAGATGGCATATGTAATGCAATTCACCTTAAAAACACCCTAATGTTGAGAGCTGAGCATTCTATTACACTATTAACTTGTAGGCATGCCAGCACATGAAAATTTACATGGAACATCATATTATCATAGGAATAGAATAATAATAATAATAAAAAAAGATAACACCACTTTTCAGTAAATAATAACAACTTCACTTCTAATGTAAATTCCCCTTGGGACTGCAAATCAGCATATTAAGCTTTTTATTTCATGGCTATTCCTACAATACTGTTATAAACTGGCGAAAAGGCAGAAAGAAAAATGCAGTGGGAACATGTATGGGAGATATATTACGTGAGGCAAGTCATTCTGAACAGTGAGGCAGTCCCAGGGGGAAACCAACGATACCAGCTGTGAAATGTTCAGTCTCTCAGAATGAGTAGATCGTGCCTGCTGTGTGCAATGCTACGCAAGTTCAGACCGCTGAAGATAAAACTTAGAGGTACGGTACCAAGGCTGCTTTCCTGTGAGATGAATGGTGAAGATTGAGTTACAGGTAGTTGTCATTATTCAAATACATCTTGGTAAGAGGAAAAGAAGCAATGGTAAAACAAACGTTATCTAGGCTCTTTAAAGAAAAGGTGGGTTTCAGCCTACTGGTAAGGATATGAGATCTGTGCTGAGGCCACGGTTTGTTTATAAAAGTTTGCAAGTATTATGATTATATCATTACTTTTGAAGCCATCTACCTTTAAAGTTTTGACATGGCTGCTTAAATATATAATCTAAAGTGTCTGTCATCAAATAGTTATTCATATATACACATACATTGATATATTTTATGGCTATGCTAGAACAGCAAACTATGAAGAGCAGTCATATTTAGTTGTGTACAATCTAATTTCACAGAAGAGACAGAGATTAAAACCCCTTTTAATTGAGATACTTTTAAAACCAACACACAGAAATAGAGGCTATCCTGAGAAAACATACCAACCACGTTATCTTCCAAGAGAAAATCAAAGCTAATTTTTGGAAGGTAGTCAAATATTTTTCTTGCATCTTTTCTGTAAGTGAAAGTGGTTTGTTTTTTTTTTTAAAAAAACTGATGACAAAATTAAAACAATGAAGGTTGCTTTGCTAGAAAATAAACTATTGCCTTTCAGTAAATAGGGTTTCACATGATCTTTTAAAGATTTTTTTTTTCCTTGTTAAACTGCAGATGCAATCCTGAGAAGTGCAGAGTACCTGTCGTTGTTACCGAAGTCAATCAGAGTTGTACCACGCCAAACAAGAACAAGCCCTTTTTGTTAGTCTCTGGGTTTTCAGTCACGTGCATGATGTAACTGATACCATCAGAGAATTTTGACATTGGCCTCAACAGAAGCAGATGCAAGGCTGTAGGTAAGAACAACGTATACTGAAGTACTGGCTGAATCCAGTTCCTTCACCAGAGTTAACTAAGAAACAACTTTTCCCACTTTTAATCTGAAATAGTCCTCTCTACCTTATGTAGAAAAGTTGGGAGAAGAAATTGCTGCAAAAGAAATGGTATTAAAAATGCTACACTGCCAATTCAGAGCTAACTGTTTCTTGGGGAGAGGCAGATAGGGAATCATGGCCATAAGCTTTAAAATGCTTACACGTTTACGTGTTAGGAATTTTGGAGTAGGATGGTTTTCTTGAGATAGGGAATTAATGAGAGAGTCCAGTAAACAGAACCACTAGGAGGGCATTAGTTATTTTATTTGCTACTGTGCCTTTCTTTAACTGGCTAATCTCAAAACTTACACTGCAATGCACTAGGAGTATGAAACAGCTTGTTCAAAGAGGCAAATGATCAGCTAGAACTGCTATTATGAAGGGGAGATCATATTGCATAATGGTATATGTTTAGGAAAAAAGGAAGATAGACAAATCCTATTTTTTTGTAAGTTCTGTTTGTTTGATGGGGATGGTGGTTTTATCCTGAATTTAAATCCAGGAGTTTGGGGAGTTTTCTAGGGAAAAAAAAAACCCAACCCCAAACATTTCTGTTAGATACTCTTATTAGATGTGTAGGTCATTTTAAATACTTATTCCGAACTCAGAGACGGTAGCCCATTTCAGATAAAACAGTGCAGCAACCACGTTTTGTACCTTGCAATTCAGCTCTACCATGTTGAAGGTAACCATAATCTATTTCATCACATCCCTGAGGTAGTAGCATTGTCTTTTATATTCAGTGCACTCCCTTTCCCCCTATTAAATGAGGCCATCCGTTCCATGCAAATCTATAGAAACCCTTGATCCAAAACCTGTTTCAGTCTATTGACATCTTCTTATGGATTTAACGGATTTTGGTTCACGCCCTGAATGACCAACCTACATCTCAACCTGAAACTCTCAACAGAGAAATTAAAACTAGCAAAAAGTTTTAGTGATACATTTGAATGACAAGACAGCATGCATCCTAATAAGTGCTGGTTCTCTAACAACAAATCAAACATGACAGTGGTGGATGCAGGAAAGGAGAATTTGTTTGGAGAGTGGAATCCTACATAAAGTATATATAACATAGTGCTTCATCTCACTGCCAGTGAAGTCAGTAACAAACTCTCATGAATTTTGATCACAGCAAGACCGTGCCTATTGACACCAAAACATTTAATTCCTCACAGTTGCATCATTGTCCCAGGAATTACTCCAAGAAGTTTATTAAAACCTTTCAGCAGGATTGGAAATTSCAGGTGTTTTAGAGCAGAACCTTCCCAAGACAAAAATGGAACTTCCAAAGTTGGCATTTAGTAACTAAAATAATCTACAGATTTGAAACATTGGCTGCACTTTGTCTTTCTCAGCTAATCCTATTGTACATAAAGGGACTGTGATGGTAAGTTATACAGCTCAGAGCACTCAGCTTCTAAAAAAAAATAATCCTATTTTGCTTTTCCTTTTTGCCTCTTAGTCATTCTCAAGTAGAACTCAGTCTGAATGAGAGAAAACTGAAAATTCAGTTTGTAAGCCACTCTCAACCGCATAGCTGTACTCTTAGTTATTCAGCTTCCTCTCAAAAAAGCCAATATGCAACAAGAAGAGCAAGTAGTCTTTCAGTTATATAATTGTGTCTACTGGAGGTTCTAATCTAAGTGATGACAATTTTACCAGGTTTTTGTCATAGGCTGGACCCTGGAAAACCAGCAACTAGATTTTTGCCTGTCACTGGTATAGAGGAGCCTCAGAGCATTATGCTGTGATGATACTATGAAAATACTCCCTTGAGAGTTTCAAGGGGCACTTTTTTCATCATTCACAACCCGAAATGACTATTTTATTCCAGTGCAAATTTCCCCCAAATTTGATTTTCCAGATCCTAGATTCAAGGTTGCTTTCTATACAGGCAAGGCCCCAGGCAAGGCCCCAGTTCATAATACAGAGAGCTAGATTTCTCTTTGATTTATGAATTTTCAGTCCCAGGGTTTTGGCTTATCTACCGCTCAGCTTAGCAGTTCTTCACTGAATTGTCAATAATGAGAAGTATTAGTATAATATTATGGTTTATTCACAAATTTGTAATCAGCTTGATGATGTGCACGTTAGAGATGAATATTCCCCAAAACATGTAGTATTTCCCAAATGAAGAAAAAAGTCAGCAATATCTCCTCACATATCAAGAACAGTATGTGCAGGAGGTTCTGTGATAATATCGATGAATATACTGGACTCCGCAAGGAAACCATATGTGGTACTGAAGTTAAAAAAAATGACAAAATATGTTATCTCACGCTGCCTTACAAATATTTTATAGGGACTTGGATTTGCAAGTCATTTATGCCTAACTACTCATGTAAATAGTCCCATTTCTAATCAGCCTCCTTATATGAATTAAGCCGCACAAACACATAACTGTTCACAGTTTCAGGAGTTTCTGAGCATGGCACAGTACCTACATTATTACTGAGACACACGTGTAGTTACCTGCTAGTCAAAGTGCTCAGATGCTTAGACATAGGTCAAAATTTTGGACAGGAACAAAGTAGAAGAGGTGTGAAAACTTAAAATGATTTTGAGACTGATCTTTTTAATATATTTTTTTCCGTATCTTCAGTGTCATGACTTGGCATTTTTAATTCCAGTTTAATTACACAGGTATGAAAAATCAGATAATATGCTAAACCTTTCTGGAAGAGAGATGTACTTGGGAAATCTCTCGCAGGAAAGAAAGGTAAGAGATACTTATGTAGAGTATTTAAAGAAACATACACACAAATAGACTTCGCTGAACTGGCGTTATATTATTTCACATATAAAATATGGAAATACATTTTAACTCTAATCCATTTTTAACCTCATGTTTTTTCATCAATCATTTTTGTTGGTTTTCCTTTCTAAAATTCAGCACATCTTTTTACACTATATRCTGGCATATCCTTACTCATATTCCCTTGAAAGTTTCCCTCATTTTAACCTCATAAGTGTCTATAAATGGCTATTTAAAAGAAAATAATTTATATACTATTTAAACATCTTTGGTGATTTCAGCAGAGGGACTCAAACTTTTTATAGCATGGACTACATCTTACTAGAGATGCTAGCTCATGGGCACTTTGCTTCCCCTTTATGATCACTGACGATTTCTACAGWAATTAGTTGTACGGAAAAGAATCAGTAGAAAGGGGTTTGGTGTGGTGGCGGTAGAAGGGTCAGCATCAGGTGACCAGGCAGCTTTCTGTGAGCCAGTTTGAAAATGTTTTTTCTGCCTGTAGAGGAAAAGAGAGGCTGTCCATTTCCAGATAACAAGCCAAGGAAGTTTGGGAAGTACTATACACATACAGTGCATGCCATTAAAAATTTTAAAAGCCAATGAAGCAGATCAACCCCATTAGCGGTACTGGGAGATAGATAATTAATTCTGTAGGTTTGAAAAATCTCAGACATTATGATGTACATTATATTTACAATTCTTTATGTACATATAGACAAATATCTTATATCCATAACGTGCTCATCATATCCTGGTCCATAATCTGAGGAACTATATAAAACCATAGCACTCATGGATGAGCAGTGTGCACTACTAAATGCAGTATATGATGGTAGAAGATACTTGTGAGCTGTAAGTGCATGGAAGTGTCTTATGCAACTCTCTTGTTTTTTGTTAGAGCTCCTTAGCACAATATGGACAGTTCTTCCTTTTTCACCTTATTGTAGGCATTAGGGACTTTTTTTCCTTTTCAGGGCTGATTCATTTGTCTCTCCAGGAGATTTCAAGATCACTGTCCTACTAAGTGTTAGCCCAGCTCAACACATCTTTCCCTCACTCTCAAAAAAAAAAAAATAATAGTACCATTATAAAAAGAAAAAAAAAAAAAAGATTATCTTTGCCATTTATTCAGGGAGGATCAATTACAGTTGGTGAACAAAGGTATTCTGGAAGAAAACTTTAACAGAATACAGTGCTCTTCAGCCATGTGCAAATGCCGTAAGCGAAGTGTCTCTATTTTTAATACTTTTCCTAGAAGATGCAATGGAAGACAGACTTTTTATTATGACTCTAACTTTTGTTACTCTAAAAGATGTGTTGGACTGGATTAGAAGTGACTCCTCCTTTCCACTCTTTGCGGGACATATTCCAAGATAGACTGAGCCCATGACGGGGTAGTTACAGGTACCCTGTGTTCATAAGAGAAATTCTCAGCTGCCAGAATGTGTCCCATAGAACTATTCCATCAGCTGAGTTAAAACAGCTAAATACATCCTTCAGTTTGCAATGGGGCCAGCTGAAATTTAGCAGCTGGTCTTCAATACAAGTTAAAGTATGTTCTATGCTGCTTTACCTTGGTGGCTGATATGGTCCCATGGGGTCATTCTAACATGGAAATTGCTGTGGTTAATACAGTCTTACTAGGCACCTCCACAGTCCCAGCTATTCCACATAGTAAATCTCTACTGCATCTGAATAAAGGGTGTCTGTATGTTACTTATGACCCACCTTTGGATCCTGTATGAATCTGCATTGAAAAAGAAATTAATGGAGCCCAGTATTAGGCTCATCATATAAAAAATGGAAAAGGGATAGTCAGTCTTAAATTACAGAAAAATCAAAGTACTACAGTCTATGAGGTCCATGTCAGAATAATCCAGCTAATACCTAATGCAATTTTGGACACAGAATGCTTTGTCCAGAGCAACTAATTTATTGAATTTATTGCTGAGTGCACTATTTGCAATTAAAGGATTGCCTTATGCTGAAAAGTCTTGGCTGATGTCTTAAAGCGTAGCATATGTCTAAGCTTTTATTGGACAGACACAGAATTTACATTCATGGGAAACAAAAAGGGTAACTTTTGTTTAAGAAAAATTTAAATTACATAGCTCAATTTTCTTCCTTTCACCTCATGGAGTCCCATTGTTTCTCAGTATCCAATGTGCAAACACCTCATGAGCAAAATCTACTAAACCTTCTGCTGTTACTGGTTCAATTTTAACACCAGCATTATGGACAAGATCCTCTCTTTTTTCACAGGTTCAGCATAAGGACTGGATACAATCAATGCATGAGATTCATCTGACCAAACACAGATGCCTGGATATGAGCTCATCATTTTGATCTCTTTGAATGGAGAGAAACAGGTGCTTCTTTGGCACAATTCATCTAACCCAGAAGTAAATAATTACATTTGTCAGATGACTCACATCCTACAAGGCCCACTTCTCTTCATTGATTAAAAGGGAACCTCGGATGACTAGCTCAAACGCAGACCTTCAAAATTAGGTGAGAAGAATTCCTCCCAATAGATCTCAGGGCTCTGACTGACAAGTGAGGATAGCTTCAGTAAGGATGACTGATACAGTTTCCATGTTAGATGACCACCTCACTTGGCTGCATGGACATCCAAGTTTCTTGTCAGTCAACTTCGGAAGCACTGTGGTTGGCACATGATGGACAGCTGGGGCAGTGCACTTGTCCGCCAAGAGACACTAACCTGGTCCTGCTCAGCAGTCAATGCCCTCACTTAAGCTATGTTTTGGAGGCTTAAGTAATACACAAGTAGTGGTAGCAGTACAGATGGATGGATTTTATTCTAGAGTAATGACAGTCAGATCTGTGAGAAAAATCTACACATGGATATTAACTTGTAATATATATCTTGTAAATAACTTAGAACTATTTCCTTATGTCCACATTTTAATGCTTTTTTCTTTTTTTTTTTGCTTGCATATCATGCACACTTCATTTTGTGAACTTTCAATGAGTACTTTCATGAAGCACTCTGCAGTGTGGGCCACATTCTCAACAACAGCCTACTAGATTTGCTTAAATTTGTTAAATTTAAACTAACTGCGCAGTGCAATATGCAAGATAACTAAGTAGAGCTAATTTTCACCTGAAGAAAGTATCCCCTGTAACAAAGCCAGTTACTCTAATTTCACATATACATTTGTGGCCTGCACAGAATTAAGCTCACATTTGAAAAATAACACCTGTTGGTTTTTTGTTTGTTTTCAAATGAAAAAATGAGGAAAAAAACCCCCAAAAACAAGAGTAGGCTTGGAATCGGAGCAAGAGCAAATAAAATGTTTCCAAAATGGGGAAAATGTAAATTTTATCAAGATCACTATTATAAAAGTGTCATACTGCACCACAACAACAAAAAAACAAGCCATATAAACCCACAAAATCCTGGATTTACAATGTTTTTAATAAATGTCCTCACCCAATGAATCCCTTGTTCTTTCCCTTCTGGTTACCCAAACTCTTGTTTATATAAAAAAATACATCTGATTACTAAATGTTTTAATATTGTTATATTTTTTCTATTGAAAATATATTTTCAGTAGTGTGATAAATTTGGAAATTAATTTCCATGAAATATATCCAGGTTGTGTGCACGTAACATGTCGGTCTGCATCCACACTACCAGGAATGAAAAAACGTGCAAAGGAGAATTTAAAAGTGCACATACATGGTTTGGATTAGTTATGAGTAATTTTGAAACCCCATTAACAAATAACAGACTCATACCTCCTCGGTAATGTATTTAATTGTGAGAGAGGCTCCTTCCACAGATGTCACGTTGTTGGCCACGGAAGCAATGACAGGCAAAATGGATAAGAAAATGATAACGGAAAATCAACTTTTAAATTACTCTGTGATGATAGTATTTTTTAAAAGGCTTCAGGTAAGTATGATTTTCTTTCCATAAGAGAACCTTTACCAAAAAATTATTCAGATGTGGAATTGGGGCAGAATTTTTCAAGTGACAGTCACAGAAAAGAACAAATGCTTTTTTCCCCCACTAAAGGCCTGTGATCCTGCAAAACGCACATGCTTGTACAGTCCTGCTGAGTTCAGCGGGACTACTCATGCTGGCAAAATTACCTTTGTAGCTAGAATAGGACTGGAGCTGCCCTTCTTTAAACAAGGTCATCAAATTGGCATTGTAGAACACCGGTGAATCCTGATCTTTAGAAAACTTGTTCCTCAGTTAAATCTGTTTTTTTTCAAATGAAAGAAAGGAAAATTTACTTAGTGCACTACTGTTATCCCACTTAAATTAATGCAGTTATTCCAACATAAAGTGACGACAGTGAATCAGGCCTAGCGTGTCTTACTCTGTGAACTGATTGGAAGCATAATCTTTTCTGAGTTGCTTTCTGATTTTCCTTTTTTGCCACTGGTATACAATGGCAGCCTTTTCCAAGAGTTAGGAAATACATTTTGATTTATGAGCTGTAAATTAAGCAGTAAATATCATTATGATTACATAAAGTAGTTAGTTCATTTTGATATACACATATATTATACTAATTACCCAAATGCTCTTTTTAACAGAAGAGTTGTAATGCTTGAGTATATTGGAATGCCACGTAACTCAAAAACGTCCTCCAAACTATGTATAAGTCAACAAAAGCATCAGCACCCAGTCTACATGTGACATGCATGTAGATCTGCGCCTGACTTCTACAGCATGCAGACATGCGCTCGTTCCCCTGTTCCCAGTAGCGCATATCCCATGCAAAAGCTTGGAAATGTAGCCCAGCACGTCTGTGTAAGTTGTCTGAATAAAACATGAAAGCTGTAAGTCTTAGAGAGGTACAAATATTATGTTAGGCCTTTGCAGCCATTTTCTTGCATGTAAATATGGCTATTGAAGAGTTCTAAAGGTAATTGTCTTCAATGTCATTTAGATAGCCGTACTAAATGAAGATCTAGCCCGTAGTAACCAGAGCTCCATTTCAGCAGAGTCTGCTTTTTACTTCTAAAAGCAGTTAGAAGTAGACTCAAGGCAACATATTATTACACTGCTGTCCTACATCTCCTTTTCTGCCTATGTACAAGATAACTGAATACCGCAGCGTGTAACTTCCAGCATTAGTTGGTGGTTGTACCACTGTCCTCAACTGGAGGATGATACGGCCAGCCTTCTCCCATGGGAATAAGCACATCACCCCACTGATGGCTGGCCCTCTAAGGTCTACTACCACTGGTGGAAATTATGCTTAGTTCAAGCAGCGGAGGCCTGCATTTTTGGAACAGAAAGCTTTCTGAAGTCTATGTGGCCACGATATAGCTGACAACCATGTTTTACACATGGTTATGGAAACGTTACAATCAGTTTTCCAGTGAATATTTGCCACATAGTAGAAGCAAATGCTGTATTAAAAAAAAAAAAAAAAGAAAAAAAAAAAAAAAAAAAAAAAAAAAAAAAAAAAGGAAGGTCTAGGGTGGTGAAGAATCCCAAGGATAAACAAGTTTTCCAACCTAATCTAAAATCTAAAGCATAAAAAGTGTCGAGTGCTAAAGTAATTCAAAATCAAGGACCTTAAGATTTCAAACAGATTTCTCTCACTATCCTCCCAATTATTCACACAATGAAAACTTGCTACATAAAATCATCAGTCATTTCTGCAAACAACACTAACGTTTTGAGGCACCGGCTTACCAGCATTTAAACTATTATAAAGTAATATAACGATAGGACCCATACATTTGGATTTAATTAAGAGATAAAATAAATATTTATGTCAAACTTCTTCTTGATTGCACATTTGGTATTGGAAGTTACATGGTCACAGAACATGAAAGAAGTCAAATACTTTTTGATCTACCAGCAAACTCTAAATACATCGATAAAGAAGCCACACCAGGCCAAATAGATTACTACTTTCAAGTAAGTTCATGAAAGTTTCCCAAATATTGTTATACAAAGTTACACATCCATGCTGAGTTATTCATCAATGTGTAGCGAGTCTTGCAGTAGGCCAGGATTTTATCGGCAGATAACTGGCGGAGGAGCTATGCAGTGTGATTAAAAATTCCAGTTTGGAAGCATTAACATAGAAGTACTTTTACAATCTGAACAGGAGACTGCAGTTCTTGAAGTTGGGAAGAGCAGAAGGGAAGAATGAGAATATTTTTCCATTTTAGAAATGCTGAGGCACAAAACACAGTTGATTCTTGTACTTTCATACATGAAATCCCTTCTCCTGTATGTGCATCATGTGTAACCGCAAAGTCTGTAAACTGCTGACTATTCGTCTCTGGTGTCCAATGAGTACAACTCCAATTCTTCTAACGTCACTGCAAGATAAAAAGTTTCATCTTGGATGCAAGTATAGTAAAGCGTCTTGCAACAAAAGACTATAAATATATGATGAATTGCTCTACTTCAGGACAGTTTACTTTCCTGACTGGGACATATAAGAACGCTGCAAATGTTCAAGTTTTCTGCACCCATCAATTCCAAATTTATTTAAAGACAGCCATTTAAGAAAAAAAAAGTTAGAGCACTGGTATCTGTTGTGATATTAATGGTCAAGTAATTTTTCCAAATCTCGAGGAAGAACCTAAGAGGTGGGTTCTAATAGCCCATTTTTAGTAATGTGTTAGTAGCAAATGTTTCCCACATACTTGCAAAGGAACAGGGCTGATACGCTCACTTTTGCAGTCCTGAGGCTGAAATAACGGAGGCTGTGCTTCTGATGATTTGGGAAATGGTGGTAAGAGATGGTCTAAAGATCAAATAGCAGTGAATCTTCCAGCTTGACCCAGATTTCCCTCCCAGTTTCCCTTCATCTCATCTACACCTGCACCCCAGAGGGGGTAGCTCACCCACAGAACCTAACTCTTTGGCAGGAATGAAGTCAACAGCCCGCAGCGTCCAGCACAATCCACTAGTTTTGTTGTTCTCTAAACATTACCAACTGCACTATGCTGAGAAAGATCACAGAGGTGGTGAAGGCAGGAAACTTCAGATATGCCCTGTCAATTGTGCAAATCCCACGCTGGGACATAGCATAGACATCACCTGTTTAGATACCCTCAAAAATTGTTTGACGATATAGCTAGTAAAGGAGCTCACGGGATGAGGCATGACCTTTATGAGTTTCAGATTTGCAGTTCAAGATACCTGGCTCTATATCCTCCAGATGAAGAGCCACTGGATAGCAGCAACTATTACGTACTTGGGCTTAACATCCACATGGGGGATGATACACAACACTTCAGGTCAGCAGGGACTATGCAAAAATATTGAGCATCTTAGAAGCTGAAAAGAGTCGGCTAAAAGAATAAACCTTTACAGGGGGGAGTGGTATTAGAAATACAGGAACAATGTGTAGCACTTATCAAGGAAGGCCTGATAAAACTGAGAAAGAAGCCAGCAGGCCTCGGGTAACAGAGGTTATTTGAAGAAAGAAGGAATCTTTCAAAGAGCTGACGTGGTATCTAAAGAAAGAAAGTGGAAAGGATGATAACCTTAGGCAGATTATCTGTAAAAGCACAGTAAGGCAGGCTAAAAAAGAACGGAGTAACAACTAGAAAAAGACACCTAATAATAAAACTCATAATAAATCTTTTTGCAAGCTCACTGGGGTTCAAGAAGCCTGCCAGAGTGTCTGTAGACTCTAATGATGATTTGGGTATAAAAGAGCACTGAAAGACTGGCCACTGGCCAAATTACTGAGTCTTAACTGACCATTACCGTTACTAATACAGATAGTCTCAGCATCAAATAAAAGATTAGGAATTAATGGGAAGGGAATAGAGAACAAAATAGATCATATCATTATGCTACCATATTAATCCATAGTTTGCCCAAACACTTATATACTGGGTGCAGTGTTTTCATTTCAAAAATGGTAGAGGGGAGTCAGAGATGGTTGAAGAAGGGCAGCAAGGCGTGGAACAACTTCCACGAGGACTGCCATGGGCTTGATGATTTTCACAGCAAAGTGAGAAAAGACTTTTGCCACTGATTTCAGTGGTCTAGATCAAAAAGGATTCCCCAAGAAACATTTAAGGATGTCCCCTGCCTGACCTTTGGCAGTGTTTGGTATGGTCACAGAATGAAACTGTCAGTTCTGGGTCTCTTAATCACATCCTTCTCCTGCATCGTTTTGGTAAAAAACTGTATTTGTCTTTTATTAGCTTAAGTAGGAAAGGAAATGAAAGCACTGTTCCATACATCACGATAATTACGTCACTGCAGCATCCAAAGAGATTCAGATTGATCAGTCACTGTAGGGATAATAGATTACATACTTACTCAATACTCATTCTTGAAACCATATCCAAAGTTGTGAAACCTGCTGCCATGAAGTTATTTTTATACTGACCCATTTTTATGGAGTCCAGCCAGTCACTGACTGAAACAAACAAAGGATATTCTGGAACTTCACCAGGTGAATCTGGCATTCTGTAAAAACAAAATGCAAAGGTTACCAAAGCAGTACAAAATATGACACTTGATTTACTCTGGTAGACATTGTTTGTATGAAAAAGCAGAAGGAATGAGAGAGGAGCCTGAGCTGTAAAGGTCAGCTCTTAACTGCAGGTCTCTCTAATGCATTGTCTAAAACTTACAAATCATGTCAGTCTGCCAAGTTGCACTACTTAAACAACACATTTTTTTAAAGCACTGCAGCTCAGTAACAAACCGAGGAACGGACCTCTCCCACTGCTCTTATTTTTGCTCCCACGGAGCATTTCTTTACAGATTTTATGTGTTCAGGATGATAATA
Organism: Phoebastria nigripes; assembly: GCA_035582835.1. NCBI lineage: Eukaryota > Metazoa > Chordata > Aves > Procellariiformes > Diomedeidae > Phoebastria > Phoebastria nigripes. Next base: position 549,384 of record JAYKAV010001698.1, read on the forward strand.
ATTTATAAATACAGTAGTCAAAGTAGAGGACAAGCAAAATTTAACATGAGATACAATTTAAAAATATTAAAACACTGCGAGATGATTTTTACATTTTTCTAAAAAAAAAAAAACCCCAAATGGCTCCTTTGCTATACCATTATGCAATGGGAACGCTTTGATTACAGTGTTCAAAACCTAAAACTAACCCTAAAAGAAGCAAAAAGAATAAAATTTTRTATCTTTGCTTTTACATAGAACTATATAGAGCCGCAAATAAAAATGAAGGCACTAATTTAGTCACATTTCTGTTTCAGTTCTTTTCCCTAATATTATCGCAACTGAAACAGAAAGAAGGGGGGAAAAAAAAAAAAGATTCCAATTTTTGGGCATATATTTCCAGTCTTCTGTTGTGTACCACACTGGTGAGGGCTCACAACTTCCATTGACTTTGTACATTTTGTGTAGAGAAACTGTAGGAACAGAATGCAGAAAAAGCACACGGCTGTTTATAAAAGCTTTATGATAGCCTTTAGGAGAAAGATATAATTTATTTAAAATGAAAATTTAGACAGCAAAAGCCAGCCAACATTAACTGATGAAACATGACTTACATAGAATGTAGGAAGCAACACACCCTAGTATCTTAACATACCAAGTTTCAACCACAGCTATTCAAATACATTAAACACACTGATTTTCATTCATATTATCAAAATGATAGAGAGAGAAACTGAAGGACAGGAGAACACTGTTAAGTACAAACGTCAATTAAAGACCTACCAGGGTCCCTTCCAACCTGAATTACTCTATGATTGTACAATTCTATAGAATAACTGCTGACCTTGTAAGTTAACAGTACCACAATAACCATTCAGATTGACTGCATCAAGCATTCCCAAATGAACAGAAAAACTTTCCCAAGCAGGTGAGCTCAATAAGAGCTCAACTGCAAGAAAACAGGCATAAGTTTTTAGATCTTAAGTAATGTTTTAAAATAAGAATAGATAAAAATGCATTACTCTGATACTAAATAAAGTGACTCAGGTACAAGTAGCAAGTCATATATATATTTATTCACACATACACATAGAGGCCACTAACTCTAGTGCATAGGCATTAAATCCCACAAGGCCCACTAGTTTGTGGTAGGTGAAATGGCTGTAGCCCTAACTCTCGGTTTTCCTAGTAACCTCTCCATTCAGCCTTTCCCACAGCAAGATACCAACCTCAGTCTTTGCCCTGTTGCTCAGCCCTTCTCCAAACAATAAAAAAACCCCTCGTAACCCACTGAGGCTCTCAGCAAGATCCACCCAGGCATGGAGAACCCCTTATAAACCCAGGGGAGTCTCCATGAAAGCACCTTTATCTTAAGGTGAATTTCAGCTAATGATGAGAGTGAGGCCACCTGGACCTTCACTGATTTCAGCTGATATCCAGGATCAGTAAGCCTACAAAAATCGACAAATTCTTCCACCACAACCTTGCTTCTCCTATGGCTGCATTCATTTCTGTAATATTATTAATGGAAAAAACTGGGCAACACCATCAAGAATTTGTTGTGGAATGGTAATAGCATAATCTCTTATTTGGTCACTGTTGCCATTCTTCTGCAGATAAATAAAGATTTAGCAAGCTAAGACACAACTACTTTCTGCAGGAAATTACTCCAAGGCAGTTCAGAAATTGCTTGAGCACTGTCAGACGGAGAGACAGGCTGTTGAATAGAGAAGAAGATTACAAAGAGAAAACAAGCACATAGGAGAAGCACCAAAAAAAAAAGGAACAAAGAGATTCACAAAAATTAAGGATAGACAGTGCACAAACAGAGCTCAGACCAAAAAAAGAAAAATGCCTAATATAATCTGCATGGCTTGAGAAAAAAAGTCCTTATACAACAGTGTATTAACAATAAAGCAAACCTTAAAAGGGGCTCAAAGTTATTTGAACCCCCATAACTTTGTGAATTCAGAACTTTGCTGCTCTCCCCCACCCTTGCTTAATGCCCTAAAACATGTAATGATAGCCACCATGCATTATACAAGAAAAAAGTACCAAAAAGAGCCTTACACAAGTACGTCCTCCACCAGGGTATGAAGGGTGCTCGGATTGCGGATCAGTTTGTCTAGGAAGCTGACAATGTCACTAAATTTTGGACGGTGGTTCCTCTCCTTTTGCCAGCAGTGAAGCATTAGTTGGTGAAGAGACGCTGGGCAGCCCATGGGAGCCGGAAGCCTGTAGCCTTCTTCTATAGACAGTATAACCTAAAGAAATACAATGCATATGATTACTGGGCATTAGAGTTAAATGCTGAAAGGACAGTGTAAAACTGACAATTAGAAACCACTGATAACAATTAATGGCACAGCCACCCTCACTTTATGCATTGCTGGGGCTTCACTCAGGGAATTGGGACTGGCTGGAGTGTGACCAGAGGACATGTGAAGTATTTTGTAGGCATATGAAACACAGTCGGCACTTTTTTAGGCTCTCCAGCCGTCCTCTTCAAACAGCCAAGAAAGGAGGCGTAGAAGAAAGAACTAACCAGTATCACTATCTTTTTCGTCCACTTCAGGTTGACATTGTACTTAATGGGGTCACAGGGTCAAAAACTAACCTGGTATGGCCACTGCCTACTGGGATGCTCTAATATTTGCATCCTGACAAAGAGTTAGTGTCTGGCGATGTCACGATACAATCAAGCACTACACATGCACATTGCAGCACCTGGCAAATTTACTTGGTGATAATATGTTTCTGCTGATCATTAGAGTATGATGAATTCAGGCAACGTCCCACACACCGAGTTACGGTGAAGCACAACAKTATTTTGCACAGCCTCTCTCAGAAACCTGGATGTCCAAGCTGTTTATGACTAAACAAAAGTTAATAAAAYTATGGTGTTACCGTATACCTTAAAGTGAGTAAAACTTTCACATTCAGCAGATGTGGAAAACATGTGTTTGGTCAGGATTTGGAAAGAAACAGATCTGATGTCACAGATAAATCACATGTATGAAAAATTACATTTGATCAGAGTTGAAGGGAGGCTCGTTTTGAGTAACACTGGTAACAAAAAACATTGTCTGAAAAGGACGTTAGCAGCCCTGCACGATAGGAGGTAGCAAAAGTAGGTAAGGCTCATGAAAAGCTGGCTGGATTCATTCTATGTAAGATTTAAAAAACAAGAGGAAAAGTTACTAGGTTCTGCAATGCGTGGTGGTAGCAGTGGGGATGATGATAGAAATGACATAGTCAGGATTTCTTGTATATAAAAGAATGGAAAGATAAAAAGAATGGAAAGACAGTAAGTGGTTGATCAAAAACAAAGCTAGGAAAAAGACCAACACTACCACACACACATAACCCTTCCACATAAAAATCCAACCAATGCTAAATGTTCTCTAAAGTACAAATGATTGTACACAATATTTATAATAACACAGTGCACTTAGGAGAAACATACCTGCTGCATTTATACCCACTCTGCTTTAAGGAGACATTTATCATTTTCACACAAATGTATGTACATGCTGCAGACATATTAATGCAGCTGGAAGGGGGTACATTAAACTGTTTACAGCAAATCAATGTTTTATAGCGCTAGCTGTAGCTTCAATATATTCAATCTTATTATTCTGGAATATATCCTCGTTCTCTTTTTGAATTCTGAATTAATGTTGTTGGCTCTGTTTAGCAATGCCTAATGCTTATGCTGCAAGCATTATGCAAATAAATAAGAGTAATGAAGCTACATTAGGACCTTAGCTCCCCTTCATGGCATGGTAGAAAATGGAATAAGACTCTTGTAGCTGTACACGGTTGGGTGTCTGAGCTTTATAAAATGAGGTGACTTGGTCCTACAGTGTATAGCCCTCTTGTATCCTGGCAGAAACACCTATGCGTGAAAAACAAGTGTTTGCAATGCGGCAGGGAATTGGATTTGCATGGGGTAAGTTTCAGACCATTGGCAACAGCACTGGGAAGTACAGGGTACTCCAAAGGCAGCATTACTTGCCATAGGGTTCTCTGAATTTTATGCACCTGTGAGTATTGACAGATCACATACGTGCAGACAGGACTGTCCATGCACATACAGAGGTGATATCTAGCAGTAAATGATATGTCAATATGATAATCCTTCCACCTGCCTTTCTGGCTACTTGTTTATCTCCCTGGGATTTACTTCAATGGTCCAAAATCCAGGCTGCCGAAATGGCTGCTATAGGAAGAAATACCATCAGATTACCAGAGAAATATTTCCTCCAAAGCTTTGCCTCCTAACGATGAATGTGCCCCCCAGACTGCTGCTGCTACAGACTCAGGATGGGTGAAATTCGACCCCCTGTGCATGGAATTTTATTCACAAAACTATCAAAACTCATGTATCTCAAGCAGTCTGTCCAAAGTGGCTTCATAAAACATAGGTACTTGTTACAGTGTTGTGGGGTATAGCTTAGTTGATACTTGTCACTGAAGAGGCAATCTTTAGCAGCCCAGAAATGCAGATATCATAGTCTTTACATTTAACTGTACCTGTTGCAAATGATGAATTTCTGAAATGTATTTTGTTTTTAAGGCTAAGGGAAAGCTTCTCTACTTTCTCTGCTTTTATGAGACATCTAGCACTCACTCGACACAACAATAGAGAGCTGATGAAGTTTTTCTGAAATAAATTATTCAGGAAAAAACCAAAAGCAACCACAATTTTCCAGACATATTTTCTCTGACACGCTCTATTTTACCATATCTTTGGAAAAGAAGTTACAGTGCATTTTGTTTCCCCTCTTGTTCAAAAGGAACATTTCATGAAGAGAAATGCCAGCTGGTACTGGGATAATTATAATTTCTCATTAATACCAGCACATTTTAAAAATAAACTGCAAATATTGTCTCATTAGCATCCCTTGTGAAGCAAGTATTATTTTTAGAGTCTAAGAAGCAAGAGTAAAGATGTGATAAGTGTCTAATAATGCAATGGGAATCAAGTCTCAAAGGAAGAATTAGAGATTTTTAGTTCCTTATTTATTTATTTATTTTAGCTCCTGCTTTGCTACTTGCACAGCACCTCTCTCTGGACGGAGGAATTAGATAACCATATACCTAAAAGGGAAGAAGTATTACATTTTTCTTGGTAATAGAAAATTATATATTATATAATATGTAAAGATTATACATGTTAATGTCTTTTAAATGCCTTTTTCCTTGCTGGTTTAAAGGTTGAAGCACCACCACATTAATAGTGAAAGGGTCTAAATGTCTGTATCAACAAGAAGGATATAGCAACAACTCTAGCAATCAGTGCAACTCTTTCCACATTGGCAAATCAACGTCCCATCCATTTCAACTTGAAAGAATAGGAACATTAGCTTAGTTTCTATACATACGAAGCCTTGAGTCTGCTAACAGAAAGGCTGATTACTGCTCTCTAGTTCTGGTTTTGTGACGAACACTAGGTGGGTATCAAAAGGAAGAAAACATGCAAATATTCTGTGCTGCCATCAAACACTGAGAAAGAGGCTGTAGTTTCTTCTGAGTATGGTTAAAACTCATTAGAAGGACTTGTGGGTCAGCATTAAGGTGAGTAAAAGGGCAGGGTGTATTTTTACAAGTAATGCTTTTTGGCAGGTGAGAATATAAACCATAAGGGAAAGGGAATATGTTACAGTTAACAYAGCTAATTATTTCCATGCTTTTTAACGCTTAGGCTTTTATGTTTATAAAGGTGACCATTCTTTTTACATATTTTTGTWCACAGATGATATTAAACACTGGAGCCTGTTAAATACATGTTATCATTTTTGTTTGATGTTAGACATAGCTGTAAAGGTTGAAGACAGAGTTAATATTAAATTTTAATTATGATACCAAAATTATCCGAAAAATATTTTATGGACTTCTACATAAAATTTATGCATGTTTAGTTTCAAAATAATTTGAAATTGGCAAAAATGGCATCTGAAAATTAAGCTGTAATCTTGCTGATAGTTTCATTATTAACAGTAACATAGATTTTTGCTTTCAAAAGTTAACTGACAGATTTTTTAATGAGACTGAGACAGAAGAAAGTCCAGAGGGATGTTGTCCCTGTGTCCTGCTGACATCTGAAAAATCTACCAGGAGGGAGAGGCAGCTGCTCATGCCTCATGGTACAGAGCCAATCCCAGGTGCCTGCCAAGTGTTTTGATATCTATGGCTTGAAAGAACTATATTAGGGTAAGTTATTTTTACTATTACAAGAAACTTTCATAAGTGTAAGGACTTTTATTCTGTTTGCTACGGTAGTTTTCTTGCATATTGGTTACAATCCATTAAAATTTTTTTTTTTTTTTTTGAATACTGTAGTTCTGCAACATGCACTAATTTATACAGTGGCCTCTAAAAGGTGTCCCAGTAGACTTCACTCACAGCTGTTCTACAAACCAAATGCATGGAATATAAATCTTCCTTTCCTCACACGAGCATTAGCAAGCCAGGCTCTTAGCACAATCTGTTCATCAGTACACTAGTTTCCTTGGAAGTTCAATATCTTAGCTAATATTTATTAATTAAGCAATAAGACATGACAGACTGTGCAGCAGCTCTAATTAATGGACACCTCTGGTGCCTGCCACACATCTAAGAAGTCCATTAATCAGCACCAACACACGTCTGAAGTGACTTACCACAATAATAAAATGGTTATTTACTTAAACAAGAACGTTTCTCAAAGTTAATAACATTCTTCAGCCTCTACATTATACCGTGTACAGTATTAAAAAATTTATGAGAGACATTTTCAAACTCAGTTGTCTAAAGTTCAGCTTCCAAATCCCTGCTTAGGAATATAAATAGAGGACGCTAGATTTGCAGAGGTGTTGGGTCTCTCCAGCTTGCACTGACCTGATGGGTACTTGCAAACAGCTGTAGTCTCTGAAAATCAGACTGGGTTTATTTAGGTGACAGGTATCAGTTTAACACCTCTCTTCGCATCAGCTTGGACTCTGTGCTACCTATGCTGGCTCCTCGTGACTTGATTTCTGTGACTGAGGGGTCAGACAAGAGACCCTTGGTAGACATAGCCCTGCTGTTCATCTGACTGAAGATGTGTTCACGTGGCAAGTAGGCACCACGTCAGACAGTGTTGAACTCGCCTCTCCTAGCATTGCCTTCCTTTGGGTAGGGGTGGGCATATCATTGGCTTCTATGTTATGCATGTAAGAAATGAACATTTAACTGGCAGCCACTCAAAACATCACTCACTTAGCCGTGGTCTAAAAAAGTGAATTAATTTCCCAAAGTTGTTTAATTAGAAAAGCAATTTGTAAGATGGAATGTGAAAAAATAGACCCGGCTCTGTGGAGTTTATACTTGGAAAACTTTTGGTACTTTACAAAAACCCACCCAATTCAATAAATATTTTATTGCTAGCTAGAGAAGAGTTTTATTATGATCAAAACACAGTAAGTGTTGTAATGTTAATGTTGCCAGACATTTTGTTGTAGCAGAACCTCTGACTATACTTATGTAAGACCTTATCAGCAGTTGTTTTTATAATGTGTCTTTTATGAATCTGTTTAGTGCATGCCCCTCTCTTGCTTTCCCTGCCATATGTACAGTATCACTGACCTTTGGGAAAGTCCTTTTATTTCTGCAAAATAAGCTCATGTGAATTCAGGGTAACTTAGTGTACTAAAACATATGTCCCAATATCCAGCAAAGTAAGCTTGACAATATGTCTAATAACTTGAAATTTCCCAATGACATTTAGAGTCACTAAATCTATTTAGAAGGTCACAGGTGCTCACTGTTAACATTTCAGCACTGAAAGCCTGTGCGTARGGCTCCGGAGAAAGGGAGTCCTTTGTGCTGTGCATTGCTGAACTGCAGGGAAAGCCCCCAGGAGTCAGCATCATGAGCATAAGCAGCATCCATAGGGCCCTGCATCATTATTCTGTATTAACAGATACTTCTATTTTGGATGTAGGAGTAATTAAATGTTGCTATCTTCATGCTGTAGCAGAATTTTTAATATACTCTAAATGGAGGGGTCACTTTATGAATTCTCACTGCTGGCATGGCCTTGAATAGGTACGTCGTAGGGTCTGATAGAGGTGAAGAGGACAGGCTGAAGCCAGCCTCAAAGAAAGGGAGAGGCAGCTGGAATGAAGGTCTGTGTTGTGCACTACTCTCACCTGGCAACTTGGACTCTATGTGAGGGTCCTACCAGTCATTCAAACCCTCTTCCCAGGAGGTGAATAGTGGGGCCGAACGGACTTGATAGGAAGTCTCTCTATCCCCCCATTCCCAGTTAGTGGTAATGGCAGTGGGAGAGTCAAGAGGTGGGCTGGTAACGGAGCTGATGTGAGGAGAACGATTATGATTACAGGAGAAGTAAAAGAGATGATGGCAGTTGGGTTCCTCATAGAGAGTTGACCCAACACCAGATGAAGTCACTCACAACTGGAATAGAGACTGAAATTCCCCATCTTGTAGCACAAGATTGCATGACAGTGGGACACGATGATACAGCAAAAAAGCATCTTCTTCCCCCCACCTCCTTGAGCTGCAGTCACTACCAGCTGCCCATCACCTGCAGCTAGATAAGCAGACTGGCAAGATGAGGGGCAGAGGCAGAGTTACAGAGAGGTGACATTGCAGTTGGAAGCACTGGCACTGCACAGAAGCCAGGCACCATGGTAAGGCCAACTTTGTTCAGAAGTATCTCTGGCTTCATGGGCTTCTTTAATCTCTAAAAAAACCAATCATGAATGGGGTGCTGCAGAGGGGAGGGAGAAATGAAATACCAATTACACGGTGAGGAAAACCAGGCAAAAGACTACTGCCCACAATATGCTCAAAGGATGTGCCAGTGGCAACTGACAGGGACAACAGCAGAAAGGACTGTGAGCCGATGCTGCATTTATGATAGTGCAGTCCCTCAACCAGGCAGCGCTAATGGGGGTGGAAGGGAAAAAGTAACTGCCCAGTGAGCCTCGCTTGTAAAGGCACACGTGGACATGTTACTTACTACTCAGAGAGTGTTGAGTGGACATGTTCATGGACTGAAAACCATGAAATTCCATCAAAATGTAAGAAAACACTTTTCTATTGTGCATGTGACCGGCCCCTGGCCACAGGTTGCCCAGAGAGGTTGTAGAGTCTCCATCCTTGGAGATACTCAAAACCCGACTGGAGATGGCCCTGAGCAAACTGCTTTAGCTGACCCTGCTTGAGCAGGGGGGCTGGACTAGACACAGTCTTGAAAGGTCCCTCAACCTCAACTGTTTTGTGATTCTGTGATTTGCTAGTACCTTCTTCCCAGTTTCTTGTTCTGTTCAATCTCCCATTAAAAGAAGACTCACGGTGAAACTAACCATTGCATCTATTTAGCTTGGGAAGGCAGAAAATTTGAGGCTATACGTGCATTTTGATACAAAGTGCATTCCATGCAATGCAGAGTAATCAGGTTTTGCAACAGCATACTAATGATGAACAGGCTGATATTGCCATGGCTGTGTTCAGCTTTGCTTCTGAACGGAAGATTATCTCAAGAATACCACCCTCTGCTATTGCAAGGCTGAAGTGATGTCCCAACTCCTTAGCAATCAGCTCCTAAAACACCACATCTTACAATGTGGCTTTTTTAAGGAAAACAATGGCAGTTTGCCTTAAATTGGTGTTTGTAAGCTGTGGCAGTTCAGGAGCTGATAAGTGGCTCTCAGTTCAGGCAAGGTACTGAGGCTGGGGTACTCATATTGTTAGTTGGAGTCTGCTTGTTCATTCTCTTTTATTAACTTTGAACCCATTGGCCCACTTCAATCAAATTAAACAAATTGTGTAAGAATCAGCAGCTGGGCAGAGGCATGAAGTTGGTTGTAGGACATAGAGACTTAAATATATGAGAAATCTGTACACAGATGATTTCACACTGTGCCCCAAAATAGCCTTAATTCAGTTGTCTAAGCTTAGGTGAATTTTAGACTCCCTAGGGTATCCTGCCTGGCCTTCAGTTGTTGCTCCAGAAGGACTCAGGTCTCCTGCATGTTCTGTGTCAGGCCCATGTGGAGATCTTCGTTACTCTAGAGCATCTCAAATGCCAACAGATTGCTAGCTGTGGGAAACAGAATTGAGCCTACTGGGCTTATCTGCTTATTTCACAGTAGATCCATGATGTGTTTATAGTTCAGATAGTACCAAAATAATGTCTCCACTGAAGAGAAAAGGTCTATCTCAGCTCAGTGGTTGCTCGTTCTCTTCAGATGGGCAACCAGCCACCACTGCCTGGTCAATCAATAGAAGCATAGCTCAAAACCAGGCACAGCATGTATTGTCCCATATCTGGTGTTAATTAAGGAGCACAGCAGGGAGCTGGACTGCTGGCAGGTAGATGTGTGGAGTAGGGATGGAGGCTGTAGGCATTGTCAGGGGAGAATGATGTACAGGAGAAGTGGTCTAATTCCAAAGGCTAAACTCACAAGAGAAATGCTGGAGAGAAGTAGGATTATAGTACTGCTGAGGCTGTGGAGTACAAATCTAAAGGAAATAAGGCTTTATTAGTGCTGCTAGTCTTTTCTGTTTTGGGTGGTTTGGGTTGTTTTTTTTTTCTTCTTGAAAGACTCTGAAATGATGTTTTTTTAATGAAAAGCTCTCTCAGATCCTTATCCCCAAATGACTGATCAGACTTAAGAAGCAACCAGACTTGAACAGCTGAATAACTTAGCAACCATATAAAAACAGCCATCTGGGAAAAGTCTTGTCAACTCTTCAGAACCAATGCAGAAGTATTCTAGACACATATATGAGAGAGGTTAAGATGGGTTGGCTGACATTCTGCATTTTGACATAGAGATTGATGGCTGGTGTGAAGACTGAGTATACCAGTTTAAGCTGTCATGGGGATCCATCAAACAAGAGAGTGAAAATTTAAATTGTGGTGGAGAAAAAAGCATTCCCCCTTTCCCATGCTTCATTTTCTAGGACAAGCCTTCGGTTTTACTAGAAGCAAATGTGTTTTTTAATTGGGAAGGCTTATTTGGCCACAACTTTTGCAAAAAAAAAGTCAGAGGAAAACATAACTTTGTTATGAGGGAGGACTATTGTCCTGCACTGTGGTTAAGCCTATACATAGTTTTTAAGGAAAACAGAATGCATTTAATTCTTAGAAAGGAGAATTGGCAAATCCGTTTCTCATGGCAGCTTAACTCTCTTAGAATTTAACCATGTACGCCCATTGAAGGGTACTGTCAGACTGTACTGGAGACAATGGGCCAACTTTATCATCAGAATAGTTCCAGTATTCCCTCAAGTTTTGATTTATAGCTTGAGTGAGCACTGCATCAACTTGCATATCTGATGCAGATTCCCAGGGATTTGGGTGAAAGCCACATATAGTCAGCATCAGAACCTGGCAAGCTGGCTATGACTCTTTGTAATATGTCTTTAATCAAGGTTTTAGTTATAGAGGGCCAGGTCTTCAGGTTTCATAAATTAACTATCCCATTGAAGTTGATAAAGTTATGCTGATTTAAATAAGTTGAGGTTCCAGCCTAGAAAGTGAATGAGAAAGCAAAACAAGGCAGTGACAATCATTTTCAAGGAACATTTCTACAACTCACAGATTAGTCCTCGGCAGTACTTACATCCTGGTTGGACATCTCCCAGTATGGTCTCTCACCATAGGACATCACCTCCCACATTACAATCCCGTAGCTCCACGCGTCACTTGCCGAAGAGAACTTCCGGTAAGCTATAGCTTCAGGAGCGGTCCACCTTATGGGGATTTTTCCACCCTGGAAAATATGTTGACAACTTATCAATATGACCAGAATACAGAACAGCAAATGTTTAAAAGAAAAGAAACAAAAGATATCCTGGGTGCTGAGATTCTACATTCTGCCTTCTGTCAATTTGCCTTGTCAATTTGCTGCAAATGGAAAGGAAGAAATACACCTTTTTCAGAATTTGATAAAAATTTGGTTTCATTTGTAGTCTAATTCACCAAAACCAGCACTTTGTGAAAAAATAAATCTCAGTTCAAAGAACAGAAAGCATTTTAGATGATTCATGTTTGTTCAGAGTCATATAATTAGTCAGAACATGCCTTTGGATTGAAAATATCCCAAGCCTGAAATTCCTAGTACATTGACATTCAATCTCTTTTTCCTTAAATGAAATAGAAACGTCTATTGCAAAATGGAGCACCGAAAGCACTTAATAAAATTATGTAAGCAGAAAGGAAACTATAGCCTTTGTATTATTCTTTACTCTTGATAATCTCTTTAAGTTTTTGTTGTGCCCTTTAAATATCCAGGTAAATAGCAAACCAAGTGTGTTTCTAACAGGCGTTTCCTTAGGATACTGAGTAGTTTTGTTCTGCAGCTTTCAACTTAAAATCTAAGTGCTACGACAAAAAAAAAAATCTGTAAGAATTCAATCAACAAACCTGACTTACTCTTTACAAGACCACAGTATGCAGAAGTTTTCTCTGACATTAGTAATTTATACCATTGAACCTGGTCTATTCTCCCATAAATAGTTTATGTATGAAAACTATTTTCCCTTTCCACAACAAAGTATTTCTTCTCCAGATACATTTCTCTTTGCAAAAGTATACATTTATTATCATTATCCATATAACTCTTTAAATAAGTAGAGAGAGAGAGAGCAGTATGCTTAAGGTGCCACTAGATGGTAGGAGGAGGCAGTCAGTAGAGCTGAGCTCACTCAGCAGTAGTTGCTTTCATGAAGCAGTAATAGATTCTGCTCAGCGTTATAATTGTATTTCTGACAGAAACCAAAGAAGAAATGAACTAGAACATCCATTTGGCAATTGAAGAGAAGCCACAGTTAAAAACAAATATGTAAATCTCTGTTAATTTGCTTTGAATATATAAAAAATTGTCTCCGAGTTGCTGAGGCCTGACTTCAACTGACTGAGAAGATGCTTGATCTACCCAAAAGTGTTCAAAGGCAAAGCTCTGTGTCTGTGGTGATATGCCAGTAAGCTAACTTCTCATCCCTGAGCATCACCTGCTGATGAAGAATGTATGGTTAACATTTATGTTGTATGATGGTTAAGATGGCCTTTGTGTGATGTTACATTTTTTGCAGCTGCTTTTTTAAAGCCTTTGCTTGCTCAGTTGTGGTTGAAGTCAGTGGCAAACCTCCTACTGATTTTAGCAGTAGTAAGGTGAAGGTAATACTTTTATTTTGTATTTTTGCCCAAACGCTCCCCCCCGCTTTTCTTAATCCGGTAACCTGGTAGTCGGGTCACTCCCCTGGCATGCCAGCGATGCAAAGAACTTTACGCCCCACCTGCTGCCATCTCTGAGCCTGCCCTAGCCAGCACTGCAGGGTCTGATGCTCTTAGTCCCTTCCTGGTACAGCTCGTCCACTTGGGAAGCAATTACAAATGTTTTTGTATGAGAATGGAGAAACAGGATGACAGAGATTTGCGATAGGACATTCTCCAAGCAAAGACCAGCCTAATTTCTTGTCTCTTCCCCAGGGAATATTTAAACCTTCTAAACAAATTGGATAAGAGCATTTGGTGTTTGATCTCATGGTCTAGTTGCAATGGTGTTTCGGTGGGATATGTGAGTCCAAGCTTCCTGAGGCAGTGGAAGATTTAGATGTTCAGTGCCCCAAATGTACACTACACACTGGGCTGTCCAACCAAAAGGATGTGTCCTCTGAGAAACAGGCAGTTTTAGGGTCTAGCTGCAGAGTATAGTTCAAAATATCTCCTCACACCACAGAGTTATGGGCCTTATCCTTTTTACTGGATCAGGTTTAGTCCTTTATTTTTAAACATTTTATTGCCAAACTTATGTAATTCCATCCTGAGATCCCTGGCTTCTGCAGATTTTTGGGGACAATCAATATTTTCCTGGCCTAAATCACAGGGTCATGGTAGCCTTTTAACTCCTCCTTTGGACCTGGACACATGCACTTTTAAAAAGGTAAACAACATCCCTGCTGATCCGTATCACAAGGGACACTGCCCTGACAACTCTAAAAGCCCTTCCTCATCAGCGAGCGTATCGGTCCTGGCTGACAAATGATACAGAAGATGATGATACACTTGTTCCAACACAAGAGTTCACTGTCTAAACCTCGTCTTACCAAGCAATCCCCCTTGCTGCCTTTTGCTTTACGTCCACTTAAGATACCTAGAGAAGTGCCGCACCAGCATTTGAGGGACGGTGCAAAAGAAAAAAATTCCATCTTTTCTTTCCTTATCACAGATCTCAGGAGAAGACAGGGAAAAAAGTCTACCAGTTCAGGTGGTTGTGTTACTGTAAGACTTTGTTATCACGACAAACTGATGAATCAACAAATTTACTATGAGCCAGATTTCTAATTTGGAGAATTTTATTAATCATTTATTATTTTTTGAATTTTAATGAAAAGTCTTATGTTAATAATTAAATATCTACTTGTAGGGAAAACATAAATCTATACATGCAAATAAAAGGCATTTGGATATTCATAGATTTTACTTTTAATGTCTATAACATAATATGGATAACATAATAGGAAAATTATTTTTTAAAGTGTGTCCTTTTCATAAATCTAATTATTATTCCCAAATTACACTCGAAAAAGAGGTCACATCTCGAGCAGCATTTGCAGCTAGATTTGTGACTATTGGCTAAATATAGATGAGTTTTAAAGAATCTGATTAGACTCTACAACTAGTTTCATGATACAGCTTTACTGACTGATCCCTTTTGGACTGAAACAGTAGTGGCTTATTGAGTGTGAAAATGAGAATGGAGAACAGAGTCTTAACAAAATTCCAGGCAGTTCGTGTTCAAGGGCATAAGATGTGTTTCGTGTTGTGATGTAAAATAAAATTCTTTTGTGCTGGCTCTAACGACAAAGTGAAGCAAAACCTCTAAAATTTTTACAATGGATTCATCTTATGTATGAAGAAGTTATATTCATAAAAGTGTAAATTTCAATACTTAATTATGTTTGCAGAATATCTTTTTATGCAAAAAAGTTGTTTTACTTATTTGAAAGCCATTCAAAAGGCAGAGCTTGCAATGACTACCTTAAGAGATGTATATGACTGAACAGTAGTAATAGCTGCTCATGCATAATAAAAGAACACGTAAGGTTTAGAGTAGCTGAAAATATATTTCCTGTTTCTGGTTAGAGTAATAAACAGTGTTACTGATATTGGACATGTCTTTTTACATTTTGATCTAACTGGGAAAATAATAAATGCAATACTTACTATTTACACAATGCCCCACCTTCAAATTAAGATGATTTACAAATCATCTACATTTTACTACTGTAGCAATGAAATCTATCACAGCTCCCAGTATCAGAAAGCCCTTATGCAAGCCCGTTTTGCTTTTCGGTTATTCTCTCTCTTTTGGGGGGTGGGGGGAAGGGGCAGAAGGGGTGTTAGGAACCAAATTGTATTTCTGCCTCATCTCATACATTAATAATGATATCAGTGATAAGCTAATTATTTTCACATAGTACATGTAAAAGAACACTAACACTGCTATTCAGATAATTAGAATTCAGCCTTTTTTTCTGTATGCTGCCAGCTGAATAGTGTCTATCTCCTGATTTTTTTCTTGATTGTAATTTAATAAGCAATTTTACTATGCAGTGTCAAGAGTCCCCTTGGAGTTAGAATATTAGGCTCACATTGCTTAGCTTGTAGAACTGTTTAGAGATCAGCCCTTGAAATGAAATTTACCCCCTCGCCCACCCACACCTACACACACGCTCGCTTTCCCTACAGACTTGGCAACAGCACAGTTTGCCACATATTTAAAGACAGAATTGGAACTACATGTTGCAGAATGCCTCATTCTTTACCTCAAGCTATGCAGTCTCTTCTCTGAGCTTACAACAACAAAAACGTGCTTATGATCCGTTATGTGAAAAGACCTCGGCGAGGTAACAGACACTGACATTATATATGGTCCAACAGGCCACAACTGCATTTTTGCCGTCTCCCATTTGATTTTTTTTTTTTTATTTTACGTTAGACATCTTTTTAAAAACAAGAGGCATTAACATTTTCTTTAATGAAATATTTAAACATATTTGAAAACTCCAGCAGAACAATGTAACTGGCAGCTACGGCCCATTATTCTACCAAAACGAAGGTTGGGATGTATCAGCAAGCTCAAAATGCGTGATGCGAAAAATGACAGAGAGGGCACAGAAGCAAAGAAGGAAGCCTGTTAGATGCCCAGAACTTTTGGCATGCCCTGCTAGCTAATTAAAGTAAGGAGCGATACCACTGAGAACCTTAGATACAAAACTGAAGGTAAGATGTATGAGCTCCTACTGGATGTGCAAAGACAGCAGTACACATAAGCAGCCAGCAGCAAACACTGTGAGTGCATCAGACTCACGATGCCCTAGAACTAGCAGTGATGTGAAACAATGCCTGTTTCTACTGAAAACCCTGTTCTGTATTTTCCTTGAATGACAGACACTGCAGAGGGACTGTCACAGAGCTGGCTGCAGTTATACTGAATGCTGAGGTGCAAACCCATCAGTTCCAGATGCACAGACATCTAGAACTGTCTATTTCTGGGACAAAAGGTGCTGAACTATGTGCACCCTTAGTCTAATCTGGCACAGTAATTCCTATGCATCTGTCAGTTACTATCCCTTTATGTACGATGTTACTGAATCGTGCAATAATTTTCCATGACACGAGTGTTGTATCTGTCTTCTTCTCCACCCCAAATGACAGAAATGGGGAAAAAAAAAGAACTTCAGAGCGAAGAGAGACAAAAGTAACGAGAAGATTAGTTTTAAATATTGGACATAATTCATCATTCTGTACAAAAGCCTTATGCCACTTTGCTGGAGTGATGCTTTTATTTGAGCATATGAATCAAATTTTTCTTGTGCAAAGTTACAAATAGTCAGAATTTAGCATCCTCAAATCATAATTTAGAACTATTCAGTATTATCAACAGTCTTCTCTAGCGTCTATTGGAATATCAAAGAAACGACATGGCAAGATAACAAAACTGCTCTGAAAAGGCATTTCAGAATATGCTCTCATTATGCCCAATTCCAGTCAGTTCTACCAGTCTTCCATTTCCCTCAGAACTGAAACGAACAAAACCCCTGATTTTCAAAAAGACTGGATTTTCTTGTAATCTCTGGGAAGATACTMATTTTCTTTCAAATATCCTGATTAACAATGCTGAAGTTAAATATGTGGAACTTATTACTTTGCTAAAAATTGACGAATTATGAAATCAGGAATGCTGTCTGAAACAGCTGGGATTCTCAGTAGTAGTAGTAGTAGCATTTCCTTCAAAACAAAACACTTCAACATGCAGTCCCTTGCCTGTTCTGAGGCAGTGATCTTCACTTGGGTTGAAAGATAATAAAAAGTCTGATAAAAATGCATAGCTTTGACCCTCAAAATCCACATAAGTGAAATGGTAGTGAATATTTCTGACCACTTACATCTGTCCTGCATTCATGTTTTCTTGACAGTGCAATTTAAAGAACTTTATACAATGACAAAGATACAGCAAACTTCCAAATACAAGTGGTTGATACCATTGTCTCTTGTTTGTGTAACTAAGTGGACTACAGGCATCTTTTCTTGTTAGCCATGATGCCTTCATCTACAAGGTGCTTACTGAAAGACCCAAGGCTTTTACCCATTTATTTTAAGAACATTTATTTGTTTCATTTTTAAACGAGCAAAGTAGTTCAATCCAGAGATCGAGCAAAAGGGGTCCATGGTTGAAAATGGGCAGAGGTCCCACTCTTCCAGAGCTGAAAGCTCAGTGTGCTTTTTTTGGAAGAGGAAGGGCGGGGGAGAAAGTCAAGAGGAAGAAGGGAAAGACAGAAAAGAGAAAAAAGAGATTCAACTTTCAGAAGTTAACTGCTTTACACATCAGCGCAGAGAGCTAGAGCTGTCAGAGAGCAGCAAGCGCAGGGCTGCTCCCTTAAGGGTAGGGGAGCCGGGAGCAGCAGCCACACAGGCTGGGCGATGCCCTCGTGGGCAGGGTGCACCCCCAGTGCCTGGGGGGATGAGCAGGGCAGGGTGGTGATGGCAACGAGTGCTATCGATGGTCCCGTGAGCATCAGGTGAAGGCAAGGTAACGAGCCAAGGCCAAGATGAACCCAGCGAATCCAAACAACTTCAATCCAACAGGGCTGGGGCTGGCCAGCTTCTATGTCGCTGGGGCAGGGATTGATGGCCCCAATCTGAGCTGAAATAGGGTCCTGGGCCTGTGGGCAGGGGTGGGGAGAAGTCCTAGGGGAGGCCAGGTAGGCCAGTAAGGACTGATGGTGTCCTCAGAGCCCTGGTAAGAACTAGACAATTGTACAAAGACAGATAAACACAAGTATTTTGCAAAACCTCTTTGAGACTGGTCTTTTGAAAGGTAATGGTGAGACTGGTGGGGCCAAGGAGTCTCATAATGTTTTAGAGAGTGGGACTTCGCATTTCCCTAGGATTAAGAATGCACCAGGGAATTTTACAGTATTGGGTGCTTGGCCCTCAATAACAGAGTAACCCTTTCCTTTTCTGAAATTAAATATCAGAACCATGCATCTCTACCAAATGCAGTTTAGAAACTATAGCGTTACTTGACAGTAATGATAGGAAAAAATGTCATTTTTCTTGAAACTAATATTTCTGGCAAAGATCTCTCTCTTTTCAAGAGCATCAATTTCAAGCTATCTGCCAGCTGTGTCAGCACAGCTCACATTACAGCCGTAACCAATTTCTTGAAAGTTACTCCTACAGAGTCCTTCAATCTGCACAGCCAGAGCCTATCCACTTTGCTTACACAAGTAGTCCTACTGAGGTCAATGGAAAAGGTGAAAGGGATTTGTTCCGAGATGCTTATTTGAAGGCTGCCTTATGTTGCACAACTCTGTAGCAAAGGAATTTGCTATAAGGTCCATTCTTACAGCAGAACTGAGTTATTTAATACAAATATGTCTCTAAAACCAAGTAATTTAAATTGAAAAAAAGAATGTTACTAGGCAGTATGCTTTCTTAAAAGCATCAATGAAGACTTGTCTCTGAAATGATGCCCCTGACTTGCCCAGGGCTTCATGAACTGTTTATTATTGGATCAAAAGTAAACTGTTACCATGCGCTGCTTGAACACTTCATGTCATTAACTATCATTAATGATTTCACAGCTAGTGATTTCCACACGCATATCTAGTTGACATGCACGGCAAACAGTTCCCGTGTTTCAGTAATCAAGTGGCCTCTCTCTGTGCTGCCATAATGCCCTGATCATTCATACTTTACTGCCTTGTCCCTGAACCCCTGCCAGAATTCCTTCCACACCATGCAATTAGAAGTGGCCAATAAAACCTCAGAAGCATATGGAAACTTGAAAATTGAGGACAAAGTGAAACGGATTTAAATGCAAAATTAACACCATATAGGCTATGGTACTGTCTCCAGTACACCTTTTCATATTCCATTCTTTGGGATGCTGTACAGAGAGACTGTAGGAACCTAGATACTGAATTCATATACAGCTTGCTCTGGGGTACGCTAGATTTTATTTATCTAAGGCTTCTTCAAAACTTTATTCTAGAAACGAGTCAGAAACATCACAAAAATTAGGCTTTTCTTTTGAGAGTTACAGTGCCACACACAGATACACAGCTGATGATGATCAGAATTATCATGAGGCTGAGCTACTCTGCAAGTACCATTGCTTCGGTTTTCATCCAAGCTGCATCAGGAAGGGCAGAGGAGAACTAATATCTTAGTAACTGATGAATTAAATGTTCTGCTCACGTTTTTGTGAGGTCGCTTCTCATTTTACCCTGCTAGAGTTTGCYGGTTCTGTAAGTTTCAGTCAATTCATGGATAAGTAGCTGGTCAAAAGATAGGAAACAAACAGTCAGAACGAAAAGGTCAGTTTTTAGAGTGGCATCCCCCAGGGACCAACGCTCATGGCCTGCTGACAGTATATGTAGAAAGAATCTACATTACAGGCTGGACAGCAAATTGGTAAAATTGTGCTAGCAATCCAAAGGTATTCATGGTAGTAAAGATGATGATTGACCACAAAAAATTGCCAAAGAATCTTATGATACTGAGTTGCCAAGTGATAAAATGGCACAAAATTCAGTGTCATAGCGATGCACACAGAATAAAATGCTCCTAACTTTACATAAAAAATAACACAACTCTGTACTAAGCTATCACTGCTCAAGACAGATCTTGTGGTTATAACAGATAGATGGCTCTATAACATTATCAACTCCATGCTCAAAAGCAGACTAAAGGGAAAAAAATGAAATGAAATGATAGAAATGATCAGGAAAAGAAAAAAGCATGGCACTGTTAAAACCGAGGATATTCCGGCGTATTGCTTACTGGTTGCAGTCTTGACCCCCCCATCCCAAAAGGATACACTGAAACTAACAGACCTGTAGAAAAAGACAGGGTGGGTGTTCAAAGGTTCGGAATAAAAGAAACTAGAAAAGGTCTATACAACCCTGAATATAATGGAGCAGATAATAGGTGGAGAGTATAGAACCAGGGTGCATTTAAATGTAAGTGGCAAGTAGCAGATTAAAAACATCAACAAAAAACGTGGTTTTTTTTTTTTTTGTTTACAAGGAAACTTTGCTATGGGATGTCATGGACTCTAAAAATACAAACATCTCCAAAAAGTAACTAGATAAACTTACAGAAGAAATATTCGTGAAAGATATTGTATATAAAGACCTACCTCTGGTTTAAAGAAGTCTTTGAGCCACAGACTGCTAAAAGCTCAATAACCAAAACTGAGAATGCATCGTTGCATGTGCACTCTCTTATTATAGTCCTCCCTGGAATTTGCTACTTCCTTGCATTTTGGAGACATGCTACTGAGCTCAAAAGCATTGCAGCTGTCTGAGTTTGATCATTATTCCCTTCCTATGATCTCAGTTCACTTGCGGGTAAAATATAAACACATGGTATAATAGTGTAACTGGAAAAAAATGGATGATGAACGTGTTATCAACATTTTGGAGGAAAGAAAGTTAAAGAAAATTAAAGAGTTAAATTTAAAGAAAGGCACCTGAAGTGGGACAGTGTAATTGTAGATGGCTATCTGAAGGATCACAAGACATTCGGTTTTTGTTGTTGATTCTATGACTACATTTCTATGTCTTTGTACAGGACCCCAATGTTTATAGATAACCTTTATGACTAAATCCTTTGACAAAAGGAACTAAATAGTTCTACTGTTAGTAAGTTTTAGCAACAGAAGAAGGACCGAGTACTAAGGAGATAAACTGGCAGACTGTCATCTGTAAAAGTACTGCCCTGGGAAAGTGGGGGCTGGCTGCTGGGTGAGTGTGTGGAGGTCTTATGTTTGCTCCATGGAGGGATGACACTATCTTGTAAAGATTTTGGTCTCATATCTTTCATCATCAATAAATAATTTCACCTAGGAAAAAAAAAGGTAATAAAAGTATTCCCAGGCTGTTGGGAAGCATGCAAGTTTCATGTCTCTAAGTGAGCCCACATACCGCATTAAAATATTTTTTATATATTGCAGAGGAGCTGGAGAGAACAGATGCTGATGAAGGCGAAGCAGCTGTGTCCAGGGCCATGGGTCGAGAAGCATGACAGGGGCCAGGGACCTGTCAAATACTGGGCACCATAAATATATCTGCAGTATATGTAGTATATCTCCTGCCTTCCCATCTGGGGACGGGGCGGGACGAAAGCGAGGAGCGGCTTGCTGAGGCCAGGGTCAGCAGTGAGGCTCAGCAGAGAAGAGGACGGTAACAGCCGTTTCTCCTGCGCTAGACCAAAACGCTCCCAGTGCCACCCTGCAGGTTTTCCAAAGAAATGAAGTGTACGAGCTGCGGCTGCACTGCCGGCATATCCGTCTGACAGCCAACCCCAGTTTTGAACCGCTGCAATTTCCAGAAGTGTGGATGGCAGAAAGGTAGAGACAGGAAAGGCATCAAAGGCTAGATCAGATCATCTAAACGTGGTGTCTCCTGTCCCTTTAGGCACCGTCACTTGCTCACTAGCTGTCATTTTAGGAAAATGCAGGTCTCCCACTGTCTTGTGTCTGCCAGTCCCCTGCAGAGATCTCAGGTTCCCCATGATATCTCAGAGGGCACTGGACCTCTACATTTAGGTAACTAATCCCTTCCTGATTTCCCACATATTTAATGAAAAACAGTATCTAAGCAAAGGCGAGAGATCGGAAAGGCAGAAGAGCTTAGTATGCCGCCATTCTTTTGGACCAGCCAGCAGCTAGAAGGCAGTGGCTCGGTGGCCGATCAGGCTGCGCAATGTCGGGAACAACACGCTGCCACTTGCCCAGGGGGCACGCTAGGCAAACATTTGGGCTACTGGGGAGATAGGTATAGGGATGTGGAAGGGGCTTATGAATAATTTGATATTGTACGAGGCCACAGGGGCATGGGAAGGATGTAAGCTTTACCAGGGAAGTGAGCTGGTGGAGCACAACAAGAAGCTGGAGGTACTGTGAAGGTGCCATGGGGAGACTCTGAGAATATCAGAGGTTATGCTATTGAGGCTGCAGAAGGTAGCCTGAGGATTAGGGTAACGGTAGCGTGAAAATGCAGTTGATGTATGTAATGGAGCCCTAGGATATAGGGCTTCATTAATTTGCTTCTTGTGAAATAAATTTTTCCCTATCCTTTGGCCAAGGAAGGTATCCTGTTACAGCAGAAGTTACAACACAGCGTTATCATACCATGACTGCACAAACATGGATGAAGCATGTCACCAAAAAATTATGAAGAAATGAACACACGAGAGTAGTTTTCAGTCCAAGTTAGGGGCTGCTTCACAACAAAGTTTCTCTGATATTTCTATTTGGTTTAGTGACATACTGGTATCATCCATAGATCACTGCAGCGTGGCAGCATGCAAATTGTTGAATAATAGGATAACCATCTGTTTGATGATGAATAGTTTGGCACAGAAATGTGGTTGAGCCTTCCTGCAGATACCCATGTTCAACTAAATCTCTGTCAACTGTCTGAATAAAGGGCACTGAACCCTTATGATGGTAGCTCCAGTCATACTAATGGCAATGCCAATTTAATATATAATGTTTATACTAGTGTAATGTTCGTTTACAGACACTGAGAATATGCTTCTGACCTTTACAATAGTGACATTTCTTAGTATTGCACTTCTTAGGCTTTTGTACTTCTTTTCTACATCTTAATATATTTTAATTTAGGCTGTTCATGAATTGTGCACTGGGATACCTTTTGTCCTGTAAGTCAGTTGAATTTACTCCTTGTATTCCCCAGATGGCATAAAGTTTTGAGTAATACACTATTAGATTATCTTTTTCTGATGATGCATCATACTAAATCATCATCTGACTGATGATAATATAATGGGAATAACATATTAACATAATTTATCATCCCTGTACCTTGCTCAAGGGATATTTTACTTTATCATGTAATATATTAGTTGTCACTTCCATGATATATTACAGTAAGACATCATCAGAAAGAAACATTTTGATGAAGTAGTACTTAACAGTAGATACAATTATCTAGGGATAAACAGCCCTCAGGGGTACTTTGTTTAACAGAATAGTGTAATACAAAGGTAAGAAGATACATAGCATAATGAGAGATGTGATTATTCTCTGACATCAGACTTGCCACTGGTGCTAGCCCAGCTGTGGTTTATCTTGGAATAGTAATTTATATAAATTGCTATATACCCTCTAAGCAGTGGTGACTTTTGCATTACCTTCATGAATTCACCAAAAAGCTTCATCGAAGTAGTTGAAACTTGTTTTGACTTTTCAGAGTGTCTCTAAAGATAAAAAAAAGCCACTGCGTTTGTTTCACTAAAAATTCTACCTAGTTCAGAATAATGAAAAATGAGGAGGTTTTGTTGTGGTTTTTTTTTTTTTTTTAATTTAGAAATGTTAATTTAGCAGAGGTAGATTGGCAAAAGACGCGTCTTTTTTTTAACCACAAATTCAGTGAGAGACATCCATTTAAATAATTCTTACCATTCGGGCTTCATGCAAATTAAGCATATGCATCTTGCTAAGTTTTGGTAAAGCTGGCTAAACTCCAGCCTTAAGGCACAGATGCATGGCAGTCATGTGTCTACATGGCCAGCTTGCATAATATGCGGGTGCAACTTCTGCAGGAAGTCCCTTCTTGTGCTGTAAAAAAGCATGTGCACTGACTTTTTCTTTTTTTCAATCATCTCAGTTACATTTATGTACTGAAAAATGAATATATGCATGTATTCATATATATATAGGAAATGGATTTCCAAAGCTCTTCTGGTGGACAGTGGAGCAATATGCATTCCAACAGGCAACTACCAGCACAGCATCAGGGAAGAGAGAGTAAATCAAAAGCATTCAGCAGAACTTAATGACATTTTAGGAAAAAGCATTTTTCTCCTTTGTCTATAGATAGTTGACAATTTACTCTTTGGTTTACAAATTTGCTCCCCTTGATTTCTGGATTATGACCTTGTATAATTAAGGAAATTAAGGCCAACTGGTTTTGATATCAATGAAGCATGAAGCTATGGAATACTAATGCATGGTTTTGATTCCTTATTTTTAAGATCTTCTGTGTAAAGTGCTAAAGTTCAAGCCTATCTTCAAAAACAGAAATTCGTATCACTTCAAGAGCCAGAATCTAATCAAAACACCACCTATTTTCACACTCACAACGCAGTGGGGTATATTTTATAGCACATGCATCCCTCCATTGCTTGTTTTGGTGTAGAATGGAAAATTTCTGGGGTGGACTGGTGATCATTCTCAGTAATTCCCAACAACCCACAAGGTCCCTTTAGTTCCGGTAAAAGAACTGAAGAAAGAACTTGAACCTTGCAAAGGGTGAGTATCATACTGACACCAGGTAAAAACAGTGGTATCAAGATGAAAAATTTGTCAGGTAAACTCAGTGTCCAAAAACAGCACTGAAAAGAAGCCACCATCCCTTATCAGCAATTTCCGGAACATGATTTATTCCAGGTACGAGAGAGCTCACTAATTACAACCTCAAGAATGTGCTCTGGGAAATTGATATAGATGAGCCATCTATCCTCCTTAACAAATTTCCACACCTTCTGGCATACCCTCTGAAACTTTTCCCATGGCTAGGACATCAATATCTCCACAGCATATATTGTTATGACTAATGAAAGGTAGACTAGGCTGCACTTTTGGCATAACTCAGCCTAACATAAAAAACCAATGCAACACCCCCCATTCCCAAGCACACAATCACTGACGACATAAAAACCAATTAAAAGGAAAAATCAGACATACAAATGCACTGTTTTCTTCCTAGGATAAGATGTAGCATTCAGAAAGGAAGCCCTTCATTGCTTTTTCTGTCTTGTCTTTCTGTGCTGCACCCCACAGGACATGCACAGGCTACTCACCCACCAATGTGGACATTCTCTTGGTCGTCACTGACGTCAGCACTGTGTACTTGAGTTGTTCACTGGGTGCTCACATTTTAGTGCCTGGATTAAATATTCGTCTCTTCACATCCATTGCTCTGTTTTGCTATGATGTGCTACAAGTGATCTTTAATTAGGGAACTTTTGCTGTTTCTAAAATACAGGTGGGTGCTAGAGATCTTTGGCTTTTAAATGTATCTACTACTGCTTCTGCTGATTTATCTTGGATGAAAAAAAAGCACATCTCCAGTCTTAACCTGTCTGGGGCCATGGGATTCAATCCAACATCTTTATCTCTTGTTCCATGGTTTTAGGCATTATTCTTAGTGGCAGCATCTCACTCACTCCTTTTCTTTTCACTTTCTCTGTTTACAGAGGAGATGCAATTGCAGCTAGCTTTCTAGCCAATCCACATGCGAATAGATGTTCCCTCACTTTCCCCAGACTCTCTTTTTCTGAAGCTCATGTTTTCCACTCCAGGTTCCCTTTGGGATGCTGGAGTGATCACGATCTCATTTGTCTAAATGAAGTTGTTGATGGCACACTCTTGGTCTTTCTAGCCCTCGCTTCCCATTTCATCCACAGTTTGGTATTCAGATAAACAAACAAAAAAASGAGAATAGGGAAAAAATGAGTCTTCAACTTCTCACAGCTATACAGAGTTAATGGACGCAATGGACTGATCAGTTTTTTCATGTGTATTGCTTTTTGCAATATACACAAACAGCGTGTCCGTGGACTAAAACCATTTTATTGCACATTTGGTTTTTTTAAAGTGCTTCAAAATCTATCAGTTGTTTAAGATTTTCAGCAATCGGACATGGGCAATTGCTGCTGCATTAAAAATGTCTACCAAAAATAAGCATAAGGATATTTAAATTATTTTGTTGATTTTGGCATTTGAGGGTTGAAAAGCTCAGGGTTGAAACTGCCTTCTTTAGATTCATGGTAATCACAGCAAATGTACCATGCAAAAATCTTGAGTCAGAAAAACAAGCTTGTTTTTGTATTGTTCCCCAATTGTCTTCAGAATTACATAAAAACCTATAAAGCATTTGTTTGAGGTAGCTGACCAATAATGATTTTTCCAAGTACTGTAACCAAATTAGGAAAAGTTGTTTTTCACACTTCATATTTTATAAGTATTTCCAAAAACAAGAGGCGATTTTGCTGAAATTCGTTAAACATTAAAATGGTGCAGTAACACTGCTTAGCCATTTTGCTCTTCAGAGTGCTTTACAGCTCATAACTAATTACTCTCATGACAACCCTCTGAAGAAGCCACTGTCTCCATTTAACAGTAGGAAAAACAGAGACAGAGGTTGAGGACTGTCAAATATGGTGAATACCTGCAACTCCCACTGGCAATAACTGGATTTCTAGATGCTCACCGTTACTGAAAAGAGGCTGTAAATTATTTATGATGGGTAAAACTGCAAGGTAAAAGAGCAAGAACCTCTGTGATAAAGTTCCACCTTATGTGGTTGTTGGTTTCCTGGGCTGTGCCTTCATCTCACAGGGGAGAGAGCTTTATGATAGATTTTGTACTCATAAAAATAGAAGAACAAATTAACGGTCAACTGCTATGAAAGTTTATATAGGCACCTTTCCCCTTTGCAGTCTGTTCACTTAAGTAAAAATCAACATATAGATTTGTAAGAATGAAATTATTATAGACAAAGAGGAACCAGTTCTGTTTTGGTACAGAAAAATCAAAATAATTCTCACAGGACGCACCTCACCAGAAAAGGACGAAGTATGGGACGTAAGGAAAGGTATTATCTCTAACAATTCCACCTTGAAGCAATCTTTATAATACTTACCAGTCCTAGCATTATATTCCATATACAATTGAGAAATGTTGCTAAAGTTATTAAGCAACAGTAGCATATATAAATCTCTAGACTGTTAAAGAATGAATCATGTTCACTATAATAAATCAAACCTTTTCCTCAGTGCAACACTGTGGTGCGTCTCCGAAAGTACAGTGGTGTTGATCTCCTATCTCTGATCTTTGTAAACACTACAAAACCAGCAGAAAGATATTTAACCTCTAAGAACATGCAATCTGTTTCATTTTCTTTTTTCGRTTTAGCTCAAAAGAAAATGAAAGCAAGCTAATAACAACTTCTCTTTTTTGTTATTCAACCTGCATGCTAACTTTCATAATGAAAATTCAGTTTCATATTTTAGGCTTGCATTTACGGTTTTCTATTTTTTATTAAATTTTGTTCCTCTTATCATTTATTTGATTAAACTCACATCACCACTACTAAGCTGCAGGAACAAAATGTTGGCTTGAATGTGTTGCTCTGGGACTTGTCATCAAGCCAAATTCACAGATGTTCCACTGAACACGCGGCATTTGGTCCATTTCTAGGATAAACATCATGGTTTACTTTATCTACAGTGTCACGATCCTGTATAAGTAATCAGTAAGATCAGTTAAGTCGCCTCACCTACCCTGTCTATGGCTCTATACTTTTCATAAGCTGATGCAAAGCAGGAAGCAAAAGTGAGAAAGGCAAAATTAGGGAAAGGGGAAAAATCCTCGTGGTCTCCATGCCTCATCACGAAAGATTTTCTTGTTTGAAGATGCCTTTGTAGTTTTGCCTATGGTGACAAGATGTACATTTTCTTACAAACAATGAGGTAGGTAGAAGTATTTATGCTTAGAAGTGGGAAAAACTGTGAAATTATATTTAGTAGTTGGGTAGAAATGAGATGATCGTGATGGCTCATAAGTGTGTGAATAACCCTCCCAGAATCCTCATGAGGTCTTATCAACTTCTGTTATGTTACTGAAAGATATTGGCCTATAAAAACTTAATAGGACAGAAAACTGGGATTTGGTATTTTGAAAGAAAGAATAAGAAAAGAATACATGTGCATACATGAAGAAATTGTTCATGAGCAATAAACAGCTAGCTCCATGGACACGTTAGCAACACAGCAACTGCAAATAAAAACGTGTGATGTTATGAATCCTACAGGAATGCTTAACAGCTTTCAGGTGCTGTTCACATGCACTATAAAGCTGGTGTTGCACGGCTACCAAAAAGAGTTGTGTGCATATTAACTACGAAAAATAGCCTTTTCCCACAGAAAATCTACCAAAATACACATCTCTAATAATAGAATAAGACCTTGGGTGGAGATAGGTAAGTTCCTCATAAATGCTTGTCCCAGCCTTGTCCTCCATGAAAAAATTATGACTCAAATTGCAAAAGTTCACTATTTTTTTAACAAGTACTTTTGGGGGGATCTTTTAAGGGACAAGTTTTTAAAGTTTTCTTACTGTTACAAGAACTAGGAAAAAAAAAAAAAAAGCATCAGTATTTCAGTCCCATGATTATTCCAAGAGTTGATTCTTCCCAAACAAAGATAACTCAGAGTAAAATCACACACGCTGACAAGTGAGGTGCTAGCAGTTTGTGGAGCCCAGCCTGTGTGTATGCTGTAATTAAATTTGTACACGCAAATTGGAGCGTGCAGTGTTGCTATTCCTCTTAACGGGATAGACCTTCTGAGCAGAACTTTCAAAGCCTGAGTTAAAGTCTTTTATTTTAACGAGTCTTCACTATGTCATGTCAATCTTTACTTATGACTTTGTGTGTTTTATACATTTTTTTACTGCATATATTACCAAAGAGCATCAGTTGATGTATAGGTGGCCAATACAAATACATTTTACTATTGGTTATAAACAAGTCTGTGGAAAAAGCCCAGGACAATACAGTACACCACAGACAGAAACCTAAAAGCAAAAACTCAACACAATGTTGAAAACCCCCAGTATTATGTTGTATTTGTGGTATGCGGAATGGTGTTATGTTGCCCCTGTAACAATTTCAAACTTTAATTTCAAATCCTTATGTTTCCATGTTTAAAACTTGAGAGCACTATAGCATTATTCATGTGGAAAGCTAAGTGAAAAAAATGTGGCAGCAAGAGGCTTGTTCTTGCTTTTATCTAAACATCTCATAATACACAAGAATTTCAACTCCAGCACGGTATACACAGGACTAGCAACAGGTACCTCAGCACAGAGAAGACACAGCTTGTTGCACTGCAATCTGAAACTCTGAGGAGATCATGGGAATCAATCATATAATAGCTTGATTTCACAACACCTGGTCAAAAGGCAAGGCTGAACTGATAGTTGCATGGACTTTAAAAAAATAAGCAGCAAAAACAGTACTTGGCCAACTGTTTTGTAACGCAGAAAGACTTGCAGAGGAGCCAGTCAAAGGAACCTTGTCTAAATGTGCTGTCAAGAATCACGCAGAGCTTGCTACCTTTGTCCTGAGGTTCCATACTGGCACTGGTAGGGATACTAAATAAAAAGGAAAAAAAATCACATGCAACAGGACAAAAGCTGTCCCAAGCAAGAGTCTCTGCCCTCTTACAATTGGGAAACTGGCAGGAATTGAGGAATTTCCTTGGGACGTAACATGCACTTGGAAAGAACGTGTCCGTGAGTCAAATATTCTCATTTGTGTACCTTATCTATGGATGAAAGTACCTTTCACCAAAACATAACATCTGCAGCAGTGAAACAGGATTTCTGATGCGACTGGATATGTAGGGCATGGAAAAAAATATAGGTCAGTTAATGGCAGATGGATAGAGTAGCAGACTCTAAAAGGTATCACACCATGGAGAGTCAAACAGGCTTCTGCTGTCTTCTCTGAGACTTCCACTGTGACAAACCTTCCCACAGAGAAAAAAATATCTTGTCAAGGAAACCAGTAAGCAATTTCTTATATAATTTTCCTATCTCAAGTAAATATAATAAAAAGTGTATTAAAATGAGTAGGTTCCTGTAACTGAACCTGTAATATACTTTTAATTAGGACTTGGCTCTGCCTTCAGGTATAGCCTGAGAAAAAGCATGCTTGAAGAAAGATATAGAGCTTCACTGTTGTGCTCTCTTGAGCATTTTTCTTAGCCATTCAGTCAGGAGAAGGCRTAATAGTATGTCTTTTCAGAAGACGATACAGGAAAAAGGCAGCAAACCCATGTGACGGAGATTTTGTTTTTTCATTGTTTTTGTTTACAATTGTTTCTTGTGGAAAAGTGAGGTGAAAGCCCTGGGAAAGGGGCTACGTTACACACAGTTTTACTTCTGATGGAGGCCCCTTGGCTTGGGGTGCTACTGACTCCACTCAGGGAGAGACGTGTTGAGAGAAGGTTAGATGTGGCAGGCAAGAGACAGCCTTGAGAAGTCCATGCTGAGCTGGAAAGACGTGTACCAAGGAGCAGGCAGCCAAACCTCAGAGAGGAAAGGAAGAACTTCCTAGAGATGAGATGGGGTTGGTGCAATTCATAAAGTCATTGACTAAGCCTAACCTGCAAGCAAGATCTACACGTTTACCTAAAGTTCTGCCTGACTCAGGGTCCTGTAACAAACCTTTTCTCCCTGATTACCAATAGGGACTTAAAGGTAAAGCCCTGAGAGGGGAGAAATCCAAAAGAACTCCCGCTGACATTAAAATATTTAACCATGGAAACACGGTATCCTCTGCATGTCAAATTACACTGTAGATGATTCTGTCACCTACACATAGTAATGCAATATTACTATTCTGCGGAGGACAGTTAATGCCAAAAATATATACACACACACCCCCATTATCCTTTCCTAATTAAGAAGCAGATGTTACTTATGGTTTTATTTGTGATGGAGGCCAAATGTTCTATATGCAATTGGAAAGAAGCAAACAGATATTAAAAACTCAACAAATTACTAAAGCTATGGATCCCAGTACATTTCTTTCAAGAAGTGTGTAGCAGATCTGCTAAATAATTTATGAGCATGACAGTTTCATGAACCTTTGGCAGCTCCCATTTAGAAAAGACTTTGAAAAGAAAGTCTGCACACACAGTGTGCATCAATTTCATTGAATAATTTACAGTGTATTGTGGTGCAGTTCCCTCCCCCCCCCCCTTATTCTATGAACTGAGCAAATTTCAGAAGCAATACCATACCATGAAATATATTCCTTTTGTTAGTCACAGCTGTTAGGTGTATCTTTCTACTTGCTCTCTTTTTGCTATACCTCCTCTTATTGTAACGTTGCTGTACCATGAACAAAGGCAATTTGATGAAGAGACTAAAGGGATCCCAGAAAGTTTGTCAATCTTTCTGATAAAAAACCTAATCCAGGAAATTTATTGCTTATAACAAATAATCCATTTATATGGTATAAAGTGTGCTTTCCTGTTTTAGCTGGAAATACCCAGCATCAGCACATCTACAACACAAAGCAACATGGTGCAGAGATGAGCTCTTGAGAAGCAGCTAGGCTAGTACATGTGGCATGCCTCACTGATGGGACAGTACTACAAAAACATAAGCAGAAATGCTGACGATTTACTCTAGTGCGAGCTACAAGGGAGGGCCAAGAGCTTTTCAGATTAGCGCATAGAATAAAGTCCCAGTTTAACAAAGCAAGTCAGCACCTATCTCTCTGATCCTAAAGCCAAGGGAAACTGCTGTACTCCTGCTTCCATTCTTATCCAGAATAGCTTGCTAAAGGAATATTTTTTTACATTACATAATAAACTGAAGATTCTGTAAAACAAAATTTTAAGGCTATACAGTCAAGCACTCAAAAATTAATAAAAGAGAATTAAATGGGTAGTCACACAATGCTAATAAGAAATGCTGTAATAGGCTTCCTTGACATGCCTAGATGCTTTGAAGGATGGTCTGTTGACTTCCTCCCCGTTTTACAACTGCAAATGTTTAGAAATAACTAAATAACTTAGTAAAATGTAGACCAGTATATGATATATTCTTTTCATTTAGAATAGTAAGACTGAAGCAGTTGTTACTCAAGACAGATACACACAGGAGCTCTCAACTTCTGGGAATATGTTTTCATTCATAATTGACATCTGCACATTTGAAAAGTAAGTATCCTCAGTAAACCATCGTCCCTGCACAGGAGCTGTTTACTTTTAAAACACATTTGAATTACTTCAATTCCTGTAATGAACTACTAAACTTATAAGGAAAAGATTAGTCAGAGAGCTATGCCTGAGAAAATTATACCAAAAATTGGACCAAGGGAGCAAAGACCAAATTAAACTTTATATTGAGAACATTTACTTAAAGCTGTACTTGAATATATTATTTGGCAACCTGAATTAATTATTCTAGTTTGTTAGAGAAAAGGCTGAAGAGAGTCTCTTCAGGTTAGATAATTTTATGAAGCTAATAATGTCATTAATAATTTGCTGAAAAATTAAATGATCAATTCAGAGAAATGTGTTTTAAATAAGTGCCTTAAGCATAATACGAAAATGCAGTTACAATGATTGTGCAATGTTTATTCATTGATACACAAGAAAATCTGGACCAGACTGCTGGATGCCATGCTTCTCCAGGAGAAAACGAGTACAAACAGAGAATGCCAGTATCTTTATCAATGATCTGGATGAGGGGAGGGGATCGAGTGCACCCTCAGTAAGTTTGCAGAGGACACCAAGCTGGGCGGGAGTGTTGATCTGCTTGAAGGCAGGAAGGCTCTACAGAGGGATCTGGACAGGCTGGATCAATGGGCCAAGGCCAACTGTATGAGGTTCAACAAGGCCAAGTGTCGGGTCCTGCACTTCGGCCACAACAACCCCATGCAGTGCTACAGGCTCAGGGAAGAGTGGCTGGAAAGCTGCCTGGCAGAAAAGGACCTGGGGGTATTGGTTGACAGCCAGCTGAACATGAGCTAGCAGTGTGCCCAGGTAGCCAAGAAGGCCAAGAGCATCCTGGCCTGTATCAGAAATAGTGTGKCCAGCAGGAGTAGGGAAGTGATTGTGCCCCTGTACTCGGCACTGGTGAGGCCGCACCTCAAATACTGTGGTCAGTTTTGGGCCTCTCACTACAAGAAGGACGTTGAGGTGCTGGAGCATGTCCAGAGAAGGGCAACGAAGCTGGTGAAGGGTCTAGAGCACAAGTCTTATGAGGAATGGCTGAGGGAACTGGGACTGTTTAGCCTGGAGAAGAGGAGGCTGAGGGGAGGCCTTATCGCTCTCCACAACTACCTGGAAGGAGGTTGTAGCGAGGTGGGGGTCGGTCTCTTCTCCCAGGTAAAAAGTGATAGGACGAGAGGAAATGGCCTCAATTTGCGCCAGGGGAGGTTTAGATTGGATATTAGGAAAAATTTCTTCACCGAAAGGGTTGTCAAGCATTGGAACAGGCTGCCCAGGGAAGTGGTTGAGTCACCATCCCTGGAAGTATTTAAAAGACGAGTAGATGTGGCGCTTAGGGACATGGTTTAGTGGTAGACTTGGCAGAGCTAGGTTAGCAGTTGGACTTGAGGTTCTTAAAGGTCTTTTCCAACCTAAATGACTCTATGTCTGCCTAAGGGTTTAATCAATAGTACTGCTCCTGTAATTCTGGGAGTATATCTGCACCGAAAAGCCTCTCTGTGTTTTAAAATAAAATGAATTAAGCATAACCATGACATTGCTAAAGACAAATGATTAGGTGTGGTGGCTGAGTTGCAAGATTTGGGCATAAAAATTTTTTTCCTTAGAGTTCACTGTATGTGTTATTATGATGAATTTAAAGGGAATGTGAGTGAAGAGAGGTAAATATTTCTTAATTGTCACAATATTGTTACAGCTTCCTCATTTTGGAGAAATGGCTCTAGTATGTTTTTGTCAGGCTACAACTGACTTTACCAAATATACTTCTGCATTGGCAACAAGTGCTAGAGCATACATGCTCAAGCTAATCGTTCATGTTGAATAACAGCTTATCCATGACTAGAAGTATTTATCTTGGTGGAAGCCCTGAAGCTTTGGGAGCTATTCAGCCTGAGTAAGGATAAGAAAGCTTCTAAGAAGATGCGCAACACATTTATTATGAGATCTACCCTAGAGTTTTTTTTGAAGTAAAGAGTAGGGTGACTGCATTTTTATTCAAAAGGGTTTGCATTAAAACCTCAGATGTGGATCTTCAAGAGGGAATTTAAATGAAAAGCAGAGTGCCTGATGGAAAAAGCATGATAGTTCCAGTCAGCGGGTCTGATATAAAACAACATACAATGAAAAGAGAAAATAGAGGGAGCAATAATAGGTAATGCACTGAGAGTGAAGATAGAGACAATTAGAAGTTAGAGTAGAAATGAAAGCACAGTTAGTGATGTGGTGCTATGGAAGAGGATGACAAGTCTCATCTCAAAATGCACTTCAGCTCATTTTAGAAAAACAATGCAAAAATCAAGGCAGTAAGCATGGCCACATTACTAAGAAGAGAACTAGTTCTTCCACAGGGTTTCAAGTCTTTATATGCCCTTCTTTATTTCCAAATACTGCACATTTCTTGGTGAGGTCAATTAAACATGTTCATCTAATGGCTTCCTTGCAAAGAAAAAATATTTTAAGAAAGCAGTGAAATTTCTGAGGTTATTAATGACTCAATTTGCCTCATCTATTACTTCACAAAACTGGCCCTAACTGTCATTGAATGGATTTCTGACATTTGAACTGTGAACCAACAGCCTCGTATGAAATAGGCAGTGATATGGACCTGTGAAACATTTTGTAGGAGAGAACAAAAAGCCATGAGATTTCTTAAGAGAAAAGGTTGGTTTTTTCCCCCAAAAACCCATAACTGAAAACAAAAATCTGAAGCTCTAGAGTAGAAAGAAGGGGGACAATGAATCTGGAATATAAAATAACACATTTCCTTTTCATGCAGTAATACACAGATTTAATACACAGATTTTGGAATTACTTTAAATATAATAAATATGAAGAAAGTTATTTGTTTTTAAATATTCTGACAATGAAGATATGCTTAATGTCAGGAGACAGAAGATTCTGCCACCTTTTAAGCTGACAATGATACAGCCACAGTGGGGCAGTCAAGCACAAGACATATGATTTCCTTCTAGAACGCTTCCAAAGTGCAAGGAACAGATCAAATTTTTTACATATTAAGGGCAAAATCCCACAGTGCTTAGTCAGGCARAACTCCTGTTGAAGCCAATGGGAGTTTTGCCTGCATAAGTACTGAGCAAAGACTATGAAGTTTGACCTAGATTTATCAGAGTCATACAAATCTAGGTCTAACACGTTTTTAAGACAGACAACCACTGTGCCGCAATATTCCTGCAGCATTCTGTTTAAAGGAAAACACAGTAACAGTAAACTATGAATCATCCCCTGCACCCCTCATGTATATAATGAAGGGAAGAATCACAGCTGGGCAAGGAGCTGCTATCTTGAAAGTCTGCCGAAGAGCAGACTAAAAAGAGTAAGTTTACCATTGCAAAGTTTTGGCAATCTGATAAATACAGGAAAGTGCGCAAGTGAGATTCCCAAGGGCTTGTGTGTGACTGAAAATAATCTGGCTTTCATTCTTGTAAGCAAACAGGCAACAATGAATAATTTCTTTCTATAGTTATCCTTCTGATTTAGGGCAAACYGCGATTCCTACATGGTCAGCGGAAATTCCTCTAGTTGATTTCACCAGGGATTAATTTAGGTGAATAACTAGGTCAGTCTTCTTCCTAAGTTAACACTTCTATTACAGAAATATGAAAGTAGATTAAGTTTAACATATGTGTATATCTTGCTTCAGAAACTTCCTTCTGTAATTACAGAATCCCATTTACAACAACTTTGATATCACGTACAGGAGAAGCATTAGAATTAGTATCAAAGTGAGGAGAAAAATTCATAAGCATGCGAGACGTGCATGTTTTTGGCTTCCTTCTTCTAGCTGACATGAATATGAAAACCCTGACACCAGTAGCAGTCGGACCAGAGGCTCTCCCTGAAGGGCGAAGGGGAGACAGTGGAATGCGAGTACTTCACATTGCAACACAAAAGCCAAAATCATACCAAGCTAAAACTCCACCCTTTCATATTCAGGTGGGTCCACCCTTTGCAAGATTCCTTTATATATATATATGTAAGAGCAGTAGTTAAACAATGTGAAAAGATACTTCTTTTTTATCTGGGAGCTCTTCCATCATTAATGTATCCTAAACCTTCTGAACTGTGCAATATTACCCAGAGAAGCGAATAGCTCTGCTATTCAGCCAGGTAATAGCTTGATACCATCTTTGACTGTGAAATTAAACTTAAGATTTTTAAAGGGCAGGTCCTTGAAAATGAAAAGCCTACAACTTCTGTCAAGTGTCAGTCTAGGACCTTGTAATCTTACAAAGTAAATGCTAAAACTCACAGTCAAAGTTCAGCCAGCTCCAGGTTTTGCCACCAGATACGAAAGAGTAGTATCACTTGCTTTGCCTCTGTTACATTTTCAGGTGAGGCAGTGAGGTGCCATAGGAACAAGAACATACAACTGATTCCCTTTGATGAATACAGCTATGGAGAAGGTGACTCATACTCCAGAAGACCACGGCTCAGAAAACTACTGCACCTGAGATTTTGCTCAGAGTGTTCTGCATCCAAGCCTATTCTCCTCATCCATTTTCATAAAGTTGTATAGGCTGGACTTCAGCATCTCCTTGACACTGATGTGTTTCCCACTAAAGCCCCTATTTGCTCTCTTTGTGAATGACTATCTTTTAAGCAAACATTAGGTTATAACAAAATCAAAGCAAAAATAATACGAACTCTCCTTACTTTCAGAGGTGTCAGCTTTCTTTCCTCCTTTGTATTCCTGCAAGCCCTCTGCTACCCCCTCTCCCTCATTTCTTGATTGCCTCCTTTTGGTGACATTATATATTAACACTGATCCTCATCCGAAAAAAAAAAAACCCAAACCAACCAAACAAAACACCCCAAAAGTCCTCCATAAGTAAAGGAAAGAAAGGAATCTTGGTTTTCCCCAGATCTGTGTCTTGAAGATCGGATGTCAGAATTCTAGGCTAAAAATCAATTAGGGTCAAGTCCTTGCTAATTTAACATAATTTCTACTTTCTACATTGCCATTTATTTTCATTAAATAAGAACATAAATAATGTTTCTAAAATTTTAAGGCCTCTTTCTAATTTGATAAATTTGAAATTGATAAAAGTCATTAGGAAACACAGGACTAGCCAGTCACATGCAAATACAGTGTAGGATAATTCCTCAGGAACCAGACCAAAAAAACCCAGAAAAAACAGGTGCATCCAAGTTTTGGGTCTTTAGCACACAGGAATTCCCAATTCTAAAAAAATAAATAAGACTGCATCATGGTCTAGCAGTGTTGCTGAGAATTTTTGGTCTCTTCCAGCATCATAATTGTTTGCACTGAGCGTGCTGCATCAACTGGAGAGCAAAACACAATGCAAGCAGGGGAAAATTGAGACAGAAACATAAATGATCTCTTATAGCACCTAAAGACACAGTATGAGACTCCTTCTCTCAAGGTTCCTTCCCTGTGAGCTTTAAAATATGCATCTGGCTGTGCCTGAAAGCTGACTGCTTTTAAATAACCAAGTCTAACAGGTGGGGTTTTTTGTTTTAAATTACTCTTATATGGGACTAGAGTCAGGAATTCATTTGACTATACTCAAGGACATAACACAGAGGAATTACAGCCTACTGTGGAACATGTCAAGATTTAATTATGAAGCTTTACAAAAGCCTGGTGAAGCCAACTGCTTCAAATTTTCAACCTGCTTCAAATTTTCAACCCAGAAGTTTTATATAGCTATATGCAGAGAAGTTACTTTTTACAGCAGTATTTAATATGGATCATAAATTCCCATGGATAGTGGTGCAACAAATGAAAACAAAAAATCATCCAGATCTTATTTCTTTCCACCTAACAACAGCTAAATAATAGAGTTGGAGCTGAGCTGTTCGGATCACTGGAGCTGAATGGCTTTCTTTTCCCAATGAATCACTTACCTCCTCTGACTTCAATACCACACAGTAAACAAATTTAGTTTCTTAACCTGTCTTTAAAAGGTACCAATAATTTTGAATGAGAAAAAATCCTCAGCATATGACTAAGCTACGTTCTTTTTCAAAGCTTTCAGGGGTTTGTTCCATTTGTTCTATGTATCGGAATACTATAACCTACAGTAATTAGTGTCAGCTGACATGCTACTGAAAGCAACAGCTCTGACCTTAACAGACTGACTTTAAACTCATTAAACAGTATATCAGGAGCTGTGCATACTGCAGGTATGTTCCAATTTATTTAATACGGTAAAGATATTTTATGGTAGACTACACCTTGATCAATACTTTGAATAATAAAATACCAAGTAAACTGTGGTCCATTATTAGCAATAGCCTAACAAAACAGGTGTTCAGGATTATATTCATTCACGTAATTAGCAACAAATCAATAACTCTGATTTCATGTCAGTACTCCTACATTTTTAATCTTAAGCGTGGATAGTATTGTTCTAAGCAAATGAAGGTATTGCTAAAAATGTGCAAGTACATTCTGCATGTTTACAATAGCTTCTTCAATTATAGTTTGAAAATGGCAATTCTGATTAAAAATCAAAATTAAACAATTATAAATGCATGCAATCAAGTCCATATGCAGCTAAAAAGCCAGCTGTGTTTGAAATTAGATTAATATTCTGATAATTGTTAGCTTTAAAAAAAAACCAAAACCAAACTGTCAGCAGTATGAGGAATTAACAATAAAATGCTATGACTGCCTATAGTATAAAGTATATGGTACATACATATGTATTACTATACTGCTTAACTTTATTGGACTTGGTTTCCAGAAACCTAGTTAGAAGGGAGGAGAGTAGTGTGCACAAACAGGAGTTTCCAAGGTTCCCAGGTCCAGCTGAGAGGTCAATAACTTTGGTGCATTGGTCAATTTGTAGTCCTTCTGAAAACATCACCTGTAGCTTTCTGAGATTCATAGCCTTCATTTAACTATTATTTCAGAAATGGTTTTCAAGTGCATTGGCTTTTTTCCCCCTCCTCTGTCCTTGCACAGGTATTTAAGTTTTGCTCAGAGAGGTAGCATTGCCTATGTATATGGGTTCAATACCAGTAAGTTTTGAATCTTATACTGAAGCCAGACTTAACATTCATGATTGCGAGATAACGCTGTCGGGGGGGGGGGGGGGGGGGCGCGGGGAAGAGCTCTTTTATATAGCACTAGCTATATAACAACAAATAAGGAATGATCATTTCCCCCCAGATAACTTTCTAGATGTGCTACCAGTTAATTATGTAACACCAGCCTTAGTAAGGTTAAAACCAGTCAGTGCTTTGACACGCTTGATGAATAATCTTTCATTCTAGGCTATAGCAGAAGTAAAACATATTTATAAATTTCTTCTTGGGCAACGGAAGGTATTATTTAAACCCTGCAGGGAAACTGACCCTGTCTCTGCCTTCCCCAAAGTACTAATCGGATCATTAGGTCACCAGAAGCAATGGCAATTATAGTTCTGAAAATAAGAGGATATTTGTTACATTTAAACATTTCAAAATACAAGTTGTCTGGAGAAAAAAAACCAAAACCACTTTGCAGCTTTATGCAGACATTTAATGACAACTTTTTGTAGAGATAGAGAGAGACAATCAGCAGGCTATTAAATACCCCGAAGACAACGCTATGGTCACAAACAGCCATCTTTTGAAGGATGCCAACTCTAGAGGCTCCCCAGCTTATCCTCGCTTCTTTTCTGAATGGCAGTCTCTCTTTATAGTTCTACTTCTTTTGCGTTCCCTACCAGCAGGGACTGAGCGACGCTGCGACCAGCTATGCAGAAGGAAGTTTAACAGCAAAATGGGTCTGCTAAACGAGCCTCTTCCCTTTGCACCGGTAGCATGCTGTGTAGCTGCTGCATGTCTTTGGCTGGCCACGTACTCTCCAACAAACAGGTACACTTCAAACCCATTAAACAAATCAGTATCTCCTGGAAATGAAACGTGAATTTCCCAAAGAAGAGACAATTGTATATTATGGGATTAAACTACAAATTGGAAAGTAGATTTTTAAACATAGATACAGGACACACAGAAAGTTATATCAGTTGTTTTCTAAATTCTGTCTTGAACCTAACAACAAAGAATGAAATAAAAAACAATGGTCCCATAAACCCTCACCTAACCTTTGATGATGCATATTTTGTTTACTGTTTCTTCATATCTGAATTAAAAAATAAAGCCAGGTAGTATTCCCCTAATGGTGTGCGACAACTACAAAGCAAAATCAGAAACTCAGCACTGCAGAAAAATATAACAATGAAAAATACCCCTTTTTTGCTTTTGAAAGTAAACTAGGGATAAATTTTATTTGAAAAGGCAAATCATATCACTGCACTTTAAAGTCAGGTAACAAAACATGAATTAATTCAATTAAAATATGTTTCCAGATCAGCATCCTAACATTCAAGAGCTACCTGAAGAACCTATCTAATTTAATCTTTCATATGTTGGCTTAAAAAAGCTCTTGGCCTGGTGTTTTTGATCTGCTCTATTATTGCTTGCTTTTGATCATAGCCAGAGTATAGTGAAATAACAGATGCATTTCTGTAGGCTAGTTTTCTCCTCGGTTCTGTTCCAGGATCTTCTGTTGTGTTAGCTGTTACTGAAGCTGATCATTAAGATCCACTCCAGTGTCGTCTTCTTACGATTTTTTTTTTGAACAAAGACGTTTTTGCACCAGTCATTTTATCTACGAAAGTTACCTTGGCTAGTTTTTGTCACTATTTGCACTGCTACAATACTAAATGATAGTCTCTGCCTCCTTACATTCTCTTACCCTTTTTGATCTCTGCAATGTTTTCTCCATAACAGTGATTTTAGTTACACTTGATATTCTATATTAAGTTTCAGTAGTGCCACATAAAATGTTTTAAACTTCTGCAGATTTATATGCTTGCCCTGGTCTGCCTGTTTTTACTGCTGTACCCCATTTCTCAAAATTGTTCCTAGAGTTTTTCTGTTAGATTGTACTCCACTACATAACCGTTTCCATTTGGATTGTGATTCCCGCAGTCACATTTTGTTATCGCTTTCACTAACAAATGCATTTGGCAGAATTAAACTACTGAAAAGCAATGTCTTACTGAAAAATCTTGAGCATGGGATGATTTATTTTGCATCCATGCAGCATGTGGCACAGAATTTCTCTGTGCGAATCCTGCACAGCCCCTTCTGTATGAGTTAGGGCATGTCTGTTAGACAGGTGCACTCCTGATTCAAGGACTTTTACAAACAGACATCCTGCACACCCACAGACAGTTTACTTTATTGGTTAGAGTTGCTCTTACTGTTTGAAGCAAGAATTGCCATAGTGAATCAAACCCAAGGTGCTCTAATCCTGTAACCTGCAGCAGTAGCCATATCAGATGTTTCAGAGGAAGGTGTGAAAGCTTGAAAATAATCCACTCTGCTACTTCTCTTTCATATTTGTTTTCTTCCTGTCCTCCTTCCTTCCCTAGGCTGAAATATGAGGTTTCATATCTCTTTAAAATTGTTATTGACTGCAGTAACTGGATATTATTTCTTCCTAAGAATATTTAACACCCTCCCTCTTTTTTTTTTTTTTTTTTTTTAAATAAATCTTGTTGAAATCTTGGCCCAAATGGTTTTCTGTGGCAATCAATCAGCTCCGTGGTTTAATTACACACTGTGTGATAAAACTATTTCCCATCTTTAAAGTAGTTTTGAACTTCCCATCATTCAACTTAATTGGACATACCTTTATTTTTGTACTTTATGAAACAGAAGCATACATTTCTGACCTAGACCATTCATTATTCAACATAGTATGTTTCCAGTGATTATTTGAGCCAAATTTTTAACCTAGATGTAAGACTCACTGATGTGAATATCCTGCATTGCTCTTGTCATCTCTACAGTAGGCAGGTACATTTTCCTGTTAATCCTCTGGAATAGTGGCTGTTTTAAATGGTATTCACAATCAGAGCTAAACAGAGCTTTTCTGAGTGTTGGGATACCTCTCATAACCCTAATCCCTATGTCTTTCCTTGCTACAGCAGTTACCATGAGTTCAGTAAAAATACCCATGCAGTGAATCAACAGAAAATACTCCAATAGTGGAGTGGGTTTTCAGCCTGGGGGTGTATCGACCCCTGAGAGTCTGTGGAATACTTTAAAGAGATCCGTGAAAGATACCAAAGTGCAATGTGCTATACAAAAACCCACAAATGAGAAGTTTCCAACAAAGTCTGCATCTCCACTGGATAATTTTCAGGAATCCAAGCATTGAGAAAGGTTGACAACCACTGCACCAAAATATGCTTTACTGTTCCCAGACAATATTATACCAAAAAATAATCAAACGCAATCACAATCAGTATTAAATGTCACAGATTCATCATTTATCTCCTAGATGCTCCTTCAACAGCACTGATGCTTTAG
This sequence comes from Phoebastria nigripes, assembly GCA_035582835.1. Lineage (NCBI taxonomy): Eukaryota > Metazoa > Chordata > Aves > Procellariiformes > Diomedeidae > Phoebastria > Phoebastria nigripes. The sequence goes on from JAYKAV010001698.1 coordinate 592,075, forward strand.
GTTTGTAAGAAGTTCATTCTTAATCCTACACTAAGTCATTTGTAAATGCATGCCTCCATTTTTCATAAACACACTTACAGATGACCAGAGAACCAATCTGAGAAATAGCAAGGCACATACATGTAGAGTTTAATAGTCCAGTTTGTTAATATGAAATTGGGAGGAATCAGAGAGACAAGAAGTTGAAATCCAAGCTAATAGAAAGGCAGAGCTTACAAATCTCCAACAAGGCAGCCATTTTTAGATTGATTACAGTACAATTTCTTCTTTTAATTGGAAATTAAATTAGGTTATGGTGAATGATGGGATGATGCTTTGAAAGTCATATTAGCAATGAAGTACAAAATATCACCCTTCCTACAGCCAAGCTGTTAGGGCATACTCGTGTTGAGTTCATCAACAGAATGGTTTGAGCATGAAGAAGTGAAATGCAAAGTTTCCAACTGTGTTTCTCTCCCAAATGCATATTCGGAGTTCCTACTTGGTGTGGTGTGGTGGGGGAGGAAAAGCAGGGCTGAGCACGCTATTATATTAAGTTTTACAATTAAATTCAACCATTTAATTTAGAAATATCTCTGAATTAAGCTGCTTTTGATCCTCTGTATCTCTAAATGCTTTTTTCCCATACATTCTCAGAGCTCAGATGACAACTGTTACAGTGAGGAAGAGAATACTCACAGAAGTAGGAAGTTAGACAACACGTGGAGAGGGAATGTAATTTTATATTTATGTCTCATTCTTGTCCTTGGACCTTCCTCCTAAGAGTCTGCCTTTGTTGTGGTCTGTGTTATATTCTGTCAACACTTCTATCGTTACTAACTTTCAAGAGGGTTAAATAAACCAGAAAACCTCTTAAATGAACTTGGGATCACAGCTGGATAAAAGCTGAACAGAGAATCTAAGAGAGTGGATGTATTAAAATACTTTGACAAAGACACATATCCTCATCTTCAGGGGCTACTATAAATAAGCCAAGTAAATAGCAAGCACCATGCCCTACACTGAATGAGTAAGTTTGGGACTTTCTGTTCCTTTTAAACATGTAACTACTCATTAAAAGCCATCGCGCCTCACACTGTTAGAACCCAAAAGGCAACAAGGCTTTTTTTCAAGACACTCCTTCCTTAGGCCGCTCCTTTACCTGTTGGCTATTTGTCCTTGAGCATAACCTAAGCACATTTTATCTTTGTCCAGGCCAACACAACATAAGACAGAGGCTTGAAGGGGGCACACGCAGGGCCTCCAACCCCATGCATCCTCTGAGAGCAGGGAATGGATCCAGCTGAAGCTGGCAACTCATGTGAAGGTGATTCACYTCACCACCACTTGATACGAACCACATCACACACTTTAAAACTAGTTACTGCATCTCCCATACACTGGTGCAGGCTGAGCACGTTGGCACAGCTCTTATTAACTTGCTTCTTGACTTCCTGCACATGCTCTGAGAAATTAACTACTTTTTCAACAGAATATTCAGGCAAGGTACCCATATCAGGCTTCAGCCCAGCAAGATGAAGTTGCAAAACTCAAGGAGAACAAATATTATTCTTCTCACAGGGCATTAGCCTGTTACAAACCACATTAGCCCCCTCATTTTTTAGCCAGTCTTCAGTAAGATCAAATGTAAAAAAACCCTCCAGGTAAGGGAAAGGCTTGGTGGGATTCCACACCATGTGCTTGGTTTCAGGCTGAGCGCCAAACATGGTCATGATGCATCCTGCCTATCAGTATGTTTCTCAGTTTGGTGATGACAAAATGTGCTGTTGTCACATTACATACAGAATTAACTAGTTGACAATGATGGTGCTCAACCTTATGTCACCATTAGTTTTCAAGAAAATAAGTTAATACAGACCTTTACAGTACACAACCTCTTTTTCCTCTTTCTTTTTCTGAATGGCTGCCAATAATCAATTTACACCATTGTCTCTGATTAAGTGGATTCTTAAATGTCTAGGCAATATGCTTGTCATAGCACTCAGGTTGTTTAGAAACTACTGTTTGACATCCCAAATTAACTAGAAAATCATTTGTGTCTTGTTTCACTTTTTAGCAAGTTAAACCTTCTCCCCCCCATACCCATTATTTGTGTACAAGTAAGAGAAAATGGAAAATGTCTTGACATATGGAAATTATGTGACAAAGTAAATAATATTAAGTCCTCATCCTGATCTTCCCAAAGTTTTCCTACTTGCCAGCATTTACATAGATTACTGGCATCAATCTGCTTTGCTCCTCTAATGAGTCTATTAAGCTCAAAATCTCCATGGATGGGGTATTTTATCCAACTGGCTTCAGAAGAGTCAGACCCATAAAGTTCATCAAATGATTCACTAGATGCAATGCAATAAATCAATTCTCTAACTAGTATTCTGGAAGTAAGAAAATATTTTATATATTAAGGCTGAATTCAGAAATACAGCTGATAAGAGAGAGAAATCTAGAATATATTTATTTATGTATCATATAATTCAATTAGTAGCAGCTCTTTGTCTCACTAAAAATCAGATTTAATGCAGAATATTAAGGTGTCACCTTTAACAGAAATACCAGTTTAGTCCTTTTTGCAGTAGTGCTACAGATCCTGTTCCAATTATATATATGTACACATTTTGCTACATGTAAAAAGTTTTCCTGGAGGCTCATGGTTCTTTTTGAAATACAGGTGAACCTTGACTATGTTTTAAACTAAATGAATTTACATCATATAACATAGCCTATCTAAAAGCAGGGATGCAAGAGCCTAGATGTCCTCTGTATTGACAGGAATGCTTGTATATATACTACAAATGTCTTTTTATGAGCTACTGTTGCCTTGGAAACCACTACTAAAAACGAAAATTCTGTCTCCATGGAAAAAAACCATGCTATTCAGTTATCCCAAAATTTACTTTGTCTTTTCCTGATCAATCTGAAACTCAAAGATTGGCAGTCGGATGTTCCTAGCTCTTAATTCCTCCTTCCTATTCTAAAATTATATCTTGCTGTAAGTTTTGCAATTCCCAATAGCAAACAGAGGCCAATCTTTTATTTCCTACCAACCCTCTTATCAAAAACATATTTACATTCTTTGTCTCAATAGGCTAGAGGACAAAAAACCCCGAAGCCTTCACGGAAGTCAGAAAGCTGTTTTCTGAGATTTCAATCTTTTCATGTACTGTTTAAAGCATTCAACAGCTCTCCAACCAGTAGTGTCAGTCCAAAATTCCTGGGAAACATAATGACCTTTAACTGTGTTATTTTGGGGCATTTGTCAGTTTTCCCATCACTAATTAGTTGAATATAGTCTCCTAAGTAGTGTTTCAGTTTGAGCACAGAATGTAACCATTTTCTAGCTGGTTTCCTTTCCAGATTTTCCCTATCAGTGTTATTGCTTTTCCTAGACTTCGATTCCTGATTTTTGCCCTGCATGTTGGAGGATGTGCCAATAGAAAGAATGCAAGATCTATTCTAAACCAGTGAGTAAAGAGGAAGACACATATATTGGATGTCAACAGGAAGACAAAGCAAAAGATGCCAATCATCTGACTCAAGGCTATGCCTGCTCAGACATGGTAAATTCACAAGGTGAGAGGGCCTTTTGGCTTATTTTTGTGAGGATGCAACCTGTTTTGCCACAGAGCATGACAGCTTTATAAAATTTGATTTGTCTTTTGCATCAATTTACAATTTTTATGTCTGGGAGTACCTTCACACAGTAATTGACCACAGCATCACAGATGTGTGGATATAAAATTCTAATTTTTGGCTTCTGATTGGCTTCGGTTGTCTTGTAGCTCTTGTTTCCAAAGAAAACACCCAATTGTACCACTCTATTTCTGACACCAGGACTAAGACAAAAAGGGGAATAAAAAATCATCGCTGTTTCCTCTGAGCACTGAAGACAGTGGTGTACTAGGAGATGTGAGCCTAAAAATAATACTATTCAATATGCAGACCCACTCTATGGATTTCTTGTAGCTACAGGTACTGGGCTGTTATCAAGAAAAATCCCTGTGGAGAGGAAACGCGAACTCTAAAAGCACCAGAACCTTTGTGAAAGCACCGAGGGTTTAACCTTCAGATGGCAAAAGCACAGTATGGAACTAAATAGATGCTATAAAACCCTCTAGTAATACACGTGGCCTGCTGTTGGGAAGATGTTCGTGGTGAGGAGACAGGTCAATGACATAACGATGGTCAGTGAAAGCTGCAAGACGACATGAGATCCAGTGCGGGGTTCTATTCTTTTCTATTACCATGAAAGACCGCTTAAAGGGTGAAAGTCTTCACTGAGTCCTCCACAGCCACTGTGACAAAAATTTCTTTCTCCCCCCGGCACCTTTTGGCCATAATTGTGCTGTGTTCCTTTAAAAAAGTGACAGGACTATTGGACTCCCTACAGGGAACATCTATGGGACCTGCTCAAGGGGAGCAAGACCCAGAGGATGGAGCATATGGCAGGCAAGAGCATCCCACAGAAAACTTGGCTATCACCAGATTGTACAGAATGACTGCAATAGGGAACAGGGACTGGAGCAGTCAGTCTACCTTCAGGGACGAGGGAAAGACATTTCCCAAGGACCAGAGGTGACAGAAGAGAATTGGGCAGACTCAGCCACAGTGATTGAAAGTCTGGCTGTGAAGACCCACTTGCAAGAACAGAGGGTGCTGGGTTTGAAGGAATGAGTGATTTAAAATGCTTTTAATTTCTATTACGCCTGACTCTGCTGCTTTGAATTCTTCCTATTTACAAGTTTCTAGTTCATATTACAATGAAACATCGCATTTTCCCACCTGAGTTTCAAAGCTTTTTGATCTTTGTGGACTTCATTGTCAAAGCATATTCACCTTAAACATCTGGCTGACACAGGGTGCTGCCCCTGACCATCAGCCTCTGTAATGTCCCCTCCTTATTTGCAGTATCCTGATGGACATGCTATAGATACCTGCTTGTGGTACAGCATGTGGTTGCAACCTTGGAGGACTGAAGCAATGGCTCTGAGATGTTCCACCTACAACAGCTGCCTCACAGACTCTCATGTTAATCAGCTAGGTGAACCAGTAGGAAAATAGTGAGCATTTCATCAAAGCCTGTCCTACGTTTCAAGAAAGTCCTTCAACACAGATATATTGCCATGAAATAGTCCTTTTTTTAACAGCATAGCGTTTCCTGATTACAAGCAGCTCTAGCTGTGATGCAAAAGGCAGGCACTAACTATTCTGAAAAACTAATTGTTTGGTATTGGTACACATTAGAAGCTTACAGGATAAATAATAGCTGAAAGCCTCAAATTATCATTTGGTATTTTTTCCTGAACCTAACTGGGAGAGACTGGCAATTTCCAGTGCCTTCCACCAGCTGAGCTGATTAGCCCATGATCAGTGCTGAGTAATGTAAGTTAACTTGCCTGTCACTGGGGGCATTTGCTGCCAGCTGAGCACACTCACACGGACAACCAGCAAGGCTCAGCCAACATGTGATAACTTGTTAAGCTGCAGTGATGTTTATTTTTCCTTTCAAGCCTCATACTAAGAAGCAGTGTGAAGCAAAAGAGGTTTTGAGAACTATAGGGGAGATTTCCCTCATTTAAAGGAAAAAACTACGATTTTTTTTTTCCCAGCTTGCATATTAATACTGATAGAAAACCTTGCAAAGTGACTTGTTTTGCTCTAGTCAGCTTGCAGTTCTGTGTAGACCTTGTTCTAAGAAGTGGAATTTACAGTGAATTTATCAGAACACCCCTATTTTAGGCTTAAACTAAAAAAAAAAAAAAAAAAAAATATATATATAAAAAGATCTGTAATCCCATTACAATAGCTACATTGAATTCAACAGATACATCAGAGTACTTACTATAATACAGTTAAATCAGATGAGTTCCTCATTTTGGCCATACATCACTTTTTAAAGTGAAATTGAAAAAAAGGTTGAAATAGGTTGAAATAAATTATTTAATGCTAATTTATTATCTCTATTACAATTCTGTCACTTTGCCCTATCATGGGAACATACAAATTCTGTGCATTTTGTGAGAGTACTAATGAGAATGCACTCTGACTCCAAAATAATTTTAGTTTCAGTGATAGATATGAAAGTTACTTGAAATCAGCTTGTAATTAGCTAAGATTCTTAATGTTGTGGTAATAATCATAACAGGAATGTAATTGAACATTTTGGTACGGTGAAAAAATGCTGTATCTGAACTTGTAATTTTATTAGCACCAACACACTCCTTTCCCTACTTTCTTCATACTGCAGGTGCAATTTACTTTTTTCTTCTAAATCAAATTTTAACAAGCTTCTCCATGTTCAAGAATTTTTCACTTCAGTGGAAACCGCCCCCCCCAACACCACAAACCAAACCAAACAAAAAAAAGACCACCCAAACCCCATTTTGCACTATAACAATTTACTTGCGTCACATCAAGAATTTAAGTATTAATGAAACAAGACTTAAACCTTGAGAGAAAGGTCCTACATATCCTGTTAGAAGGTAAGCTTAAGTAAAATAAAACRAAAATTTGAATGTATGAATGCAAGGCTTGACACCATGCTTCCAACAGTGGAATTGGTGAGATTCTCTCCTCCCCCATCCCTGCCTTTTAAAAACATATCTTTGTAAATGAACACAAGATAGCAGAAGGGGAAACGATGTGGAAAAAACCCCCAACAAAAACCAAACCCAAAACCAAACAAGAACGGAAAAAGTCTCTCACTTGGACCTGTACATTTGCTTAAAAAAAACTTTCGCCAAAGTTTATCATACTTCCCTTAGCCAAAAATCAAAACAACTTCCCTGAAACACATTGGCAGTGCTATTAAACCACGTGGACAGAGAATGGAACAAAGCCAATTCAAACTACTACTCCTATGGCATAGACAAATCTGAAACTGGAATAAAAGAGGCACAAGGCAATCGACTGTTCAAATTAGATAAGACAAATTCGCGCTTGTAGGACAAACTTACGCTTGTTGTGTAAGCAGCTTCAGGATCGTCCTCTAGTACTCGTGACAAACCAAAATCAGAGACTTTACACATGAGGTTACTGTTAACCAAGATATTACGGGCTGCCAGATCGCGGTGTACATAGCCCATGTCTGAGAGGTACTTCATGCCAGATGCAATCCCCCGCAGCATGCCAACCAGCTGGATGACTGTGAAGTGGCCATCATGCTTCTGCAAGTAAAGATGCAAGTTCAAAGAACACAGCTAGTTTTCATAAATTTCGTACTAGTGATATTAACTACAGCTCATATTTAAAATAAATTTGTAACCCATCCAGCCAACCTGCGTGCTGCAAGCTTGTTCTTTCAAGTGTTTAACTTGCTCAGCAGTGCAAGCTATCCCATCTCTCATTGTGCAGTTTATCCCTTTTCTTCCACATTTTCACACTCTCCACAACCTTTCTACTGACAGCATTTAATGTCTTTTATCCTCAGTTACTAAGAACACTTTCCCCAAACACTATCTTTTAATAGAAGAATGACAACACACAGAAAAATCCTCTCTCTTAATCTTTTACTCCATGGCTTCAGGAAACAAAAAGCCCTCTTTATATGCCTCAGCCTTGATTGTCTGCACGAAGTACCGTTACCTCACTTTTGGGTTTTTTTGGGGGGTTTGTTTGTTTAAAAAAACCTAAACCTGGAAAAAGGTGGGGCCTTTACCTCATGTCTGTGCTGCACCTAACACCGTATAATCTCTGAACACTAGATTAAAAAGCAGATTTGGGCTGAAATTCAGGGGTCATGTGTAGCTTTTCCAAAGTCTTCCTGGCTGACTAAACCCATTAAGCCCAGACCCATGAATGCATTAAGCTGCTTAACTCCTGCTGAAATCTATTGGAGTTGAACACGTAAATAAGAGTTATGTTGTTAACCATGCTTGTCCATCTGATCAGTCTTGGCAGGCCTCCGTTTCCCATCCGCAAAGTTAAAGTTAAYGCTTCTGCACCTCCTAAATCAGAAGACTCCTGAATTATGTGGCAGTAGGAACCAAGTGAGTACCTGTACAGAAATCTGATTATGGGCTTTTTGCCTGGTTTAGGTCTGCCCGATCTACCATTTACAGCAGACTGCTTACAGTAGTATTTTTGTGACCTCAGCTGGCAGACATTTAGCTTCTCATGGATCATTCAGTGAGCCAGGCTTTTATGTTAGCAGGAACAGCCAAACAAAACCAAACAATTCTTTCCTGCAAGCAAGTTAACTTTCCATTTTCTCTTTCAACACCTTCAGCATTGGGCTACAGACTAGTAGCAGTGTCCTGATCAGCATTCAGGACATTTCTATTGCTTAGTTCATACATTTAAGCAAGATGATTTTTGTAGAAGAGAAGTTTACAGTAAGTTCAGTAAATTCATTAGATTCAGCAAAGCAATAGGCTGAGCTGTATGGATATGCTTAACTTTATCTCTGATCTGCAAAGTATTTCAGCATTTTGGTCAGGATTCAATGATGTGGGGCCTATATCTAGCTAGTCAGGGTATAAACGTTTAGAGAAATAAGGAATTAGTACTTAGATGTAATTAAGGTTACCAAAAAACCCACAAACAAACCAACCAACCACAAAACCCCAGACAGGGAGAAGTTTGGTGTTACTTGCTTCTCATGTTATTAATCTATCTTCTGAGATGAAGCAATACTAGACCAAGACCTGCCTCAAACATGTTATACATGTACTTAAATCAAGAAATTATACATTCTTAAATGATAAGTCATTTAGTGTGCATAACAAGCTGCTAAATTGAAAAAGTTGTCTGCCTATAAAGAAGTTGGAGGAACTAGTTCCTAAAGTCACTATTATTCAATTAAACTCTATTGGGTACAAACAGAAAGGCAGACAGAAAAGGCAGAGGAAACATGGGTTCTGCACTTTGTAGAACTTGCAGTGTGTCTTGAAACTCTTTCAATTCCTTTCATAAAATCAGTTGGAAGAAAAACCCAAGTGCAGCAGTATAGGAAAACCTGCATTATGGGCAACATTCACCAGTTACTGACCAGTACTACTATGTCAGGTTATAACAAAACAAGACAAAAACCAGAAAGAAAATGGTAAAAGGAAGATATGCATGATTGCTACATGGTTAGGCTTCCAAGCGGCTCTTCTAAGCCAACATACCAGAACGCAAAACTTCAGATACTAACACACCTCGTCATCTAGAACACTTCACAGCCTCATCATACTTCTCAGCAACACTTGTATTGAAGGAGCCATGCTTCCATCAGTGGCCAAACACCACAGCCATCTCACAGACTTCTCCAAACAAAGCATGTTTAATGACACTTCTTTGAAGCCAGCCATTTATGACTGATTCACAGCAACTTTTCCCCTTGAATGTTCTCACTGTTCTTCTTGCATCAATGCTCTGGAGCCTTTTTGTCTCTAAATTCCCCATGCAAAAGTAGAGGCAGATCCCTCCAAACAATCATGTCACACCTATAAGCAATCCCCTTCCTTTGTTTTCTCCATCAAAGCCACCTGTAAGCAGTTAGTTCTGCAGACGACACTCAGCTGATAGTCAAGACACAAGTGTGATAACCAGACATTTTACAAAAGGTCATCCCCTGTTATGGGCCTATGACATTCCCTATCACAGGCCCCTACCGCAAGAATAAGGGGAAGCTCCCAGCGTCCAAAACATGCCAGTGACAGATATTTTAAATAAAAACTTTCTATCTAGCCATTAAGCAAAGAGACACAAAAGAGAATATTCTTAAATACTTTAAGCCTCTTCCAATAAAGGAAGGACATGAACTCTATCCAGTATTTTATGTAATGAAGCCACACAGGATTTGGGTTTTGCTTTTTATTTAATAATTCTAAATTTTCAATTGACTCAAAATTTATTAAGCTGGTTGCAAACAGTTAATGCACTTCACACTTACCCTGTATGGATAACTTTTTTAACTAACTGTAGAATTGATTTGGAACAAAGCACCTATGACTGACTTTTGCAAAACAACCAGCCAAGCCCCCCTCGCCCCCGCAACAAAGCGCCAAACAAAACCAACCCCCCAAACCTCTAGATTTTACCTCCTCCTTATCATCATTAACAGCTCCATTCTTTCAACAAAACTCTGTCATCTGCAACACCTCCCTTAACCTTTTGTCCTCTTGGAGCACGAGCATTCATTCCTTCCTTTTTAAATTTGTGCTCTTTCAAATCTAGACCATGCTTCACTGATCCTTCATAAAACATAACCTTTTTCTGCTCTTTCCAAATCTCAGTATTTGCCTTACCAGTATAGCAGAAATGCCTGAGTTAAAAACAATCTCATGGCTTTGCCATTCTCTCCCTCCTTCTTTCAAATTTCTTTGGGCTTCTGCCTTGACACAAAAAGTTCAAGCTTCTTATCTCCACCTTTAAAGAAATGACAGACTTGCTAACATACCAGTTGCAATTTTATTCTGTCCGCCTTCTCCCTCTATATATTTCTCTGAATCCTCTTCTGCATCTGTTCTCCTCTGTCCCTTCTCATGCTTGGTTTTATATTGTTTCATTGCCAGCCTTGCAGTTGGACCAACTACATTTTTCCTGTCAGCAACACAAGTCTTCTCTCTCTCAAGTCTCTCTGTAATCACTTCTGCACCAGTTTCCATGCCAGTTGTATTCCCTTACAATCCATAAACTGTTATCTTCCAATATATCAAAATATTTTTCTGATTTAAGCTGATCAGGACAGAGACTATGGGCCATATTTAACCCTTGGAAAATTCAGCTAAGTTGGTGAAATTATTCCAGGTATGAATCTGGCCTCATATTTTCAGCATTGGCAAATCCCCACGTACATCTGTGAGACAAACCAATCCTTTGGCAACTTTCCATTATCTCATTTCATTCGCTTGTCATATAGGGACATAAAACACTCATCTGAATGATATGGCGGTAGTTATCCAGGGCTTTATTCTGATTCCCATGGCTTAGATTTGGAATATGCTTTTGATAGGATTCCCACTGGGGTGTTAAGGGTGTTAATCAATACTGGCAGCAATTCAGACCCCAGTGGACTTACCACATTTATCCTATCATCCCATCAAATTTTAATCAGGCTTTAATGGCTTTGCTAAATAAACTCTTCTCATCAGCTGAGTATAGATGCAATATCTGAGTAGTTGCCATTGCATTTATGCAGCCCTGCAAATGCCCTGAAAAAACGTTGTTTTTTCATTCAGCTACAGCTTGCCTTTGAAAACCTTATGTACGTGAAATATTCTCCTCCTGTTACAGACCCTTCAATAGCACTGATGTATAATGGGTTGGTGAAGAGGGTCAGTTACTTTAGGGGAGGAAGGGTGATATCCCAAGTTTCTCTCATTGCTTTTCACCCTCTAGTTTCCAGCTCCAGCGTGCACTAGTTCACACTTTTCTACAAGCCCATGGAATTTTTCTTCTTCAGAAGATTTTTTCCATTTTACCACTGAATAACCTTTTGGAGGTGTGGTTGAATTTTTCTGTATTGTTTCTGGACTTTCATCCATTCTAAAATCCACTTCTTTATTTACCCTATAGGTCAGAGCACTTTTCATAGAATCATGGAATCATAGAATAGTTTGGATTGGAAGGGACATTTAAAGGTCATTGAGTCCAACGCCCCTGCCGTGGGCAGGGACATCTTCAACTAGATCAGGTTGCTCAGAGCCCCGTCCAGCCTGACCTTGAATGTTTCCAGGGATGGGGCATCTACCACCTCTCTGGGCAACCTGTTCCAGTGTTTCACCACCCTCATTGTAAAAAATKTCTTCCTTATATCTAGTCTAAATCTACCCTCTTTTAGTTTAAAGCCATTCCCCCTTGTCCTGTTGCAACAGGCCCTGCTGAAAAGTCTGTCCCCATCTTTCTTATAAGCCCCCATTAAGTACTGAAATCTTATTTTAGGATGCAATAGCCACCCTCAAATCTGGACAGAACAGCAGCAGTAGCCTTGCAACCTGTGACCCTGTTTTCCTTACTCAGCTACAGAACCAAGAAAGGGATGTCCTGGAATAACCAGGTGTCCCTGCCCACTTCGGTGCATTGGAATATAGCTGTCACAGAATCACAGAGCTGGAAGGGACTTTGAGGGGGGATCAGATCATCTCCTTAGCCTGTGTCATTCCTGACATGCTTTTCTAACCTGCACTTAAAGACCACTAGGGCCAATATTTCTTATCCTACCCACTCTATACCACATCTTAAATAAGATGTCCACTTAAATAAGATGCCTCCCTTGAGCATGGCACTTTGCCTGGCACAGTTTCCAATTCCTCTTCGCAACTGCTTTTTATGCCCATGAAGACTAAATCTCTCTCTTGCCCTTTTCTTTGGGCTTCACACTGGTTCAGTCCACAGATCTCGTTTGTTTGGCAACTATTCTTTTTGATTTTGTTGTGGACTCTGCCCACCTACTCCATACAGCTCCTGAAGCATTAAGGTCCAAACAAGACACAGTTCTCTGAGGCCTCACCAATGTGAAGCAGAGAGGAAAAGTTACTTCACAGACCTTGCAGGGGATACTCCTGTTTCTAGATTCCATTGTGGTACTTGCCATTTTCACAGCAACGTGACACTCCTGACCTACTGCAACCTCTAGAGTAATTTCTTCCAGCAGACTTCTTTCTGAACAGTTACTCTCTGTCCTCTACTCTATAGCTGATTATTCCAGCCTCAGGAGTATCATGCCCTCGTCCTTACTTATTTCTAATTATTTTTTAAAACTAACTAGTTACTAAATTATTTCTTAAATTTGTTGTGATGATGATAAATTCTAGCTCTGTCCTGCTGTCTGCCTGTGTTCCTACTCGGCTTTGCATTGCCTGAAAATTTTGTAAGTTTAGTCGCAGTCTCGGGATCCAGAAGGTTAATGAAAATATGGGGAAACACAGACTGCAGAACAACCCTACTTCATATATCTTTCCATCCAAAGTCCGTTCTTTCCATACAGTATCTAGCCAGTACAGTGACCACCAACAGAAATTTCATGAAGACTATATTTCTCTAGCTGCTCATAACAATCTCATGTGAGAGAGTTTTAAACCCTTACTAAAGTCAAGATTTATGATATCAACTGCTTCTCCCATACCCACAAAGCCTGTGCCCTGTTACAAAAGGAAACCATACTGTTTGACATAATTTGTTCTTGACAAATCCATGTTCGCTCATACTTATCTCGCTGTTATCTTTAAGGTGCTCATAAATACTTTTTCGATAATTTGTTCCAGAAATGTTACAGCAGTTGACATTAAGCTGACTGGCCTGTAATTTCTTGGCTTGTCTTTTCTCTTCTTTTAAAAACATGAATGACGTTGGCTCTGTTCTGATCTCCTAGTTTCTTATGTATTCTCCACAAATTCGCAAAGATAAAAAGCACACTGAAAGTGTCCACATTACCTATCAAATTCTTTTTGGCTTCAAATACAAGACAGTTTGTAACAAATTTCGTGTTGCTCAGTAGGAAGAATATCTACAGTGATTAAAAATACCCAGCATTTCTAAATTAACTTCTCACAGCGGTATCAGAAATACTGTTTTCTACCTCCTTTTAGCAGGGTAAAACATTGCTTGAGAACAAATGTTGGCTCTGTAGCATCAGCAACAGCTTCTCAGTGTACTCTTAGATCACATAAATACACGCTAATTACAATTTCACTACTAAGGTATCATATTCATTCAAACTCAGTTTCTAATTCCTCAATTTGTTTTTTGGTTCAGAAAAAAATATTGGTATCAGCACTCTCCAGTGCAGGTTTTCTTCTTTACAGAGTCATTTTTGAAAGCAAAATGCCACCTTTATCCTACCAGGAAAGGAACGTGCCTCCAATAAATAAAAGTCCACATGAATGCTGCGTGTGAAAGCAAAAGAAGGAGTATTAGATATGAGCTCTAATGTTGTTGCCTCTCTGGATGCAGATAAACAATAACAGGAACCATTAAGCTTAGGAAAGGCCATCTGGCCCCTTTTCCCCAAAGCTGACTCTGTCTAGTGAGGCCATGTTAGGTGGATATACAACATATACTTTACAACATTGTTTTTCTACAAGTCTTCTACAAGAACTTTCTACAAGTCTTCATTTTTCTSTTTTCTCCCTTTCCTCAAACTCACTAAATGTAGGTGTCTGCCACAGCATCTAAACTCCAGTTGAAAAAAGGGTGAGCCTGATAGCAAAGCTGCTCTGAGAATAACTTCATAACCATTACTGCATCAGAGCAATATATCATAATATTTTCTCTTTCTAGTAACATTTTTTTTTCCACACATTTTTACACTTATCTTAGCCTCTGCTAGACAAGCCTCAAGGGATTGAAATTTGGTGATGAATTCCAGGGTTTCATTTGCTGTACAGTCTGCTGCAGTTAGTGCTCTAAGGCAGTTAAGCCTTTTTGTTACAGAATCTTTAGAAAATACTTTCTTTGGAAGAACAAAATATATTTTACAGCATTTTTACCTATGCATGCCTGTAAATAAAGCTAACTTTTTTTTACAAGTATTTTAATTTTCTGAAGTGAAAGGAAATGTATCAGTCACAAGTTTTTAGGTAGGAAGAGGAGCATTACTATTGCAAATAATAACAATGAAGAAACCAAGACGACCCTGTGATTACCCTAGGTAGATGAATCCCTTCCTCCTACAGCTCAGAGATTCACAAAACTGGGCAAGACTGGAGCATCTTTCAAAACTAAACATCTATCTCTTCAGGGTACAGTTAAGGGAAAATGCTGCAAACCCTGAGGAGCTCTCTTTCCCACATTGATCCCTGGAGAGTGCACATTCCCTTCCTAATAAAGAAGGGTGAGCAAATACGGTGCAGTGGATACAGCTGATGGATTATTTTAGTACCAGGCCTGCTACAGAACCTGCCGCAATACCATGAGTTCTCATCTGATTAATATTGCTGTGTCCCTGGTTTTTGCCTCACTGTGCCAACTATTGGTTAGCACACCTTGGACACCGAGCAGGAACAAAACACTGACAGTAGTCTGGTAGTCTGCAGCTGCAGAAAAATACTGAAAGAAGTTAAAGTACTCTGGTGATAGTTTTTTGGTTCATTTTACATGATTCTAGGTAGCCAACCACAAACAAACATCCCCAAAGTCCACTTCTAACTGTGTTCCTTTTCTGTGGCTTAAATCCATGCCCACACTGAACGATGCACGAGGAGGGTGAGCGCAGACCACAGCCAGCAGATGCTCTCCAGGTAGCGTTCTGTGCAACTGAACCCAAGAAGTAGTAGCCCCCCCAAACACACAAGCCACCTAGCCTCCTAATCACCCCGTTCCTGTCTATGTGATGCTAAATCCAATTACTTTAGCCAAGAATGACCCTTTAGATGGAGCTGTGAAAACAGTAGATGAGATTTAACTCTAAATAGCTCTAAAAGTCTGAGGCATCTACTTAGAGAGTGGGCTGAGCCAGGGAGGGTATATCAGGGTGAAAGGACCAACCTCGGGGCAAAGGACTTTTATAGGAATTATTGCAATCATCTGACAGGCAAGACTGAGGGAAATGTTGTGGTGTCCAGCACAAACAGCTAAGGAGTGAAACTGGGATTCAGACCTGGGTTATATTACTGAATCACCCTCCAAACTGCTGCATGGGCTTGGGTGCAATGTGGCACTCATCTCCGTTTTCCCTCAGCAAAATGCATTTATGTCATGTATGAAGACTGCAAGATCACCAAGCAGTAATTCAATACCCATGTGGTTTATTTAGTCATGGCCATGCTCAGAGAACAGGCATCTCAAACCCACAGCAGTGGCAAACTGCTTGTTAAAAAGGTTCTGTGGTTTTTAGGCTTTTTTTTTTTTTTTCTCTATTATGCATCTCTCTTGGTTGTCTTTCTTGTATCTTCTATACTCTGTATCAACAAGCCTGAGCAAACATATCTGACTGCAGCTGTCGTATCTAATTACTGAGTACATCTTTCTATCAATACAGATAGCTGCCCTTTCAACTCTTCGTGTGTTTATTATTTTCCTCATCCGTTTGCAGAATAAGTGATTGCTAAGATCTCCATTACATAGGCAGGTGACTGGAACGTAAAGACAATGTGTCCCATCCAACGTCTGTGTGTGAAGTTGGTAATAGGAACTTGTACCTGGACCTCCTCAATTCCCAAGCTGAAGTATTAGCCACTTTCTTTCCAAGCACAGACTAGTCCTATCTGGCAGCTGCTGGAGTAATACTGGAAGAAGAGCCTCTAGCCCCTGAGGAAATATTAAGCTGGAAGCTCACATCCTTTTTCGGAGAAATCTCTCCAAGTGTTACCAGAAGTGAAGTCACATGTACCTTGTTTCTGGTCAAATGAGCATTTCCGTGACAGCAAATTTCAGGTATACTTTTGTGGGATGATTAACTTACATGCATCAATCTTCTATGAGAAAAAAAGATAGCTGAGTTTCATCTTATGGAAATGGGTTTTATATAATTGCAAAAATAATGCAGGATTTCTGAGGAAAATTTAGTGTCAAGTGTCTCCAGCAATTTAGGACGTCTGGTGGTGCACAATTGCTGTAATGAATTACCATCATCTTACAGAATTGGTTCTAGTGCATGCCAAATTTTTTCCCCAAAAGCTCAAAGTTAGCAGCCAGCATACAGGATATTTTGTAGGGTGGGGAAGACATAATCTAGCTGAGCTTGCTGTTTAATTCATACAAATAGCAGAAAGTAAGGCACTGGTCTGGGGACTTGGCCACATAACTGCAACCAAATTACAGCACTAAATAAGATGAAGGATGAGTGTAAGCTGCTGGTGTGGAATTCAGGGGAACTGATTTAATTTCTACTCTCTGCTATGCACTTTGTGCACAATACTGTGCAGATCACTTAACATCTCGGTGCTTTATTTCCCTATCTGCAAAGCAAGGAAGTAAAGGCTATTAAGACGTTAGGGTTGAGGGGTCAAGGGGAGTTTTACTTGGAGTTTATGATTCCTCGCACAACTTGTACTGGCATGAAAGCTAACATCCCATCAAGGCCGTGAGGAGGCTGATGGCAAATGTCTTCCACGAGGAGTCTTTGTTCTGGAATACCCTCACGCGGTTCATCACAGAGTTTCACTTTGGAATTGTAAGATTGACCAATTTTTGCAGGCTTTTGGAGAAGGACAGGTTGGAGGGATGTGCTGGTTATTTTTCGCATGTTGCGGTGTGGGGGGAGATATTTTTTGTGGTGAGAAAAGAACTTTTTTCCCCTCTCTGTAAAAACACTTTGCACTGTAACAAGTGATTCTTTTAAATAATAAGACAGACAGACTATCTTATAAGCCCTTCCAAGAATTGTTACATTCACTAAACACCTTTCATTAGGATTGCTAAAGATAAACCCTCTCTGCTTCTTTGTATCTTCACAAAAGCTTTTAAAAGTGTAGACTTATATCTGCAGGAAATAACTATTATTAATGAAGCAGCTGGATTTCTTTTCAAATAGGTTACTTTGCAGCCATTTGCTCTGCTAATTATTAACAGAAATGCTGATGATATATCTACAGTGCTTTGGGATGCTGAATATTAGTCCTTTTAAAAAGCATTTTAGAAGAATAAACCATATCTGAAGTGTGAATTGAAACTGTAAAATAATACACATGGAAACCAGCTGCAGAAATGATTAGCTCACGTTTCCCGCCAGCAGTTTTGCCTACAAATACAGCTGATGCGACGTGAGAAGTATTGCTTCACAATAACATCATAATTTTGCTGATGTCAGTTTCTGTTAAAGTATCCTAATAAGGAGTAACTATTCTGATAAATAAATGCAGGTGAAGAATAATTGGAATATAGATATCATACTAGAGCAATTCAGAGAAAGGCAATTCTCTCTCATGAAGTATTTCACTATTTGGTTTTATTCTCTTCTATGAAATTCTGCACACACACACGCACACACACGCACATGCACAGAGCACAGTTTCAGGCTCAGGCAATCTTCCTGGGCCACTGCTGAAAAATTACAGACCAGGGGAGCCCCAGGTACTCAAATCAGCAGCAGTCTGTCTGCTGCAGATGGATAGAGAGATGAGCCAGAAAGGCAAGGGGGGTGATTTTTAAAACCTACCCAGTTTCTAAGAAGAACTTGATGATATCAAACTCTCTCCAGAAAAATAACTTGATTTTGAGAGATCAGCAAATTCTCAGCAGAAACTGTGGTGCTGGTGTGTTTCTGACAACATAGCAGATGTCTATCATGTGTCTTGACAAAGGAAAATAAAAAATTATTTGGGAGAGTCGATGAAGAGGACAGCAGGAAATACTAGAGAAAAAATACAATGGAATAATCAAAAGCAAAAGGAAGGGAGAAACAATGTCTAGAAATATCTAAGATAATGGCTCTGATGTGTTCTCAGGGTAGTATCCTCTGTTCCAGATGCTCTTCCACTCTTGTGGCTACCTCTTTTCTTGACCTGCTGTTAAACAGGTACTCTCTGTATGACTTCCTCTCCCTCTCACTGATTTAGTCTTCTTTCTAAACTGTTGGCTGTTCTTTCCTTCCTGCTTATTCACTCTTTTCTCTTAGCAGTTCCTTCTTCCTGCCACCATAGCATCCTTGATCATCATCATCTAGATTTTCCTACAAATATTTTCACAGCTCCTTGTTGAGCACCTCTCCTTTGCACTTGGGATACCCTTTCCAACAAGTTCACAAAACCAGTCCCCCGATCCCCGGCCCGGACCTTGCCTACAACCCCAGCTTTACCATTCTGCAAGATGGCAATGGCAAGGCAGCGGGCTAGTAAGGATTGACATTTACTTTTTAAGGCAAATTTGAAATACTTGACAATCAAATTATTCACACAGGGTCTTATGTCAGTGGGCCTCCGGAGCATTTCCAGGGGTTCTGTTAACAAAGAGATCGTTTTAGGATAAGTTTAGCTTAGGGGGTCATCCTTTCCTTCTACTTTTATACGAAAAATTAAATACAATTGTGCCAACATATTATTCATGCTTTCTGTAGCCCTTCTTTAATGTTTATGAGTGACCTTTGGGGGTTAATTAATGCCAGGACATTTCACCCATGAACTGTTTTCTAATTCAATTTGTTAAATGCAAGTAACCATAAATAATTATAAATCAATTACTGAGTCTATTCTACACTTCACCAACCAAAAAAATCATAACAAAGTATTTTTGAAGGTGATTGAGAAAAATGAACCGCTTCCATAAGGCTAGGCATTTGTGCTTCAATTTATCTTTTTCTTCACGAAAACACTATGTGAAGTACAATTTGCTAAATATGGGAACTACTTTTGCAGAAGAAATCAATTATATTCTTAAGTTTAAATCTTCTTTTTTTCCAGCTATGCTCTAATGTATCACTGTACCTTAGAAATGTACCCTGGGGAAAATGCTTCTATTCTTCACTAAAAATCCATGAATAACATTATGTAGAAATTAATTTATGATAAATGATTTAAAATCTTAACCTAGAATGGCGTCTTATTCAAATGTCATCAGAAAATGGCACCTCACCCGCAGAAAGGAGTCAAGGGATCCGTTCTCCATGTATTCAACTACAATCATTACTGGTCTGCCTGCAAAACAGCAAAGAAACACATTAGGATTATAGACATATTATGGGGCTTTTATAATTCCAACTGTTATGCACAGACTATTCACAGTAGTTAAATATGTTACCCATTTTCAAAATCCTCATTTATATCACAAACACACAATTCCCTGTGTTATTCTCTAAGAATGATTTTCTTTTTTTTTTTTTTTTTTTTTTTTTTGGTGGTACCGGATTAGCTGAATGTGCATCGTTTCCTCTGGTGTATTCTCCCCTTAAAAAGGATCAAAGAAGAGCCTGCTATTTCCAAATAGCAACACTTGCTGTGTAACATTTTGGAATATATTTGAGTTAAGGCAAAAAAAAAAAATCCATAAGCCATGTCCAAGAAATTACAAACTCAGTGCCATTATTTTCCTCTCAAAGAAAAATATCTCAATGATTTCGTGGCATACAGATAGACAGATAGAAGGGGATGTCACAAAAAAAGCTCTCCTAGATCGGGTGTGTGTATTGGGTGTGTAAAATCCAGAAAACCTCTGAATTCATATATTTGTACATACATAACATATACACAATGTTATTGAAATAAAAGTTTTGCTTAACTAGCACAGCTTTCCTGTATGGTTCCAGGGTGGGATCATATCCGAATTGAAGTAGAATAACACGTTACATTTAGTTCTTAAAAGAATATCCAAATCTGAAGATAAACTTTTAAACTGGGTACTTAACTAAATACCGTTTCACTGCTGATACCCAGAAATAACCTACCACTCTACAAGTGCTTGACAGGAGAGGCCCAATTAGCATGCTAATCAGGCTACGCAGCAAGAAGTTTTTTAGAATTGTTATATTACAAAGGAGCCATTCTAATATATGCAAAACTAATGTAATGAGCAAGTATGGGAAGGAGATAAAAAGTCCTAAAATGGCTAACTTTTCTTTCCCTGAGAATGCCTGTCTCTTTTGGGGTTTGTGTGAAACCGGGGTGTGCCAAGTGGTGACACCACAAGTCCACCCATTTCACTTTCTCAATACAGCACTAGCTGTTCCAACATTTTTCAGATCCAAGGGAAGCCTCTTTCATGACTTTTTCTTCTCTGCCTCTCAAATCATTCTTGTGTTTTATTTGGACGGGGGGATGAGAAACAAACACAGGGTGAGAAAGCGCAGAAGGGCATTATGATCGTTCCAGCACAACTGTCCATTTCTGTACATGCTAACTTTCTGTTCAGTTTGCTTAACAGTGGAAGTGTTTATTAAACTGTCCACAATATACAATAAGCCACAGCCAGGTATTTCTCCTGAGCTGTTACAGCTAACCTTGAATTTAAAAAAGTGAATGTGCCGTTTCTCTGTTCCTTCCCGGCATGTCGACTTGGAGTTCCAGGTACCCTGGAGATGCTCATTCACATAGTTTAGTCTAGTTTTTCTGGAGTTCCTCACAATATTCTCTCATTTCTTCTAATAAAATTTGGGGTTCTTTCTGTATTGACCCTCATGTTTAGGTCCTCAATGAATAAAACAGTGCTTCGTAATGTTGGCACAGTAGTACATTTTTTTCTGTGAAAATTCTCAGATGCCTTAACAGTCTTTTTGGATAGCCTTTCTGAAGTGTGAAGAATCACCAGCTTCTTTTTTTTTAATTGAATGTTTGGTCTCAGCTGCAGATGTGCATCTGCCACCAAATCCATTTATATTCATCTGCATCCATTGGTTATACCCTGGTTTTGCATTATAAGCTTAAACGATATATCGCTTTTAAGCTCTTAGAGATCACAGCATTTTAAAAACTAATGTTTTCTTTACTTCAGCTTGCTAATGATGACTAGTTGTATAGCCTAGTCTCTTTCGTTTCAAGCACATGACTGACCTAGATTTGCTTACCTTTACCATTTTCTTACTGTCAAGGGGCTGACACCTCCATGTGAAAGGAATATTCTATAATCTAGAGAAGTAACCAAATGGCAGCCTCATGCTAGAGGATCTTACTATATGCAGAACTCTCTCAAGCAAATAGTAATTTCTAAATTGTTGCAGACAACAGCATCTTGCAATAAATAGGGATGTAAAGCTGGCTTTCAGATGGTATATTTGGTCAGGCATAAGTTACCCAGAAATCTCTCTTTTTGGGTAAATCAACAACTAAAACACCTTTATGGAAGATTTGCATTTGAAGGGAATGACAAATGGAGCTATTGAGCTTCAAAACAGTGCCCCTAGTTTCCTGTTAGTAATCCTTTGGTGCCCTACGCTTTCTGGAAGCTATTTTGTAAGGTTCTCTAGAGTTTCATAGGCTCTCATTACATCTTTTATGCTCCTTAGATTCATATCCTTCAACACAAATTATTTTCACACTTATTTTGTAAAAGGAACTTCTAATTCTTCTACATTCTCTCACAAAATATTCCCCCCTCCAAAAAAACCCCAACAAAAAATCCCCAACAAACTGTACTTCATTTTGCTCAGACCAACAGTATGAACTTCTAGGCTAAAGTAACTATGAAATGTATCTATATGCATTTATCTGTGGATTTAAAAAAGAGACTTCAGTATTTTTCACTGGATAATGTTTATGAGTTTTTAAACTGCTCGATGTGTTCCTTTAATCACTTGAAATTATATGCCTTAACACAAAACCAGCTCTTCCACATGATAGCACAGGATCTGGTAAATACACCAAAATAAGCAGCATTTGTCTTCAAACAGGTTGCTGTATATTGGAAGATCAGCATATCATTAAGTATTCAGGAATTTTGGTGAACAATAAATTTAGTCACTTAGGCTGATAGCTTCCCACAGACTCGGTCTGCATCCCTCTCCACCCTACCTAAATCTCAAACGAACTTGATGCAAAATTGTGTCAAGACACCACAAAAATGAACCCAGCTCCATTGCTTGATTATATTAAGCAAAAATCTTAAATCTGGATCCTAACACTAACTTCTCAAATAATCTTCTTTTAGTGTGCCAGCACTTGATAAAAGCCATCCTATTTTGGCTGCAAGTTTAATGTATCACTGAAGATATTTATGTATTCCAAGCTGGACTGTGACAGGCAACACAGTGAGACTTTTAGTCAGCATAGTATTTGTCTTTGGAGTACCTGTAGATCAAAAATGTCTCAGGTCTTGTTTCGGTTGCTTGAAGATATAGTAGAAAACCCTTCTACACAACAGATTCCAGGGGCTACATTTGTCATCAAAGTGGTAGCAGACAGGTTCTATTCCCAAAATTATTTTCCAATAATTTTACAGGTTTACAAATTTCATACAAGGATCTCTAAACATTTTACAAATGTAAGTACGTCAAGTGTCAGGAAGTGTAAGACAGAACACATCTTGATTTCAAAGGTGTGGTAGGAAAAACAGGTTCAGAAAAACAAGTGGCCCTCTCCATCTAGTCAGTATAGTATACCCAACCAGCTGTGTTTGGTTACCAGTACACAATGTTGTATTTTCTTCCCTAGCTCAGTACCCTGTAGAGGCACTTAAGTGATTCCACCGTGTGTTTGTGTTGCACGAACAGACTCTCCTGTTCACAAATGGTTGAAGGAATGGGACTAGCAGTCGGCTCTGGAGAAGCTGGCTGAGACATGAAGATGAGCAGCTGACTCTGGCACATCCAACGGGAGAATCCAACATTGGGCATCTCAGTCCAGAGACCAAGTCACCAGTCCCAAGGCCAGGCAGTGGGAGAGACTGGACTGTCCCCTGTCAAAAACACAGATGCTGATGTGTACAGCTGTTGCACTCCATCAGTTCCAGATCTGGGAAGCAAACTCTGAAAGCACAGCTCTACTTCTGATACCCTACATGTAACAGAGCGCAATCTGGGATGCCTAACCTCCAAAGGGTCAGAAGGTGGCACCCAACCCAGGGCTTGTATAGAACTAAGTTCTTGGTAAGACAAAAGGCTATGGATGACATTAGTTGATGTTAGTTTCCTTTTTAGCTGCAAAGAGCAGATGTTATCCTTTATACTGTGGTACAATTTGAGTCCAGAAAAGATTAAGGTCTGTGCTGAACCCTGTACAAACACAGAATACTGCTTTTGCTTTAAAGAGGACTACAAAATTGACTTTGAAAAATAATACTGGGAGATTTTTAAACTAGCGTAATGTTTGCCTTTAGACAAAAAAAAAAAAAAGAAAAAAGACTATACTTAGATTATGAAAATCCATGTTGCTCTCATGGTACTAAGAAAGATGAATTCTTCATCCTCAAAACAAGGACAGGAATGAAAAAAGGAGGGGGGGTAGAAGTCTTGGAGAGAGAGAAGCTACCTTTGATTATTTTGTCATGGGGTAGGCTAATGCAATTCTGGAAGGCATTGAATTATTTTCCTATATTTATGATTGCTTACAGATATGAAACATGGACATCTTTACTTGAAGAAACAAGTTTAAGGATAAACAGCAATGGGAAGTCATACAGATGGGAGTCGGGAAAGCACTCAGGGCTCAGAAGGACGGCACAGGCTGCAGCACAGAGACAGCTGTGCCAGCRCCGCATGAGCCTGCTACATGAGCACCTGTGAGAGCTCACATGTAGCCCCAGGCAACTCTGTACAGGCAAGAGAGCATGCACCAAAAGACACTCCTGTGAGCGATGACGAGTCCCCTCTGCGGCATGGGTGCACCTCACCAGATAGCTGGACACCCAAACGCTAAAGACTTGGCCAATTCAGGTGAGTGTTTTCACACGGATACAGGCATAGGCACTAGACAAGTATCTGAAGAAGAACTGGGTTAATTTTACAGTCATGATCCACATAAGAGAAGGCATGGAAAAAGGACACCGAAAAAGGTGTCAGCTTCGGCTGAGGACTTGGAATAAAAAACAGAGGTCAAGAGCATCTAGGAGCTAAGAACTGCAGACACTGCTGGAGGAGAGCACACAACTTCATGTTTGAATTGGGGGTACAAAAAATATAAAAAGGTTTGAAGATGGATTCAATGGTCAAATCAGCCAAACGAATCATTCTTGCAGCACCTTTAGATACCCAGCAGTGCTGGATCAGGGAGTATGGCAAGAAAATAGACTTTTAAAGTAGAAAAATTATATAAATAGTATTCTGAGGCAATAGGTTTTAAACACAAATATGGATTTTACACACTATGTATATCACATTTAGCATTTGCAAATATGTAACAAATTCATCATTTTACTACATAGTTAAGATAACAATATGAAATTGTATTTATAGATGACATATTGATACCATAGCCACATTCACTGTTTTCATAATTTCTGTGAAACTATAAACATTCCCACCCCACTCTTCCCCAACACCAGACACGTGTCTGGGATATTGGCTAAAGCAGCTTCCTCTCCTTGCACAATGCACATGGAGTAACTCTGGCTCTGGCAGACCCCTTTCAGACTCCCAGCATCTCAGAAAGCCAGATCAAACATGCAAGAGCAGTATCAGTGCTTTGCATGATCCAGGGAAAGGACGTGAATTTCATTACTCAGAACTTAGATGAACCTGTAGAAAGTACGGGGATTATTCATTGTTTTGATGCAAATACCACCTTGTCACAAGTGGCTGACTGATTTTGACAAGGTGGGGTTTTTTCCCTGAGAAAGTTTTTTCCCACCCAACTGTACTGTAATGCCATTCAAATAAAACCAGCAAAAATGACAAACATTCTGTATTGATGTAATGCCACCTCAGAATATGTTACAATTTTGTATTTTCTATTGATCAATCTGCTTGACATTTTCTTTAATAAGCAGAAATGCAAAAAAGAAAGAAAAGCCATACATTGCAGAAGAATATAAAATACCAATTATACTTAAAACTCACATTGCATATATTTTTAGTTCTCTTCCTAATTTTTTTTCCACAACACAATATTTTGATAGTGTGTAATTTAATTGAGTGGTAGAGTGATGAATAAGTAGGAGAATTTGAAGTGTCATATCAATGACAAAATATTCAGCTTGTTGTCTCCTGTTGTCATTTTAAGTAATGCAGCAAAGCCCACTTTAATGAATTTTTTATGTAAGAGTAATCCTCCAAAAAGAATACAGTTAGTACATGCTCATTTCTACAGTCTTTACTTATAATGAAATCGTTAATACCCATCATGGGAATAGATCTGTTAACATAAACAGCAAATATTTATTCTTCCACTTAAAACAGCAAAGGCTTTGAATCTGCTCCCTAGCTCATATAAGAAAATACTGCTCCATCACTTCTTTAGGTCAGAATTTGTGTGTCCAGGTAGCCTCTCAGAAGCCACCTCCGTATCAGGCATTTTTTCACTCCAAAGCCATGTTCCGCTTCTGGTTCCCCACTAACTTACCTCCTGCTAAAGCTAAAGAGATAAGACTAACAGAGCAAAATGTACAGGCACTCCCTCAGGTAGCGCTGGGCCTTTCAGCACTCCAATAGCGTGCAAAGCACCCACAGTAAAACTCTGTGTCCCTCACTGGAACGCCCAGGGCTCAGAAGGCATTCCTAGGTCTCACACTAGGTCTGTTCCTTACATATTGCTTCAAATAGGAGAACCACTTGCTGTGGCACTGCCGCTTCTTCACTCCTGCTACTAATAATGATGCAGTTGTCTGCATCAGAGGAGACCTARTTTCAGCAAATAATGAAAAAAAATTATATTTTTCCATAACACAAAACCAATGGAGGAAAAAATAAAGAAAGAAAACTAATGATTATGCAAAAAGCAATTGATAAAAATTCTGCCGGGTTTTGCATTGTTAGCCCAAATCAATACACATGAAGGCAATGGGAATTTTGCTGCAAGCCATCCCACTTGCATTACTGACTTACATTACAGAAGGTCTCAGACTAAGACCTGTGTTCCAAGAAGCCTCAAAACATAGAAGTTGCAGTTCCAACCCACTTCTTGAGACTTCAGAAGCCAGAGTTTGCAAACAGGATAGTACTAACATATATACATCCTGCTGTTACAGGAAATCACATAGATATAGCCTACTTATCTTTCTATTGTCCTGTATCTATATAACACTTTTCATTAGTTAAGTTAGTTTAGTCAAGGGAAGATACCTTTGCAAAATCAATTGATAAAAATACAAAATACATGAATGAGCATAAGTTACCGTCTATTATTTAGCAAACTAGGGCAATATAGCTGTCACGACTAGTGGAAGAAGACTTACTGTATCAACGCTATCTGAAAATATTGTTCTCTGAGCTGTTTCTCTGTAATTTTATATTGAATACTTTTACTCTCACTACCTGGTAACCCACTGGCAAGAATTTATGCCTGTTGGTATGATTTGGAAGCCAGGAAAAGTCTGTATGTATACTTCTAAAATACCTTCTCAAATCCTCTGGCCTACCCCTCCTGCAACACAAGCACTGTGAACAGTTCTCCTGTTTTTCATACGACAAAGGGAGAATGTGCTTTGGACAACAGAAGTTTTAGCAGTCCCTGGCATGCTGCTTCTCCAACCCCTAATCCACATCACTCCTCCAGTGTGCCTCTGAAAGATAGTCTGGAAGGTTTTGGGGAAAGAAAAGTGGAACTGCAACAAGAAAGCAGTTGCACCTTTTCCATTATTTGTTTTCTTATTCTCGTCTTTCCATAAGAAAAGCAAATGGAGTACAGTAGAGGGTAAAAGCAGAACAAGTAGTTGTTTGTCACCAGTTGGAGGTTGGGTAGGTGAGGGAGAAATAGTGGCTAAAATAATACCATAGAAATACAGTAACTGGCCCAAATTTTGATATTTTCTGCATGTATACTTTCCAGCCATGTATCTTTTAAAAAAATTTGCATTTCTTCAAGTTTCCATGTGTTGGGTTGGTTATCTGAATTATCTCTTTCTACTTATTTATTAGCATTACAAATACAATATGGATGAAAAAAAGTTCTGTTTTATTCCTGCTGCTTATGTTTACATGAATATTATAAGCAGAAATAAAAAAGAGACACCTTCATCATTAGGGTGAGATGGCTTATTAGAATTCAGATGTACACATGGAGGGGAACAAGAGCTGGTGCATTTGTAGACCAGCTCTGAAAGCTGCTGCATTAACTATTCTAAGTACATCTAATGCATACCATTTGACAGTCTTACACTATTTTTCAAATACTAATCTATAAACAGATAAATCCATGCTATGTATGGTGAAAAGAGAAGATAAGGCAAAGTGACTTGGCCGAGGTATCACAAAAATCACGTCCTCAGCCTGCAAGAAAAAGCTGTGGGAACCACCACATCTGCAGAAAGTGTGCACAAAGAAGCCTTGCCATTGTCTTCATGCTCCCCTGATCCTGAGACAGCAGTGTGCCAGCCTGGGCCCTTGGGATAAACTGATGCACCTTAAAAAATAATCTGAATTATGGCAGTTGCCCAAGAACTTCCACAGATCATTACAAGAGCTGATGTTTCCATCAAAATCTTGGTCATGTACCCTGGAACCGTTCTGTCATCTCCATGCCATATAAGGACCACCTTATACTGACTTGAAAGAGGTTTTAAGAGATTACAAAATCGGGAGTCAGAACAATGAACAGAGCTCAAGGATTGCATTTTTGACCATCCTATCTCAAATACTATGTTATATCATGCCATTTTAAACCAAGAAATCCCAGCAATAAAGGCAGTCTTTATCAGTGTATAAGTAGGAGGGAGCATGTAGACTAGCTTCTGTGCAAGAATAGGTAATTTGTTAATGACCAGCCACAAAAAAATTGGCCGCTCAGTTTTAATTTAATTATGTTCGGTGGGGAGGGGGAAGTAAGTTTTTAATAGAACTGATTCTGGCATAAGATTTATATTGCTTGAAATTTGACTTAGAACCCTAAAAACTCCAGCACTTTCACTTTAGCACTGAAGCAAAGAACAATTAAAAAAAAAAATCTATAATAAATAATAGATTCTGTTCGGATTCAGTTTAAGAGACATACTTTTGCCCAGTTAGATTAACCAAAACAATTCACCTCGCTTTTTTTATAACTGAATTTCAGCATATTTCACTTAATCTAATGACATTTCACCCTTAAGATACTCTTAACATTTTCAATGTTCATACCACTCTACATCCCCCTGTGGAAAGAGCAAGGGATGTTCTTTGGTTCAAAATTAGTCCACAGAGTCTGACTGCCTCAAGGATACCTTGCCCTATTGACCCCAGAGCATGTAAAGGAATTTAAACAAAATTAAGTCTGTGCATCAGAGGCTTCTGCACTTCATCAATATTCAGTATGCCATGATACATAACAGGTACTGATGGAACATAAGAAACAAAGTGCATTTAATCTCTATTGTGAATTTACTCATTATCATAGGTGTGTTATATTTAGAAGCTGTAAGCTACAACAGAAATTTGAAAATGAGCAAAATAAAAAATTGCATACATAAGGTTACAGTAAAACATGTTTTTGTGCTTTCATAAGTATAATGACATGATTAAGGTATTATTTTAATCCTATTCTGAACTGTCAGGGCATTTTTTGATTATTCATTACTATGCCTGATTGCGATCTTTATAAGATTCTGACATGTCTTGCGCTTTAGAATATCCTTTATGTATTTTTTCCATTTACTATTTGAGCGCACATGTTTTGCTCCTATTTCCCTTTGGTCTACATAAACTTTAAACTTCTGAGCTACACAAAACTGATGAGCCACCACCACTTCCTCCGTTGTTTATGAGTATCTTGCTGCTTTCTACACATGAGAAAGGCATCATTTCTCATTTCAAGAAGCAGTGGAGGCCACATATCAATACTCCTGAAGTTTCTGAAATCCACAAAGGAAGCTTTGGTTGTAACATGTGTGAGTTGCTAAATCCAAAATTAAGAAAACAAAACATCATGAGTCAGGGCTCCAACAAATAAATGATGCACTGGACCCAACACTGTGACATTTATGCGATCTCATGGGTTTTTTTCTTATTTCTCTTTGAGGTTTTGTACCTTCAGGACATGAAGTCGCACATTCTCAAGCTTCTCCCTTCAACTTTGATTTTGATCATGAACAAAACCCAAGAGTTACAATGAATATGGGCCAAGCAGCAAACTTCAGATGCAGAGGTTTTTAGACAAGCTTATACATCTTGAAAAAATAAGAAAAATATGGAAACTCATTGACGCATGAAGAAGAAAACCAAAAGCATTCATCTCCCATAACTTTACTCCTGTAACTGTGGAGACATCTCCATAGCTAGCAATATCTAGATTTTTTCTGAGAAAGAAAAAGGCATTTCAAGGGAAGGAGTCAAATTTTCATAACTATGCGTCACAAACAGGTCATATGAGTCAGCCCAGAATTGTCTAGTCTTCCCCAACTGTATGAGGCACCTAAACAGGCTTGTTAAATACCAGTGTGTAAAATTCAGAGTTAGGCAGATTATTTCCCATACACAGTATTTGGGCCTGGGAATGGTACTTCAGCAAGTTGAATTTGGTAAAGGTACGCTGGCTTCCTACCTAAAACAGACCAAAAAAACGTAAACATTGTTCAAGTTAACTATTCCCTCTGTCTCCCACCTCACAAAAAGTCAAACAATTCTGAATCAGCTTTCACATCTAATGCTTCACTGCTAGGCTAAAAAGGAAGTTCAGAGTTTTTTTTCCTTTTCATCTTGGTGTAGGTTATTTATAAATACATTTCTGTGTTTATCCATCAGGATCCTCCAGCTCTCCTCTTCCTATCTTTCTGCTCCTGTTAGTAACAAACAGCAACTTGCTTCAATTCACATGCTCGTTACAATAAATTACCACATTTTCTGTAGTCAGATTTTAAAAAATATGCAATAGTAGTGTATATTATGTAAAAATGACCACATATGCAAATAAATTTTTCTGAACTTCTAGTGCTAAAATATTTGGAATTGCTTACGACAACCATCTGAGCATGAAACGAGCTATTTAGCAAGGGTAGAGAATGAAGACCTCCTTTTATCACATCCTACACTCAGAGCTTAATCCCAGTTCTACAGTTCAAGCTAAAGCCCAATGGACCAGAACAAAAAAAAGTTTCCCTCACTATTTATGTTACTTACTGCTCATCCATATTTTGGTTCTGAAGTATTTCCTGYCTGCCTAATGGAAAAGTCCATATACATTTGAACTTCCATCCTGAGAAAATACATGTCATTATGTATTAGTTGTAGGGTTTATAGGCTAGACATGACAGTGAAATAGCACTGAGGCTGGAAAGAATAAACTGGAAGAGCCATTTGGCTCAGATATCCTAGAAAATGCATACGCAATAAAAGAATCAATTTGTTAGTCACCGAGAAAGGATTAGCAATTTTCATTTAACAAAAAATACAGCAGTTTAGGTGCTGGAATCCAGAGTAGGGAAAAATGCATTAACTGAAAAAAAAAAACCCAGAAGTTACTTTTCTCATTATTGGAGTACCATAATTATAGTTGAGTTTCACTATGAACAATTGCTCCTTGATGGTTCTTGTCGAGTAATTCTGTTCAATAAGGGTCTGTCAATACAATTTGCTTTCAATTGTCAGTTTGTACAATATCAAGAATAATGGGCTCACTCAGGTGCACTTGGAAATTGTAATAAAATATTAATTTTGGGGAAGAGAAAACTGATAATCATCTGGTTTAGTATTCTACAGTTGTATCTGTTTGAGAAACTCTCTGTAATAAATGTGAACATTACAATGTATGTTAGACAAACAGTCATAGACAAGCAGGCAGTAAAACACTGAAAAGGGGATATCTTCTGTATAACATAATTTATGTGGAGGACAAGTCCTGTCATTACCTAGTCCAAGACAGCAGTGAGCAAACTGTCCTGTATCACTTCTAAGTTTCTGGAAAGTAAGTACATCCTCATTTCTTGCATATAATATATTTTTTGAGTTTCACAGGGCCTAATTTCTTTGCTTCCATTTTCCCAAAATGTAAAAGAGCTGGATAATTAACCCTTGCAAAATAAGTGGTAGGACATAACTGATGCTCATACTTCATTAAAAAAGTCACATCAAGATACTCTCACAGAAGCTTCAGAGAGGTGCTCTGTGAATGAAATAGGGGGCAATGATYCAGCTGCTGACTACATGGGGAGATCAGAGGATTCACAAGCAAATCACAGTACTGATGTTCATAGAAAGGTGTGTATGGAAAGAATAATTTTGATGTTTTTTTCCCCCTCTCCTGCTAATGTAGTTTGAATGCTGAACAGTATGAAGGGGGTCTGGGACGTTCGCTTAGCAGGAACTTTTCCATAGTTTCTCATAGCCTGACACCCATCTCTAGTTGTTCCTGTTAACAGAAAAACTCAGGAAAGGAGTTTAGCTTGAAAGAAACATTAGGAAAGGTATTTGCTTTCCCTCCCTTCCTTTCCAACTCAGCAAGCTTAACAATCCGCCTGACACTCTTCAAAGACAGCAGCATACCATAAATTTTTCTATCCCTAACTTCTGCCAGGCAATATGGGTATGCATTTACATAACAAACCCTTTACATGTGACTGAAATCAAGAGCTGCCAATACACAGCAAGAGTAGTAAGCTAAGAATTTCCCCAAAATGGAGCAAACAACACTGTACTTAGTTTGGAAGAGCTGGAATTTGAAGAAATAGGTGCAGCACTGGTGATTTAGTTATTTGGTTTTTCACAACATGCATATATATGTGTATGTTTGTGTGTGTGTATGTGCAATTATGAAGGAAGGGGTAAGCTTCCACAGCTTGTGCCAGTGTAAGTATGATGAGGAGTGTAAACTGCCAAGTAGTTTAAGAATTCTATTTAATATATGCAAGGATATCACTTGAGAAAAAGTACTTATTTCTTATGTGAATCCATCTGTCATTATAGACCTACATCAACTAAGTCATGTGAATTTGTACTGCTAACAAGCGGGATAACTAGAAACTAAAAGTAATTTGTGACGTAAATGATAGCTAAATCAAAAGGAAGCTATTGTCTGAAAATGGGCTATTTTTTGCAAAGATCTAGGAGAGACATTTGGAGGCCTGCTGAAAGCTTTGGTTCTAGTGAAATGGCTGTACAGCAGTGACAGGCTTTTGATGCAACTATCAAATATAAGCACTATTGCATTAGCATAGTTATGTCTAGGCTTAAAAAACACCTACATTTGAGGCAATCCATTTATGCAGAAAGATGTAACACCCCATGGCAGCAGCATAAATTAATCTCTAAGTTGGCTAAATGAGGATACTTTTACATAAGTGAACCTCTGCACAGTGCAAAAGCAGACACCAAATTACACAAAACTGAACATCAGCTCTCAGTGCAATGGTAAAAGAAATACACTCCCCCCAACTATTGAGTGAAAAGTAGAAAGGGAAAAAAGGAAAACCAACAGCTACATTGCCCTGCCAAGCTGTTTTCCAGATACTTATTTATAGCAGGCTTTCCAGTTTAGTTCTGTGTTTCACTTAAAACATCTGTGGGGAATTCTGTAGAAAAAAGATGTAAAAGCATTTTGTCTTTAGTAAGGAATAAATTTTCTGACTATTTTGAAGGAAATCTGCCACTTAGCTTGAGTTAAAGGTTTCGGAAAATAAAAACCATCTCATTATCTTTGTTCCCAATGACCCTAATAGCAGAATAATGCAGGCATTTTAAGCCTTCCATGTAGTTAAATTCACTGAAATCTTACACATAAGCTATATGTGAAGCAATTAGGTTATAATTCAGCAAAGTTATTAAACGTTAAGTACTTCTGCTAGGCTTATGAAAGCTACAGTCCAATATGAGCMCAACATCTCCAATAATGGAGGTGGGGTCACTGTGCTATCAAAGGCAGCAATCGAGCATGCTTCCCTCCAGTTCCAGTACACAAACAGCAATCCTCTCACTTTTAATGAGAGAGGGTAAGCCTTGGAGACAGCATCAAGACTGCAATGGGCAGTTGATTTTTCCTGCCTATTGCTGTTCTAAGAGCCAGAGGCTGCCATGATAACACAGATATCATTGCTTAAATACCTTCTTGGAGCACTGTAGCCTTGGGTGTCTTTGTTCCTTGGTAAAGCAATACTCAGAAAAAAGGTCAGGTGTTTAGTGCAGTGTTTTTCGATACAAAGGAATAAAGGGTACGTCCCTTCTCTGTTTGTACTAAAGTGATTAAGGATTCAGGGATGAACTTATATTTTCCACCAAATTATGCACAGTAAGAGATTCAGTTCTGAGTCTCTCACATCCCAGATCAGTACTCCCTTCAACATTATTTTTTTTTTTTGGCAAAAAATGCAGTAAATGTGTGGATTTTTTGCTCGTGTGTACAGCAAAGCTGGTTTTAGCAATTTAGAAAGTTATCATCTGGTCATCTCTGTAACCAAGAGAGGCAATTCAGAACTAAGATTGTGCTTAATGTAAATACAAATATGATAAAGTAAAAAAGGAAGAGTTAAATAGCAGCACTACAGATAAGATTGTTAGGCTACATTTGTTAACAGCAATTTCTGACTTGTACTGCGGCGTTTCATGCCACATGCACTCTTTCTCAAAGGAACACATCTTGTCCATTGGATTTATCACAGTTCTTCACTGGCTTTCAACTACCTGACAATCCTCACTTTCCAGAAGATGGGCAGTCTCTCCCTTTCTGTGGGGCTGCTGCTTGGCTCATTTTTTTTGCTGTTGTTGACACAATCAAACAGCAACATTTATTTCCATTACCTTGCTAGGGTATATGTTGCACATCATGTAGCTGCATTTCCATTTTTTCCCTGTTTTGAATATTTCATCAGAATGAATCAGAATTCTTAGTAAAAGACATTTAATAGCAAGAAATTATGAACCAGTTTTATTAAACAAACCACATGATTTAAGTCCAAAAAATGTGATAAAAAGCTTTACAAGCACTCAGAAAACAAAAGTCCTGAGGACCTTAAAAAATAAACTTGTAGGTAGGTGCCTACAAGCCAGTTCACAAGTGCAGCTAAGCCATTTGTAATCTAATAGAATCGGTGATATGCTATACATAACACTATGTTCAAAACAGAGAATTTTATGGGTCCTGGAGTATTTCCTCTTCCACAGCTGTTTGGCTAGAGATACCAATCCCATCGTGATGCCGACTGCCAAAATAGCCTAAGGGCTATTAAGCACTCTGAGATATCCCAAGGAGAAAAAAATATGGAAAGTGTTTAACAAACTGTTGACAAAAGACACCCAAACAGTCATAAGAAAAGACATCAAAGTCGCTGAGAAGCTTCTATTCAAAGAAAGAAAGTAAACAAAGAAATAATAGCACTTAAAAAAAAAGTAAAGTAAGAATCATCTTGTTTTAGTGAGGCCTATAATTATTGCAATAGATAAAATGGGGCATAGAGAAGTAGAACAGTTTCTTTTGTATAGCAAATCAATAACATTATGTAATTTTTCAATTTTCTCCCTACTTTTACCATATGAGATTTTTCTTCTTTAAGAAAAACTGTAAGTAACATTACAGGTAAGATGTCCTGAAAGGATACAAGTGTGACATTAGCCCATGTACAGATTAATTTTGCATAGAAATATGTCRTTTGGAAAGGAACAGAACAGAACTTTGATTCAGTTTTAACTATAATTAAGATACATGTATTTATTCTTCATTTATTAGCTTTGGTGGAAGATGGTGTTTAATGGCTCCAGAAGAGAATGGATAGCACATATAGCCCTTCTGGGAAAGGATGCCTCTAACCTGTCCTTCTTTCCTGTTTCAGCCCAGTACCTGATAGCAGCCCGTTCACCTGGCATGGTGTTCTCATTCTTGGTCTACATTCAACCTTACGCCAACCTACCAGGGTCCCTCGTGCCATCGTACAGCTCTGCCTCTGCTGGGGACGTCGCCGGAGGCAGTGCAGAATACTGTGCTGGCAACACAGGCAATGGGGTTTTCTCACTCATTTTAAGAGAATTATAGTAGTTCAAACTGTGATAAAAGTTATTAAAAAAAGTTAAGGCGGTTTTCATGAGATACAACTTGCAACTACAGACGCATACAAAGGATTTGAACACTCTATCGATACATAATTAAATTTTGCCTTTCCAAATTTGTTTTGCTTCCATGTTTTAGCAAGGGAATGTAAATTTTTAAGAAAGAGTCACTAAATCACATAAAATCTGGGATTTTATAGAGGCATTTTTAAAGTTATATTTCCCCGGTGCACACGGGCATGCTTCATCAAGTGCATGATTAGAGTATACCAGGCCTTCTCTTCCAGTATTTAGGTTGACCACTTAACTACAGATCAGTTTCCCTCACAATTTCTCCTATACTTGATTCAGGAAAACTGGCTAGTTCTTGAAAAGTAATTTATCTTTTCCATTTCCTTTCAGTTTGGCTTTTTATTGGAAGGGACATCTAATATCCCTGTCTGACAAATATCAAATTTTGTTTCCCTAAGATGTGTGGAGAGATGGGGCAAAGGGTGAAGGGAGAAATCGATGTGGGGGAATAGGCTGGAATACCTACCAGAGAAAATGCTGGGGGGTAAAGATCCACCCCCTGACACTGGATGTGAGGCCAGGATGCTATTTAAAAATCCCGCCCTCAGGAATCTCGAAAGAGACTTCACCCCAATGGTCGGAAAGGATCCTTTCAAAGAGATAAAAATGATCATTAATCAAATGACTTGTTCTTTGGCTGATAAAAGAAGTTGACTTTTTAAAGAAAGAATAACCAAATCTCTGCAAAGTTAACAGTGGTTTCACTGGAACAGATCTTATAAAAAGCAGTTAAAAGTCTTTGTTTGCTTTTTAACCAAGTCAGACAATACACAGCTTTAACCAGAAAGAGGTTGTTTTCTGCATACTTTGCAAATGGAGAATTCCAGCACTTCTAGGAGGAATGGAAAAACTTGATATTTTAAAAGCAAATTACAGCTATTGGATATTCATAATGCATTCCAAATGACTCTACCATAGAGGCATTTTACAGCTTTGTATACAAATCAAAGAGAGATCAGTAGRGGTGAAGCTATATCAGCAAAGCTTTGTTTTATACTAGTATTTTAAAGCCACCTGACAAAAGTCATGTCAGGCAAGGGGAGAAGAGGAACCAGAATTTGCGGTTGTATTACTGACTTCTGGGTCAGGGCAGCTACGTCAGTCAGAGCTTCCATCACATCTCCCAATACCTGTCAATATATTGATGCAGGCAAAAGCCAGGAGTATAGACATGGCCCCTTTCTGCTTTCCTCTCATCAGAAGTTCTACACATTTTACGCTTTCAATAGAATAAACTCTATGTTCTTCTCATTGCCTAAATGTACAGTTTTATTTCTGGAAACAGAGATTATCTCATCCACCACTTTTAAAATAAGTACTTGTGACGTATCTATTATAGTGATAATAAATAAGGACTCTCTATCATTTGATCCACTTTTTCAGCTTTCGGCATATGTACAGAGATCTAGAGGCATCACTTCAGCTAGCTCATGTTAGTGCCCAGTGAATGCCAGCATCAAAGATGCATCTGAAATGAGAGCTCTACACATCTTGCTTAAAAGCACAGGGTCACGATTCTCCCATCTTGCAATAAATTTAAATTGACAATCAGAATAATTTGTGTATTTTTTCAAGTACATCAAGCAAGCATCCATCCAAAAATTTAGGCAATGGCAAGTCTGTTTTCATAATCTTGCAGGTATTTCATAGTCGTTCTTTTAAGAGATAGAAAACATCTTAATATTTATATACAATGAGAAAAATAAATGGCCCTCTTAAAATTTATGCAACAGTTGGGATTTTTTTTTAACTAATAAAAATGTAGTGAGACAAATTTAGCCTCAAAACACACATAT
This sequence comes from Phoebastria nigripes, assembly GCA_035582835.1. Lineage (NCBI taxonomy): Eukaryota > Metazoa > Chordata > Aves > Procellariiformes > Diomedeidae > Phoebastria > Phoebastria nigripes. The sequence continues at coordinate 629,260 of JAYKAV010001698.1, forward strand.
GTTTTTGCTGAACTTAAAGTAGCTTAAGAGAGCTTTGAATTTTTCTCTTGTATTTTCAAGCAAGAGTTCTATTGTTTCTCCTCAATACATTCCTCACTTGCCCTTTAAATTTGTTATTAGACCTGCTGCAGTCTGTGGAAAAAGAATTAATTTAATTAGTGTTCTGGATGCAGTATTTTTATATCTGATGGTTAAAGATAAGGCATAAAAGTTTTCCCTCTGGCCACTCCAGAAAAGCCTAACTTTGGCAGTCTTGTCAAAGTGTTTCCAAACTCCATAGCTTTCATTTTAAAATATTTTCAGAAGTGATCATGGATAGAGAGTCCAGAATGCAATACACAGAAATTCAATTTTAAAATGGAAAATTGTTCCATAAACTCCAAGATGTTTGGTACTAAACAGCATCTTAAAACATGAAGGCTAAATAATGAACATATGAAGACTTCCCAAATAAAACTTTGCTACTCTGTTTCAAAATATGAATTATACCAACCATAAAGTACACCCCCTGTGAGTCACACGCCATATGTATAGACCTTCAGAAAAGCCAAACAGCTTGAGCTTCACCATTGACATTTCCCTGCATTTAAATGGTGTTAAATGGCAAATAACTCAAGTTTCCTAGCAGTGTTACAAGAAGTTACTTTGTTATAGAAAGTAATGGAGACAAAACCAAATTTATTTCACTTATTGTACATATTCAGAAATAAAAACAAGGAGCAGCAAATTTTGGAGCAATACAATCTGTGAATACTAAGAAGAGAGCTCGAGTGCTAAAATTATTGAGGCTTTATAAGCAGCAAATAACTAAAGGAATACATATAAATAATGTTTTTCTCTCACTGAAAAAGGTAGGATTCAGTTGCTTAAGCATAAATGGTTTGTGTCATTTGAGATACTCTAGAAAATCTGAGACATTCACATTTGAGTGGCAGATATGACAAGATCTGCAGGAGATTTGCACTCTTTGAGAGTGACAGCAAGCGGCAAAGCAGCAGTTGGGTATCTAAGAGTAGCCATTTAGTGCCATTTTAGGCAACTGAATCCCATCCAAACAGTCCACTGTCACCTTAAAAATGTCTCTGATTAAGTAGAATACAGAGTTACAAGAATGAGACCTCATTTAGTCTCTTCTAGAAGTCCACAAACAGCTTCTGAAAAGGACAAGGTTGATAACATTCAGCCCTGAGCAGTATCCAGCAACATAAAAATGCAGACAAAAGACAGGTTGAAAGTTCATTCATGTTAAAACGTGCATGGTCCAAAATTAAAACATAGCATATGCCCCAGAATGAACAAATGGGTGCTTTTGGTATTATCACCTGCACAATGTGAATATTACATGACTACTCTATTACATGACTATGTATGTGGAAGTTGACTATCGTTGCAGGTAGTTGGGAAAGAAAATTAATTCCCATAAGTCTCATCAATCACCACCAGAAGGACAGAGGTCTGATAAGAGCTTTGGGCATTTACAGTAACTTAGAAGCTTTATTCAAATATTTACTTGTTTGCATAAACATTCATGACATATTTGAAAGAAAATCTGCAACAAAAAAATTGTGTTCAAGACAGAAAGGGAGAAAGCTCTCTGCTAACACAACAAAGAAGAAGGGAGGTAGGAATATGCTATTAAAGAGAAAACACCAGCTTAGAAATACTTCTCAGAAATATTATAAACTTCTGTGTGGAAATCAAAGAAAAGAATTGCATTTCCTTCTATTTGAATATGCTTTTTTTTTTTTTTTAATTGGACAATGAAGATGTAGTCTTTCTTCTTTTTCCAAATTGGAATCATGCTTAGCTAAAGAAAAAGTCCACCAAAAATGTGCCTGCTGCTTTATATCCTGCTGCTTTACACTCCAAATTGCAAAAGCAATATTAATTTTTTAGAGATGTGTGCTAGCAATAGAAATCTTAATGCTTAATTTAACCAATCTCTTTAAAGCAACCACACTGGAAACTTGCAAGACACTAGGATATTATTTCTTTAGCTAACCAACTTTCCTGAGAAAGGCCATTCTACCAGTGCACATTATGCAGAGACTAGTGCTTTACACCCGTCCTGTTGTTTTGTGTAAAAATTAACACTCCTTATTTTAGCAGTGGGTRGAGTTATGCTAATGAGAAGAGTATTTAGTATAAGGTCTTACTGGTTCTAAACTGGGAAAAGGAGACATGAATATTAAGCCATGATTCTTGAATGCACTGAAATACAGCTGTTATTTAGCAGCTTACGGGCATGGTTTTATTAAGGCAAAAACCCAACTCCCCCGCCTTCCATAGTTATACACTATGACCATCATGCCACCTTAACATGGGAAACTACATTAGTCACAGATATTAGTTGGAAAAGTGCATCGAAACAGTAGAACTATATGGCAATACTCTGAATAGCTGACAGTTCATGAAGTATCCACCATTTACTGACTTCTGTGATACTAGTTTATAACTCAGCATAAATTCTTCTGTTTCACAATTATTACAGCTAAGTGCCTGTACTCAGAGGCAGTGGGGGAGTGCTGAATCAATTAGCCTGCCTTCCTCCTTCATCTGTTGTTCCAGGGGGAATATCATCCCACAAATGGTAGAATTTGATAGGGAAATCACTGGTATAGCATCCTAAACTGGCATGGTTTTAGTAGCGTATTATCACACAGAGCAGAAGGGCAAGAGGAGATAGCTGGGTAAACGAAATACTTATGCTTAGTTCAGCTCCAGAGCACATACATTAATTCACACACATTTATTAGCACTTGCATCATGACAGCATGGCCAGCCAGAAGGAACAGCCATTTATCCCCACAGCAAAGGCACATCCCATGGCCTAGGGCTAGCAGCACTTAAAACAAGAATTCAGCTCATCCCAAATTACAAGCATTACTCAAGAAAACTAAATGGGTTTTCTGAGTATTTGTGAGCAAGTCGGTTACCTTCAATCAAAACACACTTCAGGAAAAGCTCTCTAAGAAATTGAACGAACTGCATCATATATTTCTCCCTAATAGTCTTAAAAATGGAATAACAGATGCTTAAAATTTCTCTTTTTACTATATCTTAGAGAGATTGAAAATTTTATTTTAGAACAACAGGTCAGGTTTTCCCTGTTATTCTGCATAAGAAAGTTTCTCTCTCAGGAAGGGCTGAAGAGTAAMATCCAACTGCACCACATCCCCAGCAGGACTGCGCTTTTTCAAAAGTCAGGTGCCATTATTCTCAATAGGACTGACATTGTATCTTGCCTACAGTTAGGCAGATTATTCTGAGCAGTGCAGCACTCTTCCAAAGTATTCAATGACCCCAGATTCACAAATTACTCTTAAAGAGAGCCATTAGATCACTGGAAACAACAGGATGTAGTAGCCTCTTAGGACAAAATGCTGTAACCAAAATGGCTGTGGTGCAGATGTGCCCTAAGAGCAATAGGAAATAACACGCATGTAGAGGACAACTCTAAGAAATTCAGGGAGATTGCACCTTTGTTGACAAATCAGTTTTCAGTTACAAACAATGGCAAAACTTACTAGAAATTCCTAAAGAGCTCTTTTTAAAAGCTTTGGATCAGATATACTTACTAGAAAAAGTAGAAGAGAGGTGAACACTAGAAATACACGTATCTGGAAGAAGGAAAACTGTGTATGGAGATATGTATGCTTTGTAGAAAATAAAAGGGCAAGCAAAAGGGAGGACAAAAGGACTGATGAAAGAACTTAACACAGAGGTTTGGAAGAGATTTGGATATATGTTTACCTACCTCATATTGGCCTAGCTGTGACAAACAACTGTATACTCAACTGTATCTGTATGTTCTGGCTGGCTTGTAACTTGCTTTTTTCTTAAAAAAAGAGCTTTAATAATTTCAGTAGAAATGCAGGGAAATACAAAATGAACATACGCTATGATGTTTAGAAAAAATAAAGATTAGAAAGCCTAGAATAGTTTTTAGTATTTTGCTATTCTAGGACTGTGCCATGATTTTGAAGGGCCTGATCTGACATTTTTAGCATTCAGCAGCAACCTGCATTTAAAGTGTAACGAATTACTGTAAAGATTTTTTTAACCCCTGTTTATTAGTCATATATAGTATTTAAATAAGAATGGGAATTTCCGTCAAAAAGCAGACTTAAGGTTTAGCYAGCCATCTACAGTGAAGTACACTGACGTACTTCAGTGAACTTGAGCCTGTACCTGGAATGTGTATTATGAAACACATGAGGCAACTTTAATGTTAACCCTCGTTCYTTTTCTGCCTCCGCCAGTAGGCTAAGGGAGACTTAGTGTTGCCCTTGTTTGATCTAGAGTGGGGACAGAGGCACTGCCGTGACACAAGCACTGCTGGAGTTGTGATGGCCTCGTGGAAACRTTATACAAACCCAGAGGTTTGTCTCTTTCAGTATCCAAGCAATATTTTTGGGAAAAGCAGGGAAGCTTTCCGGCACCCAGGCTCAACAAAATAATCTGAAGAAGGGTTTGTGTCTCTGAAAACATTTCTGTTTCCTTCCCCAGTGACAATAAGTAATAATAATAAAAAAGAACCTGTTTTCTACAAATGCTGCTTTGCTTATTTTCGCTGTGAGGTTTTTGCATGATAGCACAATGAGTAGTTCAGGTGTCTGGATTATTTATTTCCGTGCTTTGTTGGGTTTACTTTTCAGTTTGATTTTAACTCTGAATTTCCTTAATTTTATTGGTTTGGGAATAATAAAGCATCCACATGGTTTGGCCTCATTTCTGAGAAGTATACCACTATAACCTAGTTCTTGGTGAAAATATTTTAAAAGGCCTGCTTTTCTGTAACAAGTCCCCTAATCTCTGCTCCAGACTTAAGTTTATGGGGTCTATCTGGAAACCTGAAGACGACAAACACTTGGTAGGGCAAAGCTGCTGTTCAGGTCTCCAACCCTGAARAGTTTAACCTTGAGATCCTTGTGAAAGACAATGCTTTCCTATGAACCTGAAGTGCTGGAGTTCTCTTATTTCTTGATTGGTGGATAGGAATAAATCCAGACTTAGGAATATTTACATAGAATGAGACTATTTTAGAAAATCCCAATTATAGCAAGTTTTGGCTTTACTTACRGCTTCTCTGGGAGAAAAAGCAAATGCTGAAAGAAGCTTACAATTCCTAAGGAGGAACTGATGAAAGTTACAGATATTTGGGTAGAATATTAACATCTAATTTAATTTCCCTTGCTGCTTCTAGACAAACAGGCAATTTAGGGGGAAAAAAATGAGGGAATCGCTTCAARAGAGTTCTACAAACACTATAGCCATTTATTTTGTGATGTGTTAAATGTCAATGCACACTGAAGTTCCGGTTGCTGAGAAGACTGGTGTAACAACATTAATATGATTAAGGCTTTTAACAGCAATAACAACTGTTGTGTTGAATCATCTTTGTAGTCTTAATGGAATAGTAATTGGAAATACTGTGCTTCTGTTATGGGATAAAACAATCTGTGTATGTTTAAGCTGTCTATTAAATAAGTATTTTTCAGTCAGTGCTTAAACTGAAAATAGCTTTAGCACAATGCCAAGCAAGAACTCTGAAATCTTTAGGTATYTATAATTATGTATGATACCCAGAACGCTGTTCCAAGCACTGTATGCTGTACATTTGGATTTCATGATCATGCATGGATTATCAAATTAGCTGGAAACAAAATACTTTGAAACTATAGTTTTCATTCACAATAGAAAAAACAAAGCCTGCAATACTGGCCAAAACCTATGTGATTCATTTTGTACACATCATGATTTTGGGGAACAATTAGCCCATTAATAATTAGCAATATGAATTTCATTTCAGTCATCTTTTGATCACCCAGTTTTTGTGATTTTGGAAAGAAAGATTGTGAGTAAAATCTGAGCATTCCTATGATATGGAATTCTTCATCCTTTAAGACAGGAACCTCCCATGTGAAATGTTGATGGGGTCTTATAAATGGGATGGTTAAGAAGTTCCAGGGGCTTTTAAATTTTCAGATGTTCTTTTTCATGGTATTTCCATAAAAAGAGAGATAATAGGGTTTAATTTTGTACTTCATGTTTAAAAATTGCAGTGAGTTTTAATTTAATGAGCGAAATAGCTTTTCATGGGTGACATCTGAAGATGAATGTATTCATGCAGCCTGCTGTAAATTCTGCAGTTCTGCAATTAAAGCTCTGATTATCTACTCTTTTAGCCTTGCTAGCCTGTAACAGTATGAACAAGGAGTAGGAGATAAATGCTCTCCCCTTTTAGAAAGCAACTAGTATCGTTGAAAAAGACTCACTGTTTTCAGTTAAGAAAAACACTTGGAGCTGAAGTTCCAAAGAGTCGATTGACAAAAAGTGATTTTTTGTTAAACAAATGTGGAGTATAAATTGAGGGTCAGGATTCCTTTCACTATTCACATTCATACCTGTTTTAGTTATTGCTGAGCAGTGCTTACACAGAGTCAAGGCCTTTTCTGCTCCTCACMCCACCCCACCAGCGAGTAGGCTGGGGGTGCACAAGAAGCTGGGAGGGGACACAGCCGGGACAGCTGACCCCAACTGACCAAAGGGATATTCCATACCATATGATGTCATGCTCAGCATATAAAGCTGGGGGAAGAAGGAGGAAGGAGGGACGTTCGGAGTGATGGCATTTGACTTCCCAAGTCACCGTTACGCGTGATGGAGCCCTGCTTTCCTGGAGATGGCTGAACACCTGCCTGCCGATGGGAAGTAGTGAATGAATTCCTTGTTTTGCTTTGCTTGCATGCATGGCTTTTGCTTTACTTATTAAACTGTCTTTATCTCAACCCATGAGTTTTCTCACTTCTACTCTTCCGATTCTCTCCCCTATCCCACCGGCAGGGAGTGAATGAGCGGCTGTGTGGTGCTTAGTTGCCAGATGGGGTTAAGCCACGACAATACCATTCACAACTCACACTTCACTAATATCAAGGAAATTAAATACAAAGGTTTGATTTTCTTCTTGGTTACAAACACCAAGTGACTCCCTCAAATAAGTGATGCCAAGATTAGAAGTAGGAAGATCGCTATCATTATCGTGACCTCAGATGAACTCTTTGATTAGAAATGTATTATATACTCGTTTACATTTACAAATACATATGCTAGATAAAAAACCCTCTATGCCTAGACTCAATGAAGGTGTCCCAGCCCACATCTGATAACTCATGTTAGAAGCCAGGTGGTAGGCAACTCCTGTAGCTATCTGATGGGCTTTGGCATATGCACGGGCATTCTGCTTCCTTTTTTTAGAAAATGCTACTGGCCAAAGAGAATTAGCTGTGCTTGTTAATTATCTCTTTGTGGATATCAGCGTAGTCAGAGGATTTTCTCTCAAGCTCAAAGACCACTCGTTGTTAAGGATGAATGCCATGAGGTAAAACCTCTCTCATCTGATCTTCCTTGTGCTAGTTTTGGCAACAGTGATTCTGGCACGATGAATATTGGGCAGTCAGTGTTTAAACAGGCCAGGAAGTCACATTTTTCAATGCTTATAAAGGCATTCATTGAAAATTGGAAGTAAATTGCCAATCTTATCTAAAACAGCAAAACAGTGTTTGTATGCTGAAGAATGTACTCAACTACAGCTGAAAGGAAGAAAGAAGAAAAAGGAAAGAGTAGAGACTCATTTCCAAAGTGGTTAAGTTATTATCAGTCTATGGAGAAATTAACAAGTTTCTGTTGTTTCAGGAAGAAAGGAAATCAATTATGTGAATTCTACAAACTACAGTACAGTAGTTTGTTTCAGATTTCTACTACTATGAAAATTCTGTACTATGCTTCTCTAGATGACTTATTGAAGTCATTATCAACTAAACTTATTTACTTTCAAATTTTATTCAGAAGAAATTACCTTGTTAAAGTTTAGTAGAAAAATGACAATATTTACCAATTGATGTAGTCATGAATCTATTCTGGAATGTCAGACTGAATACATTTGCCTCTTAAAATGTGTTTACAGGATTGTCATTAGTGTTTTGTGCTTATATTAAGAACATACTTAAACTGAATACTCTGTAAACTCACACCATCTAATTATGGTGTTTTTAAAAAATATAAATTTTTTCCCACATTGCTTCTCTCTTTCAATTGTGTCCCCCTTAACAGTTTTATCATCTACTCCTGATTTATAAGCAGTGCCAAGGCTGTTTATCTGTGAAGAACTGTAAGATTTAAGAAGCAGTATTTTTTGCAAACTGTATTTCCAACCAAAACTTCAAGAGTTTGGAATAGATCCCAGACAGTTTGCATCTAAATTATTTATTCATCTGGAACCTGAACTATGTATGTATTAAGAATCAGAAAGATAATTATAGTCTGTGAAATGGATACAGCAAGACTCACAGTAGAGAGGAAGTAAAGAAAGGAATTTGGAGGTCAGGAATACACAAAGAACATAGTGATGGGCTGAGTGAATAGATTCTGAATAAACAGTTTACAGATGAAAACTCTATTAAAATGATGGCATTATTTTGTGTGGATGTTGATGATAGTGCCAGAAGAATGGTGGAAGCAGAAATAATTTATCTGCCTTGGCTGGAGCTGCAAAGCTGAGTGAGATCAGGAAGCAAAATGTGCGGGTGTGTGTTCACTGCAAACCTGTATCATTAAAGTTCTCACTTGATCTCCAGAGCAGAACACAGAGAACACATGGCACTTTTCAACAGACTATAACTCAAACAAGTCTGAACAGATTTTCATCGCATAATATGACTGTTCTGCTTCCAAATTTCAAAGATTTCTCGCTAATCACTGAAAATGGTTACTTTCAGCAGCTTTTACTTCTGTACACTGGAAAATTAATCTGTACGTGGGAAGCATGTCCCAACTGGCAACATTCTATACAAGTGCTTTGATTCCTGTGTGAGGAGGATGTGTCTGGTTTGAGATAAAGAGAAACATATCTGCAGTTTGCTAAAACAAACTGCTATTACCTCCTCCTCAAGAAGTGCCTTTCTTTTCTCTTCTGCTCTCCTTCTGTCCCATCCAAAGCATTACAGCTATAGTTGTTTATAGCAATCCTTGCATTAGAAACAAGACGATGTTGTAAATAACCAAAGGTTTCTTTTCCTCACATCCAACTCTCATGTTTCCATAAAATACAGTATCAGATCATTTATATGAGAAAATTACCAATCCATATTTTAATTATTCTTCTTCATATGAATCTGCTGTTAAAGATATCTCAAGCTTGCTGCCTTCCATTAGAAATTTAGGTATGAGCCTTTAAGCTGTAGTAAAGACCACAATACAACCTCTTGAGGCAGAGGTTTATACTATAAAGGATGTGTGACATCTGGACAGCCACAACCATAACTACCTGCTGAACTACCATTTCCCTAGGTCTGATGGTCTCTCTATTTTGGAGTGACAGGAGATTGATAACAAGGCTCTTTCTTACTCTAGTTCAGGTAAATCTAGGGACCATAACTTGTTCTTATGTATGAATCTAGGGACCATAACTTGTTCTTATGTATGAACCTGTACTGCATTGCTGGCATTCCCCCTTCAACTAATTACTGATGTTGGTCTTGCATGTTCTGTTTCATCACAAATTTGGCAAAGTGAACTGGTAGGCCTAAGCAACACAGAATAAGAAAAACTTGTTATTTCATTCCTTATTCGCATACTTGCAAACGATGTAAAATTTAAAGAGATGTGAACTAGAAAAGGGGTACAGCTTTGCTGGAACAGTTTTAATGACTCAAACATTCATCAGTCAATCAAAGTTCAAGCATATAAGCTGATCAACTTTGCATATTAGGTGAATTAGGGTATGTTTACACAATGCATTCTTTTGTTTCTTCTGTGAAGGCTTTAACTCAGACAGCTGGTAACTAGAACCTGGCAGCATAACTTGGTTGAAAGTGCTAACACCAATACTATTGGTCCATAAAGATTGTCAATATATCCCATATGAGAAAGCACAGATAACTGTGCTCTATTTTTGGTAGTGACACAGACATTTACATCAGTTTTAAATAGTTATTTAATGATCTCAAAAGAAGTGTAACCAGCAGGTCAAGGGAGGTGATTCTGCCCCTTTGCTCTGGTGAGACCCCACCTGGAGTACTGCGTCCAGCTCTGAAGTCCTCAGCACAAGAAAGACATGGATGTGTTGGAGCGGGTCCAGAGGAGGGCCACGAAAATGATCAGGGGGATGGAACGCCTCTCCTATGAAGAAAGGCTGAGAGAGTTGGGGTTATTCAGCCTGGAGAAGAGAAGGCTTTGGGGAGACCTTATTGCAGCCTTTCAGTACGTAAATGGGGCTTGTAGGAAAGATGGGGACAGGCTTTTTAGTAGGGCCTGTTGCGATAGGACAAGGGGGAATGGTTTTAAACTAAAAGAGGGTAGATTTAGACTAGCTATAAGGAAGAAATTTTTTACAATGAGGGTGGTGAAACACTGGCACAGGTTGCCCAGAGAGGTGGTAGATGCCCCATCCCTGGAAACATTCAAGGTCAGTTGGATGGGGCTCTGAGCAACCTGATCTAGTTGAAGATGTCCCTGCCCATGGCAGGGAGGTTGGACTAGATGACCTTTAAAGGTCCCTTCCAACCCAAACTATTCTATGATTTTATGATCTCAACTTACCAAAAAAATCTAGTTGCTATCTTGTACCTGTTTACTTTAATAAGACTTATGCATTTTCTGAGGTTTGCAGAAGTACTGAGATACATACCTCCATCCTTAAGATACRTAAAATGCATTGGACCAGAGAAGATTAATATTATTTACAATATTCACTACATTTGACAAATCTTCTGTAATAAGGTTCTTGCATTACTAAGTTATTTAGTTGTAATGGTTATGGCTTCAATAGCACTCTGCCCCTTGGGTTTCCAAACACTTCATAAATGAACTTGTAAGTCCCCATAATAACCCTTTCATACATGTAAGGCAGCAGGCTTATCCAAAGAATCGGAGAAATGCAAACAGAACTGTGGGGGTGAACAAGAACTCTTCAGCCACAAGCAAACTTTAGACAACATTAAGATAATACACTGCAAATAACATTGTATCAAATTGAAAGCACCGGGGATATATTATTTGATACACTCATATAAGTTTGAGTTTAGTTAAGGCAGTGAGAATGGCAGCTGTTTCTCTTAAAAAAAGTAACAATGGGGACTTAACAGTCACCATGATTATGTCTCCCATCTTTCATCTTGTCACCTCAAGGAGCAGCTGTGTTCCATGGTATCAGACATGGATCTAGACCCAACACCCACCATGGGACAGAAGCATTGAATTATCTCTATTATTTTGGTATCTAATCTAGATTTCTCCCCTAAAAGTACAGTCTTAGCATAACATATTAACTCAAAAGATCATGAAACAACATGATGGTAAAACCTGGTGTGATAAGGCTTCTACCTTAAGCAGGACACATCTGTTAGCTTATTATCAAGAACCAACTGTAATCCGTAAAAATATAGACATATAYTCCCCTAACTGTGACAGTCTTTCTGGTAGAAGGTCTTCTCGTACATCACTGCAGCCTACTGTAGCTTTATTGCCAGTCTTTCATTCTTTAGGTGACTGGTAGTACAAGAACTACAACTGGAAACTAAGAGACTAATGGCAGCACGAAAGAAAGGTAGTAAGCAAATATAGTCTGAGGCAATGAGACGTCAGTCCTGACTAYGTTACATCATGATCCATACAAGCTTGTATTATAAATTATATTCTGTGATTTAATTCCTTTTGCTTGGTACTTTCCTCAAGTTTCCCCAGGCTAGAGTATCATAGTTGTGCTGATTAGGTGTAGTTAAGGACTTTCATTTCCTACTTTCAGATGATATAATCACTCTTTTGATTTAAAGTTTGGCAGATATGTGCTATATATACTAGAGATTTCTCCACAAGAACGTGGTTAAAGTTTTAATTCTTAGGCTGCTCTGTGTCAGGAAACTGCCCATCTGTGTTTCTATATCATGGCCAAATTCAATAAAATTAATTTCTCTTGGCAGTGAAGAAACCAGAAATTATTTTAAATTTGATTTGTTTTTTATTATTGTCTGTACTAATTCAGTTGCCTTATCTTCCACACTTCATAGTTAACATGCGCCAAATGAACAACTACTAAATTCCTTGTGTCTATGCAATGATTCATTGCTTTGCTATTTTCCAATTCCATCAATATTCTCTCTGATCTTACTGCTTAGTCTTTTTATTCTCTCTTGGCAATTCAAACACACTACCCATTTCATTTTCTGAGATTCTTACCATTCATACCTGATCTTACATGGTTTGCAACCTCATACTCAACAGCTCCATTATGGAACTTTTATAGAAAGCTATATTTGTGAGAAATTTGTATCATCATTCAAAGGTCTTGGCTGAATTTGCAAAACTGAAGTTATTAAGACAGAAGGGGTTTTCCAGGCTGATTTTAATCAGCTATTACAATGAATATAGGTGGATGATGTTTTGAAGTGTTTTGGCTTTTCTGGTTTTCTAATCAACCAGACATGGTAACACCTGAATTAAGTAACATCCACTGGCATTTAACTAAGCTGCATCTCCCAAAAATTGCAATATGCCACTCCTGTACTGTGGAGGTATTTCACAAGCAAAATACTGTGCGGTACAGGTGGATGGATATGCCTGCATATGACAGTCATGACGATCCCTGAAGCATGTAACAAAATCCTGTCTATAGTCTGTATATGGAATTAACTGAAAAGATGAAACAGAACACACAAACAACTTTTGAATGTGGTAATGACAATTTGATTTCCAGTTCATTCCTTTACTGCTGATCTGCTTATGTTTTTATAATAACAAAAAGACAGTTATAAGAGTTGCAAGTATCAAGACTTACATCAGTTTCAATTTTACTTGATCAAGTTATGCCTCATGAAGTTTACCACAACACAATGCATTAAAAAGGAAAGAGGACTCAGTCAGACTAACTTCATTTCTTAGAACCAGAAAAAATAATTAAAACATTTGCAAATAATTAGAAGATGACAGTGTGGTAAGTAACAACCTGCACACATTTCTCAAGAGCAAATACCACGCCAGCCTAGTTTCTGCCTGTGACAAATAGGTCTCTCAGATAGAAGAGTTTCAGTAATGTTATATACGCATATCCCAGATCGGCCACAGTCAAGACAGAGCACTATGCTTTCCTGTTCTGATGTAAGTACTGCACAGTCAGGGTAATAACAGTTGGGAAACTGTCCTCAGCGGTTCACTGTCAACCTGGAAAGATACAAATAGTATGGTYCAGAGCTTTTGCTACTGTTTCTGTTTTCTCCTTAACGACTGGGATGCTGGAACTGAGAGTGTGTTTCTAAATCTGAGAAAGACACCAAAGTGGAAGGAGCTCRTGGAGATTAGGTTCAGAAGGCAAAATGACTTGGCATGCTAGGGAACGGTGTGAGAAAACATAGAACAAAATTCTGTGAAGACAAAGCAGATCAATGGAGAAGGCAGTAAGCAACCACATAAATACATCCTGGAGGAAAGACTAGACAGCCAGCTGTTTCACAGAGGAAGATCTATGGGTAATAATAAATCAAAATAAAACTCAACAATGATTGCTATTGAAAACCATGCATATATAAAGATGAGTAACACAGTTTACGTTTAAAATAATTCTTTCCTGCTTACGAGAGGAAGGTAAGACTCAGCATCCACTGTATCCACTTTTGAAAGCCATACTTTAAAAAAGATATGAATTGACTGGAAAGAGTCCAAAGGAAAGCATTAAGAAAGACCAAAGGTCTAGCAAACATACCATGAAGACAGACTTGACAGAACCTGGGTGATTTACTGAAGACAGTAAAGACATTATAATGGTCTACAAATGTAAAATATTGCTGCAAAGAGGAAAGGCACAAACTGTTCCACCACAGACAGGAAAAGAGTTAATGGCCTTAAGGTGCAGTAAAAAAAAAATCAATTTAACACTAGGAAGGTTAAGTATGAGCATAGTTAAACATTCAACAGATTGCCCAGGGAGGCTGTGGAATCTTCACCAGGAGAGGTTTCTGAGAATAGGATAGGCAACCGTCTATCCAGACTAGCTTAAATATAATTGATTCTGCCTTGGGGCAGGAAGATGGACAAGATGACCTCTCAGTGTCCTTCACAACCCAATGCTGTATATTCTGTGAATTACAAGAGAATGATTTGTTGTCGAAAAACAGTACAAAGTTAAGCATTTATTTAATTTGCCTTTTAAAAGGACACAACCCTGCTTCAATTTTGAGAGTACTGTAATTTTTAACAACTAGGTTGAAGCTTACCAAATAATGCTTCTAATATAATCTGACTTTGCTAGGCTCTAAAATACATCAGAACCTCTCTTAGGTATCATCATCAATTATTCTCAAACTCAGCATGTCTTGGTATTAATTTCAGAGAGAGCACCTCACTTCTCAGCAAAGATTTAGCAACAACAAAGTTGCAACAGGACTTTACCAATACATGTATAAAGAATAAGAAATGAATGTACAGTTATCAAAATAAATCAACCAAACACAGCTTGTGAATCAAGATTATCGATTGCTTTATATACACTCTTTGACCCCCTCACTCCTTTACCTGTCAATTGCAGTTGCAATTGTCATTTATAATTGTTCTCCTCATTGCTCATATGGTTTTCCTACACAGGCAACAGATCAGCCATGTTGTTGCAGCAAACTTTTCAGCACAGTGCAATCCTGTCTCCCTCTGTTATTCATTAAATCTTCTGGTTACAGTTGTTAAGAAAAGCCCCAACCCTTCATATATCACCTACACACTATAACTACCTTGCCCTTTAACTTATTGTACCATATTCTTCTCTACTTTAATGGTGGAGGAAGAAATTGCATACTTTGTTCAGAAGATATATGGAAATGCAATCACTTGCAGTTAATAATTATGCTAATTATGCAAATTGATGACCACGCTTCTCCTTAAAAAGAAAAAAAAATCTGGCCATTTCTTATCTACAAGACTTTATCTTTTTATGGCTGTTGGTAAGAATGATTTTTGTCACCTATTTTTCTATTAGAACCACATCTCACATCAAAGCATCTAAATACCTTTGAAAGTCAGGTCCTACATGTCTGAATGCAGACATCTGAAGGCAAAGGATCCTGAAGAAAGTGAAATCCTGTTTCTCAGGCTTAACTTATAAAAGTAGAATTATAAAAGTTTAGTTATGTTAGATACTGTATCAGGGTCAGATTAAGCTGCTGCTAACAAGATGTTAGCTGTTTGACCGTTTGACAATATGCTTTTTCTTCATTGCTTATCGTCCTGTGAAAGATGTTACAGCAGAACTGACAGTTATAATGTATAGCTTGCTAGCTGCAAAACAGAAAAGCAGAACACAGAAATGTGACTGATTTGAACTTCAGGAAACCATAATGGCCCTTTAATTTTTGAAAAAAAAAAAAATCTCAGATTGTAATGAATGAAATAAAAATTTAATTTTTCCAGAGGTTTAAAAGCTAATTTCTTTTAAGTATGTGTCATTCAGGAGAATCAAGTATTGTTTATTCTTAATTTTTGGCTGCAACCTTCAACAAATGGAATGTTGAAATATCTACACGCATGTGTGCATGTGTAAAAATAACTCGGTACTATCAACATGAATTACGTTCTTCGAATGCCAGTTCATGAAGGGTAACCTATTTTGCAAGAAGGCTATAGATACGTAGTTTTGTCTGTGTTACAGCAGTCATGTCCACAGCTCTAACTTTCAACTCTTCATTTTGGATGATATTTTAATAAATTGATCTAGTAAATTTGGTTAACAGTGCAGGTGGTGGTTGTGGTTTTTGCATTAATTTGCTGGCCACAGCAACATTGAATTCAGTAATGTGTTGTGATATTTATCTATGAAACATGATACAAAGGAAAATAAAGGCCGTGAGCCAAATTTACATTTACAGCTCCACTTACTGAACAATTTATAGTACAGCTGAAATTCTGCTGCTTTGTGTATCGTTATGTGCACAGCTACAATATGCTTCATCAGACAAATTCAGCTTTATGCCTAATGCCATGTAAAGCCCACTGACTAATATGACACACATATAGTCTCACCTCCACTCTGTGTCACAGTGGATTGTCCATAAGCAGAACGGAAGATATTCAGGGATGAATAATGTCTCCATACCCTGCTGTGTATCTGTGTTGCATAAGGCAGGTGTAAGTGCCTGCCAGTGCAAGGGGTGGGTTCAAGGGGTGGGTCTGAAGCCATTTTGGCCTCCAACAAGTACATCTGTGCCTGGAGATGCCAGGGATGTCTTCAGTGATGTACTGAGATTACTGACAGAAGTAAATGTCGAGATTTGAAATTGGTTACACTCTAGGTTATAAACAATACTATAATGCTAACATGGAATTTATTAACATCGTATGTTTTCCGTTGGCCCTAAAGGTTTTACTTTTCAGAAATCAATGATAAATACTGTAATGTAGGTCATGTTTTTTTGGTGTATAATCATAATCATATTTTGTAAGCTATCACGGTGTAGCCCACTTCAAGTAGTCACAACTTAACTTTTAAAAGGTCAACATTTAAACTTTGCACAATCACATTTCTTGGGATTACAATTTCACCATCCATGACCAAGGTAAGAATGTTACAAACACTGCCACAAAATTTCCTCAATCCTTTTGCGTAACAGCCAAGTATACAATGCTGTGTATGATAGACACATGTACTGCAAAATATGTCACCTTCCAAAATGAATTCTGAACCCCATTTAACAGTCTCAACCCGTTAACAGGTTGGAAAAAAGGGCGACATTAGATTAATTACACTAAAGGCTCAAAGGCCTAGAACACAACGTCTTGGATGAAAAAAAAAAAATTAATTGTTATCTCCTGCATTTTTGATAAATGAAAAATGGGTCAGATATGAAGAGCTACATACTACAAATTGTAGTGAAAGAGGATCATGCTGCTGCTTTGCCTTCCTCATGGACAAGGCGAGGTACACTGACCTCAGGACTCTTCTTGTACTGAACAGGTTGTATACAATAATTTAAAAAGAAACTCAATGATTAAAGCTTTGAATTTAATCTGCCAGATGACTGACTAAAGATTTCAGAACTGCGATAGCATTCACAATTTGAAAGTCACTAAAGCAAAACGGTGAGGAGACAATAAGGGAGTTGAAGGTGTCATTCCAAACCCAGACTCGATGTTATGGGGATGTGAGCTTACACAGAACCAAAAATCTAGGTGCTGTCTTCATTCATCCTCCTTTTGTGAAGGGATTAATTTGAAAGTTCTTCTGGAGAATAACAATATACGGAATGTTGTTAAAGAAAATGAATGCCTTAAAAAGATTCCTTTTATAAATGTGACAGGTGCAAATCCTCCAGTATTCGAAGTTCAGAAACAGAAGCAATTCCTTAGAAATTAATTTTAACAATTGAAAGTTATTTGGGGTAAAGTCTGAGGGGGAGAGGAACAAACTAAGATTACTTATTACAATAAAACTCTTGCATGCATTGATATTTTGTATTGACACTGTATTACACAGTACTGACAAGGCTGTGCTTTAAACTATTGTGTAAGATACCATCAAACTAACTACAGATTCCAGTTTGGCTAGTGTAACACCAATGATTTCTTCCAGTACAGTTACAATAGTCAGAGACCATTTTTTCATGTCTCTTGTAGATATAGTTATGTTGGCAGGTGTTTGCTGTAAGCCTAGCTTCAGTTTACTTTACAGACTTTTCATGGAAAGTCTGCAACACAGGCTTCAACATAATGTAGAAGGGCAAGATACATCTTACTTCTATATAGTCCAGATCTCAACRTTGGTTACATATGTTCGTGCTGGAGAAAGAAGTTTTATTTTTCTTATACCTGTTTATCAAATAGCAGCAGCTTGGACGATGACATACAACTCCTCTGAGCATGCCCTGACACACTCAAGAAGAGCTCCCAAAATTAYCACCGTGCTAATATGACTTGAAAAGGAAACATGGATGTTTTTATGAAGTGCCTAAGCATCTCTCATCAATTTGTAAGGCAGTAAGCAGCCTTTTGTGGCAAACCATACAAGGAATGGTATTGCTAAAACAAACCAAACAGGAATAAAGTTTCCCTTGTGACTTCTGATTAGCAATATAAGCGAACTATCGGATCCAGATTCTGTGCTATGGTGCATTTGCCTGGCCTGGCAAATTGCCCTTGAAATGAACTCTCTGCTAACAGAAAACTTGTGCTACAGCAACTGTTCTGCCTACTGCTGTCTGTGATTAGGGATCACAGTTAGGACAAATGAGAAATGAAGCAATAAGAAAAGGGGATTAAAACTCTGTTTCAGACCTACTTCTGAGCAGGCTTAGTTTAGCATTTTTACATCCTGTACAGTACATATTCCATAGCAATTTTGAAAACAGTATCATTTAAAAGTTAACATCTGCTTAGCTGGTAGCACCAGATAAAAGCTCTCATTTGTAATGAACAGGCAAATTTGTTATTGCCCCAGTCAATAGCTATTGACTTGGTAGAGCACTTCTGCTTATTACAATCAAATCCTTTTTCTTTTTTGTTCAATAGTTAATGACACTGTAATGGAAGGTACTGCTTACAAACTGATGCAATATATATCAGCAACTGCTAGAAGTTAATGACTAATGGTTACAAAGAGGAAAGCATGTGCTAAGAACAGCATTACACATCCATTAATCACATTTACTGCATCCAATGTGCCTTTATAGGTTAGTGGAACTGTAATGCACATCAGATAAACAGTTTCTGCTGTTATTAATCTAAGTTTTAACACAAAACACCTTTTAATCATGCTATCATTACATAAATAATTTGGCTAGGACAAGGTTCTGTCTCACTTTTACAGCACACCTTTTAGTTATAGGAAATTTCTGTCCTGTGTTGGCTTGTGCAATCCTAGATTTAGGACTTGGTGAAATGCAAGGTAAAGGTTCTGCTCCCAGCTGAAGCCACGATTCTGTAAATACCACAGATGGGGCAGTATAAATGCAAGGCAACATCCTAAAGATAAACTGGCARAAGAGAAGCATAGCAGAATGTGTGTGTCCATTGCTCAGCCTGCCTCCTAGCTTCTTCCCTGCAGCAGAGCAGTACTACACAACTTTGTCCTTTACACTTTATATAACTTGCACTTTCCATGCTTTAGGGTGAAATTTGTTGATAACTCATGTATTTTTTTCATTCTATAATTATTGCTGTATAATTGTGGTTTTTTTTTTTTTTTAACCTGCCTGACCCAAAAATGTTTTCTTTCAAACTTTCTCTACTTATTTTATATCTGAGAGAGATGCATATTTTTATAGGACAGTGTGACTATAACAGTAACACCTACTATTTTTATATTACCTCTAAGCAAACATTCCAAAAACAATAATAAATTTTGTTGACTCCTTAGAGAAAAGCAGAACTGATAATGATGACTTCTTGACTTAAGGTTGTCTATAATCACTTTTCCTGTAGAACAGGAACAAATACTCTAATGTTGGAGCACTGATTTATCTGTTTGTTTCTGTTTTCTTAATGCAATCTTCATTTCTCTCTAGACTGATGATGAGACATTACAGAAAGAAAATTTATAAATGTGGCAAAGATTAAACAATCATGCCATTGCCAAGTACATTATACTGCACTCTGTGTGCACCATCTAATTGGATTCAAACAATGTTCGTAAATCACAGCCATAGCCTTTTTCGGAAATGAGACATACACTACTAGATCCACCACATGGATCCTAGTCATACCTGTGATACTCGTTCATAAACTGCCCATGTTGGTGAAGACTGGTGGAATTTAATTGCTGCTATACCACTCATTATGAAGCAAGGAGCTAAATTAAATTAAGTTCCTACATATTTTTTACATCTCTTGACAAAGATCTCCAATGCCGCTCAGCCAGTGTTAACTCATGTTCTTGTTTGTTGTCAGCAGAGCAGTTACTGACAGGAGAGCAACTGAGGAGACTAAGCCATATCTTTCCAGAAGTCTGCAACGTAATGGATTCTGTTAATCTAGTAACCAAACATTCCCAAATAGTAATGAATTTATCCTTGCAATACTGTGTGAAGAAGAAAAAAAGATGCTTTTCATCTTAATTTAGAACAACACAGAGACAGATTTGAACAAGGTCATCCCATAAACCTATTGAAATTCCATTCAATGACAGGAGTTCAGGAGCTATAATTTCCTCGTTGTTCTAGTACGTTGTGTTTTCCAAACATAGCTTTTGATATTGTAACAAGGTAAAACCAGGAAATATTCATAACATATTTATTGTATTTACTGTGACGGTAAGAGGACATCATTGTTTTATACACACAACACTTGATTTTTAAAAGAAAAATATAAGTACTGCAAATCAGCAAACAACATGGCTTAGTTGAGGCAACAATTAATTTTGAGAAGAGTATACCTTATGAGTTTTTTAATTCATTACTGCAAATAGTTGGCATTAAAGAAATTACATGCACGTTAATAAGGCTTTTACTTAATATTTAAATGATAACTAGATATTTCAGCATTTCAGAAAAGTCCATAACCCCACTAAAAATGCTAGATTTCAGAGGCAAGGGACATCTCTTGGCAGGTATAAATAGGTATATACCTCTTGCAATAGGTATAAAAAGTAAGACATTTCATAGATTATTCTGGAATTTTAGTGCATCATTTGCAAGTGTACAATGAGTTTAAAAGAGTTTACATTTTATTTCTTTAAAATAGGAAATTGATCTCTTCTGGTACCAAAATCAGTAAAACGCAACCAAATAAAGAGTGAGTGCTTGTGGGAAAAGAAGACTATAGCTGCTACCTGACACGATGATTTGACTTCACTGTCAACTCAGTTACATTTATGGGTTTCTCTACTGTATTCCACTTGCCTATAAGCAAACTGTACAGTGCCATTTCATAAGAACCTGTAAAGACTTTATTTGAATGAGGAGGATTTTTATTAAAAAATAAAAATAAAACATTTCTAATTGAAAACAGATAGGCTATGAATTTCCTATTATGGTCCCAAACTCTGCAGTTTCTGCTGCACTTTATGATTTGGATAATTTCTGAGAATTGCAATCCATATTGAATGTGGAAATAATGCTTAATTTTGATACTAAATGACATAGAATGGGAAAAGCAACAAAAAGCTATTAATAATAACTTACTTTTTGTAACAACTCCTTCAAGGCGAATTATATTTGGGTGATCAAATTGTCCCATGATACTAGCCTCTCTCAGGAAATCTCTTCGCTGTCTGTCCACATAGCCGCCTTTTAGAGTTTTAATTGCAACAGGTATCTCTCTTTTTCCTGGTGTCTTCAGACGTCCACTGCATACTTCTCCAAACTCACCTTAAATAGATAAAATATTTGTTAGGTCATTCACAGTGCCTGAAGAACTACAGTACAGTTTGTATTGCTGAACTTAAACACCTTATTTTTCAAAATAACCTTCAACAGCTGTCTTAAAAGCTGTCTTTTTTAATAGTTTAGAGTTATTTGTAGTTGTCAGTGAAACAAGAACACAAAAATATTCAAGAAACTCACACATCCCATAGAAGTGGATGGAGAAATAACGGATGGGATATTCAAGTTCCCAAGTTTCATCACATCCCAGAAAAGCAAAATATTCAGCATTACTTCACAACAAATAATCACCTTTCCATTGCRCCACACCATGGGATCATGGGGACTTGTACTTTCACTGCAACAGCCAAACCATCTGCCCTCCACAGTGTGGTTCATCTTGCTTTACTGACACTTTGAGACTGAACTTTGATATCAATATGTTTGTGATATAACTGAGCATGCTACGAGGAAGGAATGTAATGACACTTAGATTTTAATTCTAATGATGACAAAATATCTATCTAAAATATCTATTTACAGCAATATCTATCTATAGGGGTGTCATGCACTGAGATCTATATGAAAAGAAATGCCGTGAGAATATTAGAATACCTGACTATCCTCCAATTGTAGAAAGCATTTAAAATGTACTTAATGCTATTATGCCCTAGAAAAGCACTTGCACATGATTTATTTAAATGGACTTACACACCTACTTGAAATTAATTACATATTTCACTGTTCAGACAGCCAAAGGCCAACAGTTTCAGCAAATCAGGACTGAGTTGCATAACGAGAGGAATCTCAAAGCTTGCTTCACCTGTTGTTTTCCTGTGTATGCAAGGGCCTTTGAAGAATACATGTCTCCTTGCATTCCCTTTACACATTTACTAATTAAGTCTGTATGGAAATCACCACTTTCCTTTGATCTTGAAGCCACTCAAAAGTTATTTAAAGCCCCTACCAAATATACTCTGGATGCCTGCAGGTCAGTTTTCAATGGGTCATAATTCAGTAAATGAAAAACAATGTTCACAAAAATATTTCAAAGCATTTCTCAGTGCAGGGTACTTCCATAGCAAAAGTAAATTCTCTACCCCAGTCATTTTGGAATTAGAACTGTTGAAAAACAAAAAATGAGTCATAAGCAGATATATATTTAACTGGAAGAAAAAATCTGTTACCCCCTCCATTGAGTGCTGTCTGAATTAGTTTTCCTTAAACTTTAAGGACAGAACAAAAGAAAACAAAATAAGAGAGCTCTATCCTGTAACAGTGTGTCTTCAGATATGAACTGAATCTAGAAGAGAGAGGCCTTAAAGCCATAAGCTTCACTTCAGAAAATTGTAACTCCCTGATGTTATAGGATTAGAATGGATATTGTCATACAACTTTTATTTTATTAGGTTCTGTTGCTTGCACTAAAATAAAACAAGGTTTTATTAGCCAATAAGATCCAGGAAGAGTGGAGGGATTAAAGAAAGAATTTCATAGCTTGTCTTTCACGTCAAAACAGAGACATCATCAAGTGCAAAAGTACCATTAACAGATGCTGAACATAACCTCTGAATAAATTAGCACCTTCTTAAACAGCTAATAAAAGCCAAGTGTCCTAGGTCTTCTTTCTACCAAAAAACCCCCATTTGTTTTATTTCTACCTAATTTTTAAAAATAAATCAAAGCATGTACTTCCTTGAAGATGTGTGTATATGTGTGAAAATATATGTCATCATACAAAAGCAAAAGTCGGGTAGGGATTCTCTTATATGATTTTGCCCCTTTACCTCTTAGAAGGCTCTCCTTAAAAGTTTGTTTGCCTGACTAGTGCCACTGAAAAAGTAGTAGCTAGTTTGGACTTCTAAAGTCCTACCATAAAACAAAGTCATGAAACCTGAATGTTTTGAAGGAGACATGGTATATCAATCTTCTATTCTGTGATACATCCAGCAGTGCTAGAACGCATCTCTAAACCCATGACCTTATTGCATCTTACTGGCTTTTCAAACTTAAATGCCTAAAATAAGAAAAATTTCCAATTTCTTTCTCTTGATGAAACAGTGAAAAGCAAAAATACTAGAGCTTTAATATCCAGATTTTTAAAGAGATCAATAAATCTACAGAACTGCAAAATCTCATTTTTGAGAATAATTTGGAAAGCATAGGTTATAGAATAAATTGTTTTGCTATTATAAGATTATACAAGAGTACAACAACTTCAGAATTCCAGAAATAATGGCATTCATACCTCAGGGACTGTAAAGGGCTGTTCATTCAGTGTTTTGAAATGAATTAAACTGAAGGAGGCAAGTGAAGGACTTACAATCCCAAGATTTATTATCTAKATAACATCCAAAGCAGGGGAAGGAACATGGTGTCTTCTCCCTGACCTGTTTCTTTTCCCTTTTTTGGATGCATGATTTGTACAGGTAGAAAGAAATTTCACTCCCCTTGGATATTGGGATTGATAAACCGGTGAACATAAATACTAACAGCAATTTTTTTGTGACGTGATGTCAAACAGACAGTGAGTGATCATCAGCTCACAGAACAGACAGTTACTACATTTAGAAACCTAAGGTATGTGTAATAACTTCTAGTTCTGGTTTAGACTAGATGGAGATCAGTGATATAATTTAAAGCATTGAACTATTTACACTGAGAAAGAGTTTGACAAGATTTCATCCCAGAGTATTTTTTCTACGCTTTTGTTCAGATAAAGAATTTTGAATGTTTTTAAAGTCAAAGGGGAATGTATTCAACAAAAGGGATTTTTAAAATCTAAGAATCTAAGTCTCATTGCTCAAGTTTGAAGATAAACAAGACAAATGTTGACCCTGCAGCAGTAAAGGTTCATGACTGCATGTGTAATAAGTAGAAGCTGAGAGCCAGATGTCAATGAAGTCGACATCTTTCCTTGCTCCAGGGAAAAAGCTAGTGATAACTAGAGAAAAAGATAGAGTTCATTGTCTGTTCAGTTTTAATAAAGTGTAAATAATCCCTGGTTTAATGATATAAACCCCACACGTCTTACTGCATGTTATACAAAAAGAAGCTAATTGAGCAGTCTAGAAACTGACCCTGTGTGAACCATGCATCCCTTTTCTCATTCAGTCATAACATATGTGTCATTTAAAATAAAACAGGAATAGTCAGTCACTTAAAAGTCTGATACGCAGTCTGGTATTAAGACATGGGATCAAAACAAATGTCTTACAACACAGACAGTTGCTGTTGATAGAACTGAAACGTCACAGCACCAAATACAGCTCAACTCATTTTCCCCAGTTTTAGTCATTAGACCTGTGGGAGAACTGGCAGAAGATTTAGATTATAAAAAGAATATAGTGTACTCTCTGTGAAAAATCAGAGAGTTGGCCTCTTCCTTGAGTTTCAACATTTTAACAAAGAAAATACGAGCATAATTGTAACTTTCAAGGCAGACTTGACAAGGTACCTCCRGGAATTCCTTCCATGAAGAGGTGCTGAAGTAAACCAAAGAGCAAGAAGTGATGCGGCAGAAGAAAGTGTCACGGACAGGACAAAATCAAATGATATGATAACGTGTCAGTAGGTGCAGCAAGCTCAATATGAAGAGTGGCTGAAAGGGACCATCTGAAGAAAATCTACAGCAATGAATAGATGGCAAATTGTGGGAACCAGCAAAAAGGCACCCAGTGATCTTTGTAATGAACCAATGGGAGATCCCATGGAATATTTAATACTAGTGAGAAAAAAAACTCAGCCAAGAGCTTTGAATCCAAGAATATACAATATCAAATTAAACAACAGTAAAGCTTTGTCATAAGTAGTGGACAAAATAAAAGGGAATGGACTAATCAATTTCACCATTTATACAGTAACTATTGCTAGAATGTGAAATTCATTAGTACCTGTTTATTTGGTTGATGTTACCATGAGAAACATAAGCTAAGCACTTACAGACAGGTTCTGTTTTGCCTTTGGTATTGTAATCTGCTTGCTATTATGAATATTTGATCAAACTGCAATTTCCATTTTGGTTGTAAAGTGTTTCCCCTACTGCCTTTACCCTCCAGTTTGAACCAAGATATCAGCAGAAGTTATTCGAAGACTAACGAAAGAGACCATTAACAGCTATTAACCTGGATAACCTTTCATTCAGTCAAAAGGTCTATAAAACAGTATTTTTTTTCTCATGTGAACCAGATGTAAGGTAGGAGATGATGGGAAGCCACTCAGGGGAAGTAACCTGACGACATACCCATCTTGAATCCGGATTTATGTGCAGATATTGTTACTTTAATGCAGATCTCTTGCGTCTACACATGGAGTAAGTAAAGCATGAATAATTTAGAAAGGACTTYGCAAAGTCTGTATTTTACTTGCTTTATTTTCACCAAAGCACCAGAAGGGAGGATAGTAATTCAGAGAGTTTGCAGATGTACTGGAACACCAAAAGCATGCCAGAGGGGAAGACTGGGAGAGCTGAGATCAAAGTTTCAATTAACTGGCTCCATAGAATATAGTGGCTGCATTCAAAAACATCAGCTCAGTAAACATCTTCTAGGAGAACTTGAAAAAGGATTTTAACAAGAGATTGCATTAATTCATTTTTTCTCAAAGTAATCTTGCGAGCTCAGCATCCTTTCTTAAATTGTTGCTGCTTTTCATTTCCTATTATTACCTGCCTAATGATATGAACTTGCAGTAGGAATGTTTATTAAATCTACAACTAAATATACAGACATTCTCTTTTTATTTTGGATATGATGTCTTTGACTGTTGCAGGCCAAGTGTCATCTCAAACTTTGTAACTACTAAAGGCTATTTTCCAATCTGCTGTTACTGCTTGAAGACCTTGCTACTTTTTCAGTTTGACCATTTGTTGTCACCTTCTCTGAACCTGTTCTTAGTATTTGATGGAAAAATATCATTATGTGGAGCAGTCAGTGTGTAAGCAACAATTTTAGATATTTGCTCTCTTCTTTTACGTCACGTAGTACTACCCTTAAGTTACGAGTACTTGGCACCAAAGGAGCAGACCAAACTGTCTGTATAACATGGCTAATAAATGATTGCAGAGAAATCCCAATGTCTTGTGCAGCATCCAGATGTACCTGTACAACAGAGCATAAGTAGGTAAATACACTGAGGGTCCCTCAAATTTTGCACTTCTAAGCAGAGACTGAAATATAGGACAAAAATAATAAATAGGAAGACATTGTTTTTCAAGTCTATAGTGTATGTGTATCTGAGGTAAGTGAAGCGGTTAGGAGATTTTTAACTTTTAACAATGCTGTAATCAGAAATGAGATAATCAGTAGCTTCAGTTGAAAATACTACTTCTGATTTGATGGTATCATCCTCAGATAGATTACTCAGCAGCAAATAATATAATGTACATTTCCAATTCACGTTATCCAAGATTATAATTACCAAATATTTCAAAAGATAACTTGGGTACAGAGTTAGGTAAGTTGAAAAAAGAAACTAGAAAAAATACTTGCCTTGAGTGTCAAAGCCATCTGCACTGCAACTAGTGAATTGTCAAGAGCTTTTGGTCATGACTTTTTCCATTGAAAAACCAAATTGGAAACTGCTTTCAGGAAAAGATCAGTTTCAAAAATTTCTTGACCAGAAATGCTAGAAAAAAAATTTCAAATATTTGCAATGTTCCACTTTGACATTTTCAAAATGAAAACTTTTAGTTCTTGAGTGGAAATAATCTTTGTTTTTTAAAGGTACAGAAATTCAAAATGAAAATCATTGATCAAAATAAAATGTTCAAACAAAACAAATTTAAGAAATGTATCTATTAATTCCCTTCTTAAAAGATTTTAATGTTTCATTTTGTAAAAGATTTTAATTTTTTGTTTCACTTAGGTGAAAGTTGTAAACGTCTTTTAAAAGTAATTCTCCTACGATAAGAAATCCATTTTATATCTGGTTGCAATGTTTAATATGGAATTAGAGAGAAGGCATAAAGAAAGTTTTAGGACTGCTGTGAATTATAATGATATGTTATGTCCCCTAGCAGCTATCGAAGAACTCTGTGAGAATTGGTACTCTCTGTGCCTCAGGCATGGAATTTAACCTGTATCTTGCCTGCATGGAAATGGGTTTAAATTTCATTGCAACCAGTTTGCAAGTCCTGCTAGGCAAATATCTTTGAAGATGGCAGATTACCCAAGTAATTTTAGAAGATAAAAAATATAAAAATAAAATACGTCAAAGCAGGCAAAAATTCACTCCCATGCATACCAGAAAACGGAGAGAGAAGCTGAGTAAAGAATTTTCATAAATGAATTAAGTTGAGAATAAGGACACAATTTCCATCTGAACTAAAATCAATAAGCTCAATCCTTGTCTGTCGTATTCAACTCCTTTGAAATCAGCAGTTATACCAGTGCTGAATGTAGTTCAATACGCTTTATAATCTAAGACATCAATATCTATAGTATGTCTGAAGAAAAGGAAGAAATAAAAGAAATCAGATAGAATGTTTTCTGCAGAAGTCAGCCCTCTGGGGGCTCCCTCAAGCTCATAATTCCAATGGTGCACAGTGCCAGCTACATATTATCTAGCTTAAGCAATCAGGTAAACTCTAAAGTACTCTAGCGATATGGACTGCAGTGTGAAACAGAATTTTCTCTCTTACTTTCAGGTTGATACTTTCTCTCCCCTGTTTGTTAACAGACCAGGTTTTATTTCCGTTATATTATTTGCATGACATTTTCTAGTGCATAAAACGCTTTTTAGCAACTCTGGAGACATTTCCATTGCTATCAGTGTAGCAACATATCATTAAATGACGGATCTCAACTGAAAAATACCTCTCCTTTCTCAAGTGACTAMGATGTATGAAACAAAGATAAAAAAGAAGGATCACAGTGCATTATGTCTTCTGATAGTAATTTTCCTGACAATACTTGCTAGCATGAGCTCTTTGGTGGGCTCACTATGAGTAAATTAAAATAATTTTTTTCCACTGACCCTCTTCTACAAGATGTAACTCTGATTTTTGCAGTCTGTTGGACTGTGAATTATTTTATTTTTTTCTTGACAGTATTAAAGTTAGAGAAAGTAAATAAGGTAAAAAGAAAGCGTTTGTATGTTGGCATTTACTTAGTAAGTAATAAAACAGCATTGTTAAAGAAAGCCCAGAATGGATAGCTCAAAGATAGGCATTGGAGTATGGAACATACTAATTATTGCTACTGAAATAAAATTACAGTGAGGTGAAGACAAAACATCTGTGTAGTCAGTATTATAAGTACCTTTAAGACAGCAATTTACAAAACTCAGTCACTCATAATATCTTAAGGACACAGAGAAATATCCATATTGTGTAAACTGAAGACAGGTATTGTGTTAATGTCTTTCACGGGAAGAAATTAAAATTCAGAGCTGGAATTAGAGCTCAGGATTCTGTTCCTATGTTCATCAAAATTTCTGACGCAGGCCCTTAGCTCTCCCACCTTCCCTTTCTGTTGGGGCTGAGAAATGGTTAATGCTCCCCAGCCATTGACAGTGTGTGGGTAACAACACAGAGGATGTAATGCACCACAGAAACTTCAGACTCTCCTTGTCAGTCTCTTTTTTGTTTTAATTTGTTATAACTGTAAGAAATGTCAGTGAGCCTTCTGAATGACGTGTTGGTCACAAGCCATGCATTGAGATCCACTAGTTAGGTAACTTTGTAAGGCCCTTTTCTAGCCTTGTCTCTCTAAGTCCCCAGTAAACTACAACTGGGTAAAACAGAGAGCAAACAATCTCAGGAGCTGGTCAATAATGAAATGCTATCTGCCCGAGAGAGTCAGAACACAARTTACAAGAAATGGTTTTACAAGACTCTGATCTTTTCAAGTATTTAACTTTTGTTGTATTAACCACAAAGGTGTGTTTTCTGTCACCATTGAGCTGCCACCAGGACCTCCAGTGTACTCTAGACAGCAGCCATGAGTCTTTATCCCTACAAAGGCTTTCCAAAAGCGAATGCGTGGGAACACTTGCACAGCACTTTCTTGAGTAGCAAAACCTGACAATTAAACCAAAGCTAAGACAAGGGGATAACACTTAATGCACAGAATAGACATGCCTATACACATAGCACATTAGCAAAGGGTAAGATAGCTGAAAACACATGGGGCGTGTTACCTCCCTTAGAAAAAAAGGCCAATATACATACAGGATTAATGAGCTTCCAAAACTTATTTTCAAACAGCTGTGAAATGGCCTACATCCCCAATGAGATGTTCTTAACTGAAGGTAAACACCTCATAGACGAGAACAGGGTCTAAAACAATTGTTCAGATGTAATTCCTCTCTGTCCGCACCACAAACTTGGACAAACAGGGATGTAAGAGGAGAACCTGCAGCCATTTTTCCCATTTATCCTGCCTCCCAGCTCCACGTCACCTTTTATACTGTCTACACCTTCTCATCAGAGCTTCCTCTTTCACCTCTCTGCCAATGATCCTTCTCCGCACAGCTACAGGAAGGCCTGTCCCAAGCCAGCCTCTCCTTTTCCCCCTTGTACTCCTCCTATTTTTTATTTGAGAATATTGTTTGCTCAGTCTTCTGTATTCTGATCTTATCTTCCCCCAGAAAGAGATTCTGATCTAGTGTCCCCCTCAGTGACAGAGAATATGTGACACTAACTATAGCAAATGCTGAGGGACGCAGTGTTTTGAGTACATTTGGAACAAAGCAAAAAAAACCAAAACCCAAAAACCCCCCAAAACCAACCCTACCCAAAAAATTGATAAAGCCTTAAAAAAGGTTTGGGATAAACATATCACTTTGGAGAATCTACCTCTCAAGAACTCCTTATTTGAATATACCCACATTTGGAATATTAGCCAAATAGAATACCTCATGTACACCACACTTGAGAGTGAACTGGTGCTATCAGAGAAATATGCCCACATTTTGTACTTTACTCGACCACTTGCATTATCATGGTGACTTGAGAAAAGCAGCCTATCCATGCCTAGACATTTTTTAAAGTGGATGTACTTTTACCTGCCCCAATAACTCTCTCAATACGAATTCTTGAAGGATCTATCTCCTTTGCAAACTCATGGACAGCAAGAGATGGGTCTTCATACGTGTCTGGATCAATATATGTTTTGATTCCCGGGAAACGTACTGCAAAAAAGAGAGAATACTAGGAATCAAGCTTTCTTTGACATTCACGCACTGTAACAATATGGTTTTCTCTTTTTTTTTTTTTGGTTGACTAGACAATTGAAAGGATTGGAAATAATATATTAAATCTTCCACAGTTAAAGTTCCAGAACCCAACAGAAGAGGATAGTGATCCAAAATTACTAATGCTTGCTACTGATTTCACAGAAACCAACTGCAGAATGCACATGAGTTGTCCCCATTTGCTGGCAGCACCAGGGCCTTCAAAGATTGACTGGGCACAGACTTAAGCATTTCCTCTTATCCTTCAAGTGGCTTTTTTAGGTGAGGCTTCTGAGACATTAAAGACCTGGGTGTTACAACTCCGTAGACAGAGGATAAGCCTCTGCCAACCCAACACTAGCAAAAGCATTCAAAAGTACTGGCTGAAACTCTGAGCAAGGTGCTGCTGGACCCTGCTCAAATCTCCTGAGATGTTCTGGGTGACTGAAAGCATGGATACTTCTTCAGGATTGCTGCAGTGCATTGTTACATCAAACATCCTTTCAGCTTGCAATGATAACTGATAAACAGTGTTAGTGTAAAGAATGRAGGAAATACGGGTATTAGGTTCGCTGAATGTTATTTATACCTCTAGTTACTGTCATTTATACCTCCAGTTACTGTTTGCTGGCTACACAGGTCCCAGAGTTTATCCGGTCCCACAGGAACAGAAAGTCAAAGGCCTTTAGAAAACTCAGTCTTTGGTATTCAACTGGTAAGACAGTGTCAAACTCTTATGCTCTTTTGTCTCTGTCCAAGCTGAACACAAGCATCTCCTGAGGTATAGCATTTCAGGCAGGAAAATTAAGAGGACAACAAAGTTTTTGGAAACTTCTCCTTTGGAAAAAATAAAAGCCCTTGCTAAGTTTTTAGGAAAATGCTATTTTGGGTGAGATAAAGTACATTCGATTTTTTTTTTTTTTTATTGTAAGCATTTCCTTTCCAAATGCTATTTAGTATTTTAGTCTGAAGAGCCTCCTTGGAGTCTCTGCACTTAGCTCACATCCTTAAGGAATGCTTCAAGTACAGCTGGTAAATCTGGAGAATGCAGCAAGTCACAAGAGAAAATATGAGCTCTAAGCTGGTCACTTGAAAGGGTGTCTACAAAGACACCAAGTGAGGCCTCAAAGATATGGGGAAAAGCAGATCCTGAAGCCTAACAGTGATTACTGCCACACCAGTTTATATTCCCCTTTGCTGCTCCTTGAGAAATTTAGGCAATCTGTCCTTTATTTTGAAAACAGTGCTTTCTGATTCACTCCTTTCATTTAAGGGTGGATGGCTGAACATTCCTTTTGCCAAACAGGTCCAATCTTTGAGATCCTTTTCTCTGAGGATGGGTCCTGGAGGACTGTGCTGCTTTGTTCTCTTCTGATCAGCCTGAACAACCAGAGAGCCAGGTGCAAGACAAGAACAAAAACATCCAAATCCATTTACAAGGCTTCAATAATTTCTGTCTGCTTCCTTCGAGATGGCTGTGGCAATAGTGGGTTGGTGCCAGATTGCTTTGGCAGGATCCAGCAAGCCATCATTTTCTGGCATGGCTAATATCCCTCATGTTCTTGAGTATGGCATGTCCAAGAACTTATGTTGTTTCTCTTGGATTATCTGGATGGGAATTTTTTTAGGCTGCTGCCATGTGGTGATTAAGTTCTGGAAAACTTTCAATTCATTAACAGAAGTTGATGTAGATAATGCATCAACTTATCAGGATAAGAGGAGGGTACTGCAGCTGGGTCCGGAGAATCTCCTTTAAAATAATTAAGTATGTCTCAGCCGCCTTCCTCTTATCATTTAGTAGCTGAGTCTAAAGCAGATCATTATCTGATGAGCCTAAATGCATTAGGTGAAGAACACATGTTCACGATACATGAATGTGGCTGGGCTTCATTAAGTAGTGTGCAACAGCCATTTGGACCACTGCCAAGAGAGTACACACACAATACAGGAATGGGGAGGACACCCGACATCATGGGATGTCACATTGTCAGCAAGATCACGGACCCCTTTCTAACTTCCTTCAAAGAGTTTATTTCCTGAAATCTTCCTCTGGCTCACACCAAGCTCCCAAGAGAGAGAGGAAGGATGAACAGGAGATGGTTTTCTTCAGCACACAGCAGAAGCATAGGATGTAAAGTGTGGACATGACAAATCTGGGAACAGGAACAGGCAACGCTAACCAGTGCAGGTTTTGCAGCGGAGCTTTTTTTTAAACAGCTTCAGCCAGTCTAGGAGAGGTCACCCTTATACCGATCTCAGCAGAGACTGCGCAGCCCCACATATTGTTTCAAGTTGAGATGCTGGATACCAAATCTATAGGTAGTCAGCAGTCAGGTAAAGACTGCTGCTAGCACAAAGGAGGTACTTCTTATGGAGGCGCTGAGTGCTCAGTGTAAGGGAGGGAGTATTGTTGGCAATACAGTCTTAGCTGCAGGGGTAAATCACAGTAATTCCTCTATCCTTGGTTCTGTGGAGCACATACATGAGTAGAGACTTGCCCCCTCAAGTCTGATGCTGAGATAACTGCAAATGACTGAGAAGCCTTTGAGATGAAGCTTTGTGTCAACATGAAATACAGTCATCATTTACCCTGGCCTGAAAGACACTGAGTAAGACTTTTCTCAAATTCAGTCATGGTCTGAGAGGCATATATCAAACTCTCCAGCAGGAAGGTTTTTGTCTTCTTTCCTTTCTGACCATGTCTGGAAACAAATGACAAACAAATCTTCCTAGGAAGTATCCTTTATGGGGAAATGTGCCCTTTTCCTTGACAGAAAGAGCCACTTGGCTGGATATAGTGGTGTCACCTGAGAAAGGATTTTACTTCTGGTGACTCAGCTTCTGTCTTGATCACAGTATTTCCACGGATGTTATCAAAAATGACAAAAAAACCCCAAACAAATAACCTTTTGTATAATACCCTTTGAATAAATAAAACCTTTAAATAGCTACTCTAACATAAAACAGTGAGGCTAGTAGTTTAAACTAAGTAGCGAAACTAAACTAAATAAACTAATGTACTGCCCACGAGAGGCTGCCAGGATCTTCTCTCACTGTACTGATCAGTGAGCAGGAACATGAGGGAAGGCAACCCATTCCACTTTTTATTTCTTGGGTGGCTGGTAGATCCTTAAAGCCAAAGAGAACTGGATACAAATAGGGCACACAGTCACCAAAAGAGGAATTTTGAGGCAGAAATTCAATATGGTCCAGACCAGTTGTGAATTCAAAGAAATATACCTGAAAAACTGATAAACATTATTAATAGAATACCAAAAAACCATTATTAACTAGAGTGAATTCAGCAAAATTGTTCAAGAGGATGTACCAATAAAAATAAACACCCTTGATGGTGCAGACAACAAGGAACTATTCAAATGATTAAAACATCAAGGGCAAAAGCTGTACAGAAAACAATGAACATTCTTCATTTAAAACATGATATAGATATTATGTAACACAGTGTTGAACTACTTACAGTGTCCATTTTGCAAATGAGCCCTTCTTTTCTCTTCAGATTTCATTTTGGCCTTTATGTACCACTGGCATCTTTTAAGAAAAACAAGTGAGGTTTTAATTAAAATACTTGTCATGCATAAAATAAATGTACATTAAGTTTTATCTGCACTTTTTATGAAAGCCAAAATCTTTGCATTTGGAATATATATTTAGTTATGAATCTAAAGAGAGAAATATGCATGAAGAACTACACATAGATTAGATACAAATAAAAATAAATCATGGTTGAATGATTAGTATGAAAATGACTACTTAAGTTCAAGTTTGATGCAATACTTTATTTCCAAGTTTGACTCCTCCAAAGAATCCTGATACTTTAATAAATTATTACTTCCCTGCATTCTTGTTTGCGTACATTGGTTTGTGCTAATTAAACCTTATCCTATTAACTTCCATATCCAGTGGGTCAAAAAAGCTCACATTTTCTTCATAGGATAGTAGTTTCTACTACTTCACCATGTTTCATGAAAAAATAAAATATTTTTTCACATCAGGACCAATTTTTTTTTTTTTCTGAGTAGCTCCATGAAGTCTGAGCCAAGCAGTGACATTATTTCTTCTAAGATAGCAGCTATCATACAGGATAAACAATACGTAGCCTGCTATGTGAATATGATGATTTAGCATATGCCGGTATGATTGCTATAAAATTGCAAATCCTTGGCAAACAACACAAAACTCTGTGGATGTTCATGGATTGTTAGCAACCTTACCTGACAATGCAAGGGTATGTTGGAGAAAACTGCCACATGGCAAGCTTTCAGGTTCCCTGTAATTAAATCTCCCCCAGCCTAAATGCTGCCTACCTGCAGGACTGTTAATGCTGATTTAGAGGGTCACATGATAGCAGCAACTGTTTCAGTCAGGAAAAAACAAAATATTTGCTCTTGGTCTTAAAGCTCTTTCTCACTCACTGAACAGCCTAAGTAGTATGATTTAGAGGGAAATCTTTTGGACTAAGGGCTAGGCTAAGGGCTGTTGGGGCACTGACGCCAGTGGAGAATAGCAGCACGTGTGGACATGTGCTTTGGTGTGCAGACATTCAGTTCCAAGACCAGCTTGAAAAAAATGACTGGCCTCTGTGTGTTCATTACCAGCCTTATAAAATAAACTTAACTATAATTACAGATAGTATATCCAGTAAAATACTAACAACGGAGATGTGAGAAATATGTGAACACACCCACCTCATTTCAATGGTTCATTTAAACTACTGAAACAGAGTAGGAACACTCACAAATTCATTCATTGCTACAGAGGTGATGATGAACATCTGAAGGGCAGAAGCTTCTGAAGCTGTCATGGTTATGTACCCTTATGGAGGGAAACAGCAACCAGTGGATTGTCAACTTCTGTGGAAATCTTCAGATTGTACACCAGTTGCTGGGACCACGAAGCATGCCAGTGCCATTTTTAGGACCTGGACAACTGGTCTGTATGGTGCCAACGGCCAAGAACACTGAACACATGCTCTTACACTGAAAGTGTGTGCCCAAGGGAACAGTCAAAGAAACAAGGCTTTAACCCTGTCCAGTCCTCCTAAGTATGCATGTGGCCCCCAAGTTTGACTACAGAAGCCAGTGAGTAATCACCAGCAGAGGAGTCTTCCAGCTCCAGCTCCCCGTTCCCTGTTGGCTACAGAACAATCGGAGAGGAATAATTTCTGTAATGATAAGAATAAATCACACTGAGCTTTAACATCGCATTTCCTGGAATTTAGCCAAGACCCCCTTCTCACTGCGTATCCTGCGCCTGGAAGTCTCTGTCGCTTTCATTTTTCTATCTGCGATTGACAGCCGTGCTTCCTGCTTGCTCTTGGTGGATAATCACTCAGCGAAGTGCAGAGGCAGGTGCTCATTTAACCCAGCCTCTCCACTATGAATAGACTCATCAGCAGCCCTGTGACTCGACAGCTCATCAAATTGCTAATTCTAAACAGTGAAGCAGAGCACATCTGTAGGGTACCAATGCCATTTTTCATGCAGAAATTTGCCTCCAGTCCTGGAGTAAATTGAGTATTTATTCAAAATTTTCTTGCTCTGTCTTCTGTGGAACACACACTCTTATCACTGCATTTAAGCAGCACTTCAAAATGAATTCATATCTTACATAATTGAAATGGTCCCAGTGAGTAAGATTAGGGAAAGCTAAGAGAATCTCTGATATCCTTAACATTAGCAAACAGGAGGAATAAACACAGAAAGAAACCCATTTCCATATTTTTTTTCATCCCTGAGTTTAGTGAGTTTTTTCTAAAGGAACCATTTAAGTTATGTTTCAGGATTCCATGTAAGGATTCCACACAATCATTTTCTCCAGAAGTTTGTCTTTGTCTGAATAATTCCTCTCTCTTCTGAAAGACCCTACTGTTTGTCAGTGTTTGTAGTAATCGTAGGAATATTTACTTAGCTTCTAAGGTTATCTAAGGTCACAATATGTTCCATTGTTAACTGCTCCCATTAACTTCAACAGAATGTTAGACTTAACTGGTTTTATTATTTAGCAGAGAGAGCATTAATTCACATAATGGTAGCTAGTGTAGTGCCATATTTGGTTGCTGGGGTACTGCAAATAAAACCTCCGGCCTACACTGATAGGACTTCACTTTCTTTTCAAATTAGAGGTAAAGCTACACCAACAAAACAGAAAATTACAAATCTGGAAGTGCAGCACCCKCTATTGATGTCAGCCCCGTCTGTGATGACCATTATCACATTCAGAGGAGCCAGTGTAACATCTTTTCTCTAAGTGTAAACACAGGCTCTAAACCAGGACAGGAATAGTGCAGAATCCTATCCCAGCTCTGGATTTTTTCAGTCCCCAAGCCAGGTAAGAAAGAAACTCCATGGAGAATCCTCCTCACGTGGAGGCTCCTCCACCCGCTGTTTTATGCGTCTGAAGGAGGGAGAGGGGAAAAGGGTAGAGAGGGGCCAGAGCCCACCCCCGCCCCGCTACAGAGCTTACTGCAGGAGCTATGAGCCCAACCCCTCTGCTCGAAGGCCCATACCTCTACAGAACATCAGTCTGGTTTTAGGCCTTCTTGATCCATGGCAGTGTTGCGGTGCCACTGACGTCTCACACAGGAGACGGGGACATAATGTCTTTGTCCTTTTAAATTCTGCTTTGCTTCCTGGTGGAAGCAGGTGAAGTCCTGAAATCACACAGGAAACACCCGGAGGCTCAGTGAAAAAGGAAACAAGGCACCATGGAAGCAGCTACGCCTGTGGGAATCTGAGCTCCAGCAAGGACTGATGTTCTGACCTCTACGTGCATTTTTTAGCAAGTCCAAAGAGAATTTGTGCGTTCCCTTGAAACCTTCAGTGTGTAATTGAGCACGGCATCTGGCGACGCAAACCAAAATGCTTTCTCACCCAATTTGCATAATGTCATTATTTGATCCTTATCAACACATCAACTAGGGAGGGTGGATAATCAGCACTATACTAAAAGAACTGTAAGTGTAAGAATCAGGGTAGTTTTAAAAAATAATCATTGTCCAGACTGGTGAACTCCCCTGCCAGTGCAACAGTACTGCTGTAATGTAGATTTAATTGGGATATCTTCAATCCAATTTAAAAAAAAAAAGCCAAAAAGCAATAAAACAGGACCTTCGGGAAGCTATTTTCTGTTCACCAGTGATATCACAGGCAGTAGAAGCATTTTAGTATTTTGGAGTAAATTTTTCCTTACCTTAATTTCACTACATAATTCCTATATTTTCTCTTAACAGATGCAGAAATGTGCATATAAAATATATAGATGATTGTGTATGATTTTTCCTACAAATTTAATATAGTAAAAGTAATAAAAAATGTCCACTCAAGTGCCTTTAGCAAGCTACATTGCCAACCCCAAGACATCGAAAATCCTAAGGTTACACCCTTCAAAGCTTTGCAGTTGACAAGATTTTGTAAAAAAGACTGTGTTTTTTGGTTTTTTGTCTTCTAATGTCAGAGCCTCGAGGGTGCAGGTACATTGTATTTTTAAATTCTCGCTCTGCGGGCAAGAGGTCCAGAAACTTATTTTAAAAACAGCCAAGCTATTTCCTGATTTCACATAATTGCTTAGCTCCCCAAACTGGGTTTTTTCAAAAAACAACACTCACAGCAGAACTGTGAGTATGAGCAGTGCTGAACAAAGAGGACATTAACCCTACTATGCCTAACCCTTATTTTAGCACTGAAAATGTGGTGAATGACTTAACTATAATTCTTAAATTCTTAGTTTTGGATGACACTGACCCTGAGTAAATGAGAACACTGTAGTGTTAATTACCTCCCAGTGATCAGGAAGAACAAAGTGAGGATGACCAGGAGAGTGAATCCACCAACAGCAGCAGTGGCAATTACAAGAATCTGTCCCTGCTCCGCAGCCATATCAGAAGCTGAAAGAGAAGCACAAAGAAAAGAGGTTCAAGCTCCATCAGCCAGGGTTCCTGCAGAATGGGTAGCAACATTTCCCTGGTCAAATGTTGCAATTACTCTGTAATAGTTTTCTCGGTGCTTAGCAACGACATCAGATGTGAATGCGCCTGTAATCCATGTCCCAACTATGACGAAAGGGAGAAGATGTTTACAGGTTTTTAAAATGAGGAGCTGGCATTATCAGACACTTGCAATTTACTGAAGTTTGAATACAAGAGGATTTTGGACACAAAACTAGAACATATTTTTTCTTTAGCTTTATTTAGCTTAATCCTGCATCTAATTCAGAACTTCTCTCCATCCAACTGTCCCAGTGAGGTCAGCAGCAGTGCTATGTATGTAAGAGATATTAAACTGCGTTCAGGAGAAAGCAAAGCAGAAAAAGCACACTTAATGTGTAGCCTCACACTCTTCTGTATGCCTGGTGTTTATTTTTATTGTCACAAAATGTATACAGTTTTACCTATAACATGCTCTGGTGATTGGCAACACTGTAGTTGAAAAAAAAACCTGATTTTCTTATGCCTTATGTTTTTCTCTCTGCTTTTTGTAGGACATTTAGGAGTTAAAAAAGATCACCTGAAATTATCCAGTCTCTAGACACTTGCTCTTTTTATTAATTTATTCTGTATAATATTAAATCTTTACATTGACAAAGTACCTACTTACAGTCCGGTTGGTCCTCACTGTCCAAGTACTATATGAGCAGAAAAAGAATTAGGCTCAGTTTTTTCTCTATCTCCTGTCTTGTGACTCCAAAGTTTTATTTCTTAAACTCAGTTACACTTGAATGTTTACACCACGTTTACCTAATTCTTACTTTCTGTTTCCATGACAAACATAACATTGTTCTGAAAGGAGAATAAATAATTCTATTCAATGACCTCTGACAACAGTAGTAAATGTAGAAAAGAAAATAATTTTTCGGTTTATCAGGAAAGCAACTTTGATTTTGTAAACTTGCAAACTGTTCTATAAGCAAAATCTTCAGCTTTCTTTAGGCACCAGATGATTAAAGCTTAGGGAAATCACCTAGGTTGCTGGAAAGAGAAAGCTCAGCAGGCTATATTCTCTCACTTTGCAGTTGATGAAGCCCAATACAATGCACACATTGCTGCCCAAAGCCTCATAAAATGCTGTTTCCAAGAAAAACATTTGGCTTCAAAATAATATTTGTGCATGGTTTAGAAATTAGCAGTGTAAACTGGCTTTGTAATAGTAGTAAAGCAAATAAAAACAATAGTAGTTTATGTCAAATTTTCAGCAAAAATAACTTGTTAAATTTCTGCTGTTAGGTTTCTGTCCATATAATTTAATGGAGATATGCACAGGCAGTAAATTACAAGGCATTCAGTATCTGTGGTCATAAGCTCTCCACAGACAAGTTAAATATATACATCTTCCAATAAATGATGCAGCAAATACTCACTGAATAGCTAATCTCCAGAATGGTATCTAGTGATATTATGGGAGTGGATTCTAGCTCTGCATTGTGTTACGTTCCACAGGGTCAGATTTAGTTGGAAAAATACAACATAACAAATATCACGCCACACAAGTAACAATGCAAATAATAACAGGCTCTCCAAATCAAACGCTGAATACTATTTTCAGACTGGGGAAGTTGTGCTAAATGTTGCAAAGATCGTTACAGCCAGGCACAGTTTGAAGTTGTAAATGGAGGAGGAGGTTTTAGATGAGTCTATCTTGCCCATCTCTGCAATGGAAGTGAGAGGACAAACTGCAGCCCTCTTTTTTTTTAATAGGAAAAAGAGGTGTGCAAAAAATAGTGAATTCAGCAGGAGAAAAGCAAACCATGGGCTCAGATAAATGAGCTGTGTTTTTCTTCAACAGACATTCATTGCCAAGGAGACAACCCAGGGCCTTTATTCATGAGAATTAAAAGTGCAAATGTAGGGACTGATTCCATGGTGCAAAGAAGCACTCCGCAGCTATCAAGATGAAGAAACTCACGTGTCCTGGATCATTGCTACTGAATGGAGCTGCTATTTCTTGGTGTTTTAGCTAAAACAGAATGCAATCTATCAGTTTAATAACATATATTTTCTATCAGGAACCAGAGTCAAATTCATGAAGGGGAGAAATTCCAGACTGACTTAGTTCTTTCCACCTCTAAGCAATACGATTTTTAGCTGAGACTGTACGTATTTAAAAAGTGATCATTCTGTTTCTCTTGTTTGTATTTTACTGTGTTGGCAGAGACGCTAGAGTCCAATATATTAGGATTTTTTTTTCAAGTAGCCAAATCACTCTAAGGAAGGGGTTTTCAATCCTGAAACCTCCCAATGACCTTAATTTATTTGTCAGATAAAAATGTCAAATGACAGACAAGTATAATTGGAAAATGTGGATTTGTTAAAAACTGACAGAGAGGCAGAGGTAAGACAAAATGATGGAAATACTTATTTTTGCTTGAAGTGATCCTTCTAGAAATCAATAAAGGCACAGTGCAGTGAACAACACATATATAAGCACATGTGTATGCGCATACACAGACTCCTCACACGCAGGTAAAAGGTTCCATAAAACACCACCTAGGCAGTGAGAAGATAGTAATCAGGGACACTCAATAATTAAAATTTTTACAGCATTTTGCCATTCTAAATTAAATTCAGCATGTCCCTCAATCTCTCTGTTCTTTTCTCATTTCTCCAGCTTTCTCTTAAGCTAAAGTTCAAGTTGTAAATAATAAGAGCTTTAACACGTATTGTTTCTGTTGTGCATGTTCTTGAATCTTTTTTGTCATTTCCTGCTTTTTCTTCCTTCATTTTTCCTCTCCATCAGTTGTGCATATTGGTATATGACCCTGTGTTTCTCCTCAGGACTATTCTTGATTATGCAAGACAGAAAAACTCAGTTTAAAAAACAATTATGATAGGTTGCAAAGCCAAGCAAGTTCCTGCAACCTTATTTCATCTTTTTGTGTTTACATACTAGAGTGCTGCATTTAATCATAGAAGTACATAGCATTTTTTCCAGAATCTCATTTGTTAGACAACATGGCCAGCATTCCTATAGCTAAAATCAGTATTTTGTTGTCTCCACACTGTCCAGTGCATGGTCTTGTATCTGCCAGCTATGCACCACCCAAATCCGTCCAGTGCAGGGATGATTAGTAACTCTGTGATCACAGGGATGAATGTGGCTGTATCATGCATGGGGCCATACTCCATTTGATAGTTCAAGTTGATAGGCAAGGGGGTGAGGAAGTGCTGGTGCAACAGGAATATGGAAACCACTAGCAATGCTAAGACTCATAAGAGAACTTAGTACCTATCTAACTGGGCTGGCTGTTTTATCTGGTAGTATGTTTCATTCTCTCTGCTCAATAAGTTCATTTTGACAAAAACATACTTTAAAAAATGAGTAGCATAAGACAAGGAAAAGGGAGGATTTATTACTTATCCCAGCAGATGATTAGATAGTATACTATAATGTTTGGGTGTCAAAATTCTTCAAACACATTGTAGCTGCAACTAATGTGATTAGTCAAAGTGGTGATTCAATTTTAAAACTGCAGCATGTATCATACATGTACCCAGAAGCATATTACCCAGATAAACTCTTCACTCCTGTTACTCTTCATGCTTAACTCAGGTTACATGCCCAAAATGACATTTAAAGTGTCTAATTGCATCATTCCAGCTTCCTTGCTTAACACCATGCCCAGAAATCTCTTCTGCATCCAGCCTGGTGTCAGTTCTGTCCCCACCATCTACTCTTTACATCCATGCCCTGTCTCAGCTCCCTTCTGGGTTCTTCCCCCAAATGTGTGGAGAAGGATCTGCACTTTTCCTCCTCTCTGGGCTGAAGGGAAATATCCCGAGGCTTCTTCACTTCCTCACTGGGCAGACTGGAAGAAATGGTGCAGACGTTTTAGTCATGGTGCAAGAGGATGAAAGATAGAGAATCTTCCAGCTCTGTTCTCCTTTCTTTTCTTTGAGCAAATTTCTCCAAAATCTTTTAAAAGGTTGTGTATTTGGTATAAAAGGGCTGGAAGCCCTAATGACAACTCACTTCTGCCTCTTAGCTACATCCTTTAGTTATTTCAATTTGACATCTATCAGGCAGCGGACCTTCCAGCAGACCGAAGATAAAAAAGTGACAGAAAGACAGCTAGACAGATAATACTGAGTAGCTGTAAGATAGGTAAGTGTGGATGGCGAGAACTGGAGCTCTAATAGACAGGAACTGGCTGTCAGATGGATTTACAAGGCATTGTAAACAACAGTGCTTAAGAACTATAGGAAAGAAAAATATAAAGTCTAATTAGGGTAACCTTTACATTTTCAGAAGTGCTGCAGTTCCTGTGCTCCAGTGAGCTGATGGGCTCCAATCTAAGGGGGAATGTGGGAAAGGGAGGAGGCAAGGGAAAGGCAATCTTAAAAAGGACTTTTAAAAGGGAAAAATAATGCCATCACTAGCATAAGAATGTAAAACTTTTTGGTATGTATTCACTTGAAAAGCCTTCTTCCAAGCGTTGCCCCTAACATTAGCTTCCTGACCAGTGGATGAATGGAAAGCCTGTGCAAGCAGTTTGAGATCTGAGCAAGGATGTTGCTCTTGTTTAGGAAATGCAGAGGAAAAGTAAAGTCACTGGGGCTTCTGGGCACATACAGTAGAGAAATCAGATAGGCCAAAGTCAAATTTGAAGAACAAATGGCTGAAAATATAAAACACAGTAAAGAAATACTTCAAGATTAAAATGAGATGTTCTGAGGTATCCAGTGCTGACTACTATTGAATGAACAGTAGGACTAGGCAGACATGGGGAGAGATCCAGCAAGACAGTTTCTAAATACGAGATATGTGCCATCTCATTTGTTTGTTTCAACCAGAAATTTAATTTACTATTGTCAAAACATTAAACATTCTAACAAAAAATTCTCCATTTTGCATTGGTAATTCAATGTATTTCTAAAAATCCTAGGGATGGCTTCTCTGTTGTGGCATGAATCAGCGCATGTGCTTGAAACAATATTGGACCTCTATCAGAATCAATGATTCAGGACCCCTCT
Source organism: Phoebastria nigripes (assembly GCA_035582835.1). Taxonomy (NCBI): domain Eukaryota; kingdom Metazoa; phylum Chordata; class Aves; order Procellariiformes; family Diomedeidae; genus Phoebastria; species Phoebastria nigripes. Next base: position 672,742 of record JAYKAV010001698.1, read on the forward strand.
CTTGAGCTTCGGAGTTCTGGAAAGAATGGAGCTCAGGGTCTAAATCACATCTGGTGGCAAATCAAAAATAGCATGATTTGGGGCTCAAAAGTTCAAGAAAGATTTTGTGGATGTGGGAAGAGGAGGAAGAATGTGAGAATTCAGCAGATCTGGCAATACAAGAAAGTCACCATCTGTGCCTGTGGTAAAGAAACTGAAGTTATTGTTTCATCAAGGTCAGGATTTCAGGCCAATTAATTTTTCACAGTGCTCAAATTTATAAAATACCTAATCAGGTATTCTATCAGCATTTCTGAACTTTCTTTTTTTTTGTTTATATGATTTATTTGAAGCATACAAAAGTCTACATTGCTTTTTGATTAAAAATCATCATGTGCTTACATTTATCACTCTGTTCAGCCCAAGCACTAGTCCACACTGCACACATGCTAGTTTGCCCCTAAGGTCCCCTTCTGGAACAAGCCAACTAGTTCCCTTTCAGGTGGTTTTCTTCCTAATGATGGGAAGGCTGACGTGGAAAATACCCTTGGTTTTAGAACAAGCCCTGCACAAGACAGCTACAGCATGAAAACACTGCACTGCCTAACAGCTGTACATTGTTCAGTATTTTACAAATTCCTCTAGGCACAAGGGCCTCTGAGGTGATATAGTAAAAAACATTCCTCCAGGAAAAAAGAATGCTTTGAATCATTAATTTGTTTTTTTCTAAAAAACCCAACCAAACAAAAAAAGTCTTCTGTAAACAGCTAGTTAGAAGAAAGAGAGAGAAAAATAGAGAGGGAGAGAGAAAACAGTTAGAGATTAAAGCATGTTTGCCCTGGGACAAATGCTTTTTTATTCTCAGAATACATTTTATTGGTCCTCTAGGAAGGACCCGAGTTTTTTGTGGTGACTCAGATAGTTGGTACTCCTGATACATAAAAGCAGGAACTATGAGTGAGGTTATGCTTCAATTTATAGCCACAGCAGTGGTACACGTTGCGTGTGCTGGAGTGTAGGAAACCCTGTCAGCTTTGCTAGAAGTGTTTTGCCTGTAAGGTGCTGAAACAGGGAAACTGAATAAAATGGCAATAAGTAACATGGTCAAAAGCAGTAGTTACTATGCTTTGCAAAGGTATTACATTTCCCAGCAGCAGCCTCTTAGCTTTAACAGTGGAAGAAATGCCTGACAACATCCATTCATCCATCCCTGCTTCCTTGAAGAGAATTTTTCTGACTTTTCTAGGTAACTCCATTTTCTTTCACAAAGAAAGTACAAATTTTACTCTTTCAGATGTTCCATTTATTGGTCTCTGCAGCAGGGAGAAGAGTTCAACAACAACAAGCTCCCCAAGCAATGGCTGCCTCAGTCTGCTGGTCAGTAAGTGAGGGTGGTTCCCAAAAACTACATCAGCATTGCATGATTAACTGTTTTTTCATTACTCCTACAGAGCTGGCCTTCTTTCTGCTTCATGCACCACCATTAATAATTATACCAAAGTGTCTTGGTGTTCCTAGTAAGGATGTATCTACTTTTATCCTATATAACTGAAGCGGCACAGATAGTGTTTCAACCAGTAAACTGGAGAAGACATGACAGCACTGTCCTGCCACGGACAGTATGTTTTAGGACATTGATATAGACGTCTCACAATTGATGAACCGTTACTTTTTTACAACTTGTCTATCACATTAAAGAGAAATCCTAATTTTGGATAGCTCACTTTACCACTATTTATTAACAAATTATGTCAATATTCAGGCAGGGTAAATGGAATAACCTTGGATGTTCACCTGCAACTGGTCCTGGAATTCTTCTTTAGATGTTAAGACTATAATATGTACAACTGGTAGAGCTGAAGGATGTTACTAGCTAATGTCAGTTGAGAAGGATTTTTATCAAACACATGAAATATTTTTTGTCATTTTAATGAGATTGTTGGTTGATAAATTTTCTGTTGACAATACAGACTTTTAAAGGACTGTATTCTTCCCGGCCTTCAATGAAAACGTTAACTTTATATAAAATCAGCATAGCTCACATTAATTAAAATCTGACTAACTGAAAGACCACAAAAAGTAATTGCAAATGTGAAATTTTCACCAAGTAACTTGTTTCGAATGGGTAGGGATGGAGGGAGGTGCAATAGTCTGCCTTGGTCTAATATTATTTGGTATCTTTCAGAATAATTGAGAAGAATATATATTAAAAAATCCGAAAATTTTCAGCTGAGCTGCATACTGCCAGAGTAGTAAATGATGAAGATAGATTCCTACACCACTTGACTTGGACTGGTTTGTAAGATAGATGCATGCCAGCAAGGGCGAATTAACATTTACATGTACTGATATAACTATGCAGTCCAAGTCTCAGCACAACCCTCCCCAGTCCCTCCATCTAAATGTAGGTCAGTATCTTGGAATACAAYGGTACTGACAAAAACGTTGCTATGTTCTAGTTATTCAGCTGTGTAAGACAATGCTCTAGTTCAGGCAGCAAATGCTTAAACCTATAAGTAAAAGAAAACTGAATGATAAGGAGGTAAGTGGTATTAGGTCTGTTTATGGCATCATAAACAGATTTAGTTTTCCAGTTTAACTCAGTATCATGTTCAGCTCTGATCTTATACTTCAGAAAGGGTGTTAAAATATTGGAGAGCTACAAAATGATTCAATTTTTGGAAAAACTGTTTTTTTTAGAGTGAGAGAGAGCATTTATATCACTTATGGGAAAGACAAGAGAATTCTTAAAAACGGCATACACATTTAGATGAGGAAGATTTCTGATAGTATTTGGCTTTTTAATTTGGCATAAAAGGGTCACAAGGTACAAGCTAATAAAAAAATTCAGGCTAGAAATAAGGTGCAAATTTTTAATTTTGAGGCTTAAGCACTGGCATTATCTACCTATAAATATGGTGAGCTCCCCATTACTGGAAGACTTTAAATCAAGACTATTTGTATATGGTAGATGTTACATATCAATCTATTGTCATTAGCTGTCTGGAAAAGTTACAGAGTTACAGATGTTTGGCTCATGTTATGAAAGGGGTACAAATGAATGATCATAATCATCTGACATTGCCTTACAGTTTAGAATAGGTCAATTTTCAAAATACTGCTGTGAGGAAGCAAGATATTTGGAGAGTAACAAGGCATCATTTGACTGGTCACTGAGTAGTGCTTCAATTTGAAATAAGTAATATTTACCAGAAGGCACTTACTTKGCTTTTTTTTCCCTTTGAAATCTAAAGCAGTACTGTATAAATATTTGAATAAGAACACAGTCCTTTGAACTACCCTTTTAATTAAACTGAAGTCTTTATCTAGCTCCAGGTACCATTTCAAACAGTGGCAGAATTTCTCTCGACCTCCATCTTAATTGATCATAAACAAAAACTCTTCTGTCTACATTTCCTTTCAATCACACAATGATTTATATTTATAACAAATCAACTACTTTTAGTCAGGCACAAGCTTAAGCAATAAATGTTGGTAAACAGCAAATATATAATGTGTATTTATGTTTCACTGTCAAGGTTCACACTGAGTGCTTAGAAGTAATAGAGGTAATAAATGTTTAAGAGTGTTGTGAGCTCTAGCTCACCAGGCAGCCCAAGGGCCAGTTGCATTAGTGCAACTGAGAAAGAGACACGGACCTGGGAAGGAGAGGGTGGAAACTCACTCCCAGGAGATGTTTCTATCAGAAATGTTTCTCTCTAATGAGAGAAATGTCACTGGAACCACAGTCTTCCTGACTTAGATGGGTAAGTCACATTTTCACAAACATGACGTAGACTCATAGATGTTTAAATACCAGTTATGTCCCTGGGTGCTTAAGGCCTAGTATTTATTGCATCAGAAGATGCAGACAGGATCTACGGGAATTCTTGAGAGCACCCAAGTGCTCAACTCCTATTCAAACCAATTGGCTTAAGTACCTGTCCCGGTTCYGCAGTACCCAGAAAATTTTACAAAGTCCAGTTAGGCATTAAGCACTTGGAAATCTATCCCTAAAATATTTTTGAAATAGAAGTTAAGAAGCAATGAAAATGGAACACAAACCCATGGGTGCTCTTGAAAACATTTATATAGTTTTGAGTCTGTACTTTAGCTTAAGCAACTTGAATTCTAAAACACCAATGAAAAACATGATATACATAATTGGTTAATTAAAGTGATTTCATTAATGAGTGTTTTAGTGTCGTATCTACTACACTAATCTTATCTCAAATGCTTGTAAATACCTTGTTTGCAGTTTCATTGAACATGGAGGGCAATACATGACTTAAATATAAAATTGTTCAGAGCATGAACATCATACATAGCATCAAGCCTTTTTGCATATTCTGTAGGAATATGTAGGCTTTTTGCTTCTTACTGGCAAATTTAGTAGGCTTATTGGTTGACGGAAATGCATATAAAAGTTTTCATTTTTTTTATTTGTAGAGACAGAGAAAAGACTCCATCACTGTGTTCTGGGAGCTTGCATGAAGCTGCTGGACTTACGTAAAGCCTGACTATGGGTATTTCTAGATGTCAAAAGGAAGGCCTTCTTTAAGCAAAGAAAGGATCATAGAATCATAGAATATCTCAAGTTGGAAGGGACCCATAAGGAAACTTTGCAGAAGAAAACGTTCCTTCAGTTGCAGTGTTGGGCTAAAATTTCTACTTGTTTTTATAAATCCAGACGTGTGAGGCTGAGGCTTACTTGTTTTTTATCATAAGCAGTGGTCATTTTGTGATAAGCAAATGGTATGGATTCAGCCATTCAAACTCCTAATGTCTCACTGTATTAGAATTAGATGCTACTTCTATTGTATTTCATTTTTTTTCCTTCAGTGAAACTTACTTTCATCTCCAGTTTCAAATTCAAACTTCTGGCTATAGCCGCTGTATCCTGCTGCCGTCCTTACTCTGATATGAAATATATACTTGGTGGCTGGCTTGAGACCTGTGATGATAACACTTGGAGCCTTGGACCTTGTGGAGGAATAGCTGAGCTGCTCATGCTCCTGAGGGACAAAAGAGGGGAGAAATGATATCAAGTTGAGTTGTACAAACTTTGCAAAAATGATATAGCAGAACTGAAGCTCCACATTCTTCTCATGAATGTAAGATGTGTTTATAAAAGGAAGTGCAGGTATGGATTTCTGTACTTTGATTTTGTGCTATAGTCATAATGTATGATATGGCCTTGACTTAGATTTCAATTTTTTGTCTTTAATCTTGCATATAAACACATCACATCTTTGTGTCTTGGGTTAGTAATTACACTGTAGTCAAAACAATATGGAATTAGTACAAGACTACATTCACAGAAAATGGCAGCTAGAATGGTAGCTAATTATTTCTGCACAATGGACAAACTAGGAGGTCAGTAAATACTAGTAAGCTGTAAAGTAAAGGTGTGGGAGTATTCAAATACCCGCTACTCACTTCTACCCGCAGGTAGTGCCAAAATGCCGGCGCTATCCGTGGGTAGACCTGTGGGTAAAAGAAAATAAAAATTAACTTTTTCTTTAAAGTCTGTAAACTTCTAGCATGGTTCAACTGCTTCACTGCTGTTGAGCTTAATTTCTTTTTCCAGGTAGCTGTAATGTAGTTGTACATGAAATTCCCTTTCACACTCTATAAGGAGAAACACTCTCTCCAAAAGTCCCCWGTTTATCTCCTAGCAGTTGATCCTGGGCATCTGCTGAGAATTCCTGACTCTTGCAGAGATCACTGAGAATTATGGTTTGCAGAGATTACTGGGAATTACCGCTGCAGACCAGCTGCTGTAGTATGGAGACCAGCCACATTGATTGCTGTGCAAAAGCTAAGTGCTGCTTTGCCAGAGAAGTCGTTGATGATTCTTTTACATGAGGGGATGACTTAAAAGAAGAGAGAGTTTATTCCCTGTCATCAGTTACTGTCACTTGATAAATCAGTAATCTGTAATATTTTATATGGTGCCTTAAGGCTAGCTTTACTTCGTTGCAGCAGGATTTGTCTCCAAACTGACATATGAGCAGAAATGTCCTTGGCATATGCTTAACAATCCAACTGTGATACCCATAGGGCACCATATACATTTATTATACCATGCAGGAATATTAGAGTATGTATAAGTTATTCAAAGGGTGCTTCCAGCCTGTTAAGAAGGAAACAATCTGGTTCACACAAGAGATATAACCAGGAGAAGAATAGGTTTCAGTTAGATTCTGTTGGACTCTTAACCTCTTCTGAGCAACATACATATATTTTTWATATAAAACAAACAGTTTCATATAAAACATGCTGAGTCAGCTTCAGTCATGGTGTAACAAAGTCACATTAGCATAGGGCAGCAGGTATATCAGTATTCCCCCAGTAAGCATACAAGGAGATGGCTAAGGAAAACCAAATTAAAAAACAAACACACAAAAATAATCTAATGATTCTGGTAAGTGAAGGAGGAGAAGGAAGGCAATAATGACCAGTATCTAAAATAATTGCATTTAATGCTCACTTCAAACAGTGGAAATAATTTGAGAAACTATAGTAAGAGGAAGTGTTGATTTGTTCTACAGTCTATTACCAAATTCTGAAACAGCAAGAAGTGTATATTTAAATTGAAATAGTAAGACACAGTGTACATGTAATCTTATGGATGGAGACTACGATTAATATACCATCTACAACTTCTATAACTATCAGAAGATTTCTCCCAATTACTTGAAATGTTATAACTTCACTTTGAACAGGTTAGTTGATTTTAGACATACTTTTTTTTTTAGAAATTTCAGAAAATATCTATTTTCTTCTGACAGAAGGCCAACCTGTTAAAGTGATGGATTTTTTTTTTTTTTTGCGATTAAGCTTGCTTCAACTTGAAAAATAGCATGTATGTGAACAAAAAAGGTATAATAGGTTAACACTCAGATTTGTAAGGAAATAGAGAACTCCTACACATACAGAGGAGTTTTCATACTACTTTATGGACATTTCACAAACATTCAGTGTGTCATGAATACCTAATTTCTATCCTATAGCCTTGTTATATGTGCAACTTCCAGGGACTTCCATGTGTAGAGGGGTCATATAACTTAACATGTAACTTGGCCAGGGTATGCAAACTTGGAGAACACAAGACTTGAATTTATTTAGTAATGAAGCTGCTGACTAAAGTGTGTACATTTCTGCCCAAAGAGACCAAGTCTTTCAACACAAGCTAGCGATCAGCTCAAAATCAATCTAAGAATCAGGAAAAAAGAAAAAGAAACCATCTGATTTTGCACTATCCTAAGACCACACTGAATCATAGGTATGGCCCAATGTTTGTGATCTTGCCTGTTAAATACGGTATCAATACAAGACTCTGTTTCTGCACTTCAGTCCAGGTAAAGACATGACATTCAGTGAAGGAAAGATTCTGGATACGTTCATTAAAGGTTACGTAAACAGCAAATGCTTGTTTTATACAGGTATTAGTATGCTTCAGTTCAAAGTTTTAGCGAGTACTACGTGCTCCATCTGTCATGGCCCAGACATAGGTGGGCAGAGACTTTACGCTCTGGAATGCTCTGGAAATTTTTATTTAGGCTCCACAACCTGTAAGGTAAGGAAGAGACCAGCACCTAAGGGATTTCACTGTATGATGTAATAGTTGCAAGCCATTTCCTTTTCCCAGACTACCTTGCTGCTTAAAATCAAGTTCTAAGCATTTAACAATTCACTGTTTTTTCTGACCTGCCAGACAGATTGCAGAAATAAAGTTTCAGAATAATTTGATGGAATTGTAAAAAGAAATAGGTTCCTTCAGAGGAGGATGGAAATGGAAATTTTGTCAAAAATTGGTGGAGACTCCCCAAGATCCAATGATAAGATTTACTCCCTGAAGCCTGCAGAACAAGGCCAGTGGCAGCAAAGAACTGGTGATGACTTCTGAAAAAAACAATCATCTGAGCTATATCTGTTATGTTATATCTGTTATTACAGGCTAACTACTGCTTGTGTAAAACATAGCATTTAGGGCATAGCGGCTCCTTCGCCTGGGATGTGGACAGACAGTTACCAAGTATAATTTATTATTTTTAGTTGGTCAAAGATAATAAGTGTGACAAGGACTGTGATGGTAACATTTAATCAATAAAATGGGTCCCTCTGTCCATGCAGGCAGGCTGTGGCTAACTGCAACATCCTAGGGGCAGCCATCTCTGCCTGTCCCTTCTGGGCGGTGGAAGGTATTTTGGTCACCTCCAAGGGTTGTCTGGCTTGCTGCCCCCTCACCACCCGCCTGGGGCTGCCTGCAGGAGGCCCTGAGGGGTCCCATCTCCGTGCCCTCCCACCTCCTTTCTTCTTTCCTTTCTGCAGCCTCTTATTCCATCCATCACACAGCCCGAAAAACGATGCCTAGGAGTACACAATCATAAAAGTAATACCGCTGTCATACAGGAAAGAGGGTAGGATTTGTTATTACAAGTGAAAGAGGGGAAAGGGAACCTGTCACCTTGGTGTGTTTGAGAAAAAAAAGCTTCATAAGCCTGTACCTGAGGAGACAGTTGCTCAAACTCGAGACAAAATGATTAATAGCTGGAAGCTTCACATTGTTTTATGTGAATGTTTCACACAAAGAAATCAGCCTTTTTGGACTGGATTCATACATAAGACAATTCTCCAGAGAGTAGATGCTTTGCCATTACTCCCTTCTCATGACAATGACAAGATCTGCAGCCTACCTGGAAAGCCAGAGCTTTCCACAGAGAGACGCAATTTGAGGTTGATGGGGGTGGCTCTCAAGGTTGGCCACTCCTTCTGCCATGATCTCTCCCAGGGAGGCTAAAGACAGTCGCAGAATAAAACAATACAATTCTAGTCCGCAGAGAAGTATGGAATACTTTGTCTTATTCTTGCCACAGAAAATATGCACTTACTTTTGCATGGATTCTGGGTTCAGAAAGTGAATTTTAAACTGCAGGACTTGGATGTACTTCCTGGATGTTAGTGTATGCTTTTACCAGACCCTGATTTTATGTTGTGGAAAAATTTAGACATATATCAGTCCTCAGTCCTCCTGCCATGCATCCTATTCTCCATCAAAAGGAAGCATGGTTTTGTGCGCTAGAAGGAGCCCACAGTATGCTCTGTGATAGATCTCTGACCTGGACAGTGATGAGACCAGGATCAATGGGAAATGTCAAGGACTACATCTGTTCTGTATTTCTTGATAACTACAGAGGACTACTACAAAATCTGCAAAACAAAAGAAAAGTTTCACTTATATGGCTATATTTCCCATTGCATGTAAGCAGTTAAGTGAACTGTTGGCCATTATATACAGCTCACAGTTCATATAAAAGGAGAAGTACAATAAATGATCCTTCACATTAGTATCAGAGCAGCGTTTGTGATCTTAAGATGGCATAGGACTCACAAGAAGCAGTTCTGAGAACACAGGGGCTGAGGGTTTAAACATAAGTTAAAGGAGTCTATCTAATATAATGTACTAATATAACTACTAGTCAGAATCTGATACGAGGAAATTCATAAGACCTCTTCCATAGCCTACTGCAAATTTATCTTGGTGAATATCTATAATTAAAACTTAAATATAATCCAAATGACAAGYGATATCAATGTTATTACACAATGTAATACAGAGCCTATGACTAGCTATCCAAGTTAAACAGAATTATATTATGAACTTTGAAAATGCTATCTCTATTTCTAAGGAAACTGTATTTTTCTTATTGTTTGTGTGATTCTTCTTGTCAGTGGATTCAGTTCTGATTATGACAGACAGTGTTCACAAATCCGTGACAGATTGGTCTGTGCATGAACACGAGCACCTTTCAGAATCAAACTCTTTCCTGCAGCCACCTCTGCATGAGTATCTGAATCTGCATCTATCCTAATTTTATACTTGGCTTTATAGTCATGACATTTTTTCATATCTACAAGAAATAGACTGACTGAATGGAAGTTACAATAGTGCTAATAGTCTAAGACTAGACAAACTGATTTAATGGAGCAGCAGGATCAGAGTATAAAAAATAATGAAACGCTTTCTGCTTTTGCAATGCACCAGAATAGCTGGATCCGTCCCATCAACATATGCTGTAATGAAACATTTCCACTGTATGACATCATCAGATTAAATGATAGTTCTTCATTATGCCTCACTGAAAGTAGCTATTTATTAATGAATGTCATGTTCATTCAATATCCAGATGTTATATTATCGTGATGAGAATTACCATTTTTCTCAGATGCTCAAAAGAAAGGGGATTCCCTCTGATGACATTAACACTTGCAAACAAAAAGATAAACCTCCACATGCCACACCTATGTGAACATGCTGCTCTCTAATTTGATCCCCACCTTACTTCAGAGGGAAACAGCACAGAAATGAAGACTTTGTGCACATATATGAAATAAAATATTGATAAACACTAACCAAAATGTGATGACCTTTTATCAGTTTAGACTCATACTGCAATCAAAGAGTTTACATTCTGATGCTATGGGTGAGAAAAAGTATATATAACTAAAAATGTTTAGTGCAAAAAAAAAGATTAATGGAAATAAAAGCTGAAATGCTGAATTTTGCTTATAGTGCTCAAATAACCATTAAAAGATTAACTTTACCAGTAAAGCACTGATAAAAATCCAGGCACTTTCAGGCATRCAACATTTGTCACCGTTAATATTTGAGTGGGAAAGAGAAACACAGCACTAATAAAAATAATATCAGTCCTTATTTCAGCAATTGAAAAAGATAACCAAATATAATTTTCTATCATTTAGAATATATAATGGGAGCTCCAGGAATTACCACTCTCTTGCAGTTTACTCTGTCTCTAGCTTATTTTATGAATGACAATCAAGGTATTCAGTTCACTGAGTCCCATGAGTAACTGAAAAGCCTTCTTAAACTGACACCGGGGAAAGGTTTTTTAAAGGCTTCTGCCAGCTGAAAACATACTTATTGTGTAACTACAACTTCCAAATGTATGTGTGCGGAAAGAATCCAGGGACACAGTAACTGAATTTACTATCAACTGCTTGCAAATACAATTGCTAGTTTATATCCATTGTCCTCCAACATGAAAATTCTGTACTTAAGCCACATAATCCTGCTTAGCCTTTTCGGAGCGCTATCGCTTAACAGAAAGAAATACTAATAGAGATTCAATCTGTATACCACAGGGACCAGGTCTTTCTCCTGTGCATTAAAGCACAATGTCAAAGCTGAATAAGTACCACATTAAAGAAGATTCGGAGTTCCATGATTCAGACATTATCAAAGTTTAAATAAAAGCACCAATAATGAAAAAGAATCTTTTTATGAGACCATTTGGTCACATTTTTCCTCTTTCCTAGATACATCAGTTTGAAGGATATACACAATGTGACCTACAGAGGAAGCATCATTATTTTAAAGGAATGGCCACAATTCTGGAAGATAGGAATTTTCATTAATCATAGCTCTGGTCCATCGTGAAATGGAATCTCCAACCTCCTCCTTACTTTTCTCATGGAATCAGCTATGATGGCACTTAATTACCTCCAGAGTCAGCTGAACTTTAATGTTGTGATACATATTAGCATAAAACAGTAGGTAATTACTAGGTATAGTCAATATGTGATTAATCAGTTCAAATAGAATCTATTAAAGACAAATAACAGCTAACTGTGGAGTTTGTACTTACTGTTTGTGTCTTCCAAGAAAAACACAGCCCCCACAGCTCCAATTTATGGAAATTGCCTTTGATTTATACTGCCTCTATTCCTCTCACAACTAATTTGTCCCAAATAATTCTCAAAAATTATTTTCTTTCTTTGCGATAAAATATTTCCATAATACTATTTCTGAATGCCTATTGCCCCTAGTCATATCTTGCTTCTCATCTTACATAGATTGTTACAGGTGAAGAGTAATTACACTGAAATCAGAAAAATTAACTACACCTGGAAAACTCAAAGTCTGTCTTTGAAAGCTTCTTTATCTTTACTAATTTTGTGCATGATTTTCTCTTAGAAGACTATTTTGACCTATAGTATATAGAATAGAATCATAGAATAGAATAGAATAGAATAGAATAGAATAGAATAGAATAGAATAGTTCGGGTTGGAAGGGACCTTTGAAGGTCATCTAGTCTAACCCCCATGCCATAGGCAGGGACATCTTCAACTAGATCAGGTTGCTCAGAGCTCTGTCCAACCTGACCTTGAATATTTCCAGGGATGGGGCATCTACCGCCTCTCTGGGCAACCTGTGCCAGTGTTTCACCACCCTCAGCGTCAAAAATTTCTTCCTCATATCTAGTCTAAATCTACCCTCTTTTAGTTTAAAGCCATTCCCCCTTGTCCTGTTGTAACAGGCCCTGCTAAAAAGTTTGCCATCTTTTTTATAAGCCCCATTTAAGTACTGAAAGGCTGCAATAAGGTCTCCCCGAAGCCTTCTCTTCTCTAGGCTGAACAACCCCAACTCTCTCAGCCTTTCTTCATAGGAGAGGCGTTCCATCCCCCTGATCATTTTTGTGRCCCTCMTCTGGACCYGCTCCAACAGGTCCVTGTCTTTCYTRTGCTGAGGRCYCCAGAGCTGGAYGCAGTACTSCAGGTGGGGTCTCACCAGAGCAGAGYAGAGGGGCAGAATCACCTCCCTCGACCTGCTGGCCACGCTTCTTTGGATGCAGCCCAGGGTATGGCTGGCCTTCTGGGCTGCAAGCACACATTGCCGGCTCATGTCCAGCTTTTCATCCACCAGCACCCCCAAGTCCTTCTTGGCAGGGCTGCTCTCAATCCCTTCATACCCCAGCCTGTATTGATACTGGGGATTGCCCTGACCCAGGTGCAGGACCTTGCACTTGGCCTTGTTGAACCTCATGAGGTTCACACGGGCCCACTTCTCCAGCTTGTCCAGGTCCCTCTGGGTGGCATCCCGTCCCTCAGGCGTGTCGACCTCACCACTCAGCTTGGTGTCTTCTGCAAACTTGCTGAGGGTGCACTCGATCCCACTGTTTATGTCATTGATGAAGATATTAAACAGTACTGGTCCCAATATGGACCCCTGCAGGATGCCACTTGTCACTGATCTCCATCTGGACATTGAGCCGTTGACCACTACCCTCTGGATGTGACTATCCAACCAATTCCTCACCCACCGGACAGTCCATCCGTCAAATCCATATCTCTCCAGTTTAGAGAGAAGGGTGTTGTGTGGGACCATGTCAAAGGCCTTACAGAGGTCCAGACAGACGACATCTGTAGCTCTTCCCATGTCCACTGATGTAGTCACTCCATTGTAGAAGGCCACTAGGTTGGTCAGGCAGGACTTGCCCTTGGTGAAGCCATGCTAGCTGTCTCGAATCACCTCCCTGTCCTTCATGTGCCTTAGCATGGTTTCCAGGAGGATCTGTTCCATGATCTTCCCAGGCACAGAGGTGAGACTGACTGGCCTGTAGTTCCCCGGTCTTCCTTTTTTCTCTTTTTAAAAATGGGGGTTATGTTTCCCCTTTTCCAGTCAGTGGGAACTTCACGGGACTGCCACGACTTCTCAAATACGATGGATAGTGGTTTATCTATTAATATGGATATCTATTAACATGAATATCCATTAACATGGATATCTATTAACATGAATGCCAGCAGTAATATTTGGAAGATACTAGAGAAAAGACTCACAGGTCCAAAAATGTGCTTCTAACGTTAATTACTATCTGATTACAATATGATCAACAGGATTAGGTAAATTCTCATTGCAATATAGAGTGATAAAAAAATTGCAATAATAGAAATAATAGTCAAAGATACCATTCATATTCTCAAAAACCACTTCCTAAAAATCTTGTACCTTTGGTTTCCAGCTGACCAAAAAACTTAAAGTAAATTTAGAAAAGTGATTACAAAGATCTGAGGACCAATTTGAACTGAGATGAAAACTCTGACAGGAAAAAGTAGGGCCATAGAGAAAATTGCCGATGGCTCTAGTATTTGCTTCAGAGAAGAAACCTGCAGCATTTTAAGGCATCAGCCACTTCAGGTTGTAATCTTCTCCCTTCCCTTCTCGACCTCCCTTGTGATTAATCTGAGATGTAACAGTTTGGGGAGCTGAAATACTAAAGTGTGCTTTACCTGCTTGGCCTTTCAATATTTTATATTTTGATTGCCTGTCAGTCATCTCATCACTTTCTGCATACATGAAGTGAAGCTGTCAACAAGAAAAGGGGAAGAACAGATAACCAATCATAAAGAAAATATGGAAAGGTCAAAACCCAGCCAAACCTAATTTTAATTGGATTATATACCTGGAAAGGCAGAAACGAGTTGATGTGAGGTGAACCATGAAAAAGAGAAAATTAAATGAGGAGAGATGAGGACAGGGTGACTCTCTTAGAGTGTTAAGATTCTTGCCAGCACAACGAGGTGAGGTGGGCAGAGCAAAAGCTGTGTGGTTAACATGGCGGGCCAAACGGGAACACCAGGTGTGAAGGCAGCAGATAGGACACCGCTGATCATACTGACAAGGAGATTAAATTGAAAGAAATAAAAACAGATCTGTGCCTTAAGTTGGTGATGGAACAGGGTGCAATTCAGAATATAATAAAGGGAGCTGGGGAATGTGACTTGAATTGTCAGATAAGCGCAGATATTAAATTCCATCTTTCTAGCAGTTATGAGCTACTCTGGTAACATTTATTTGCTAATTAAAAATATTTACCAGTGAAAACCTCTGCACCAGTACCTCCAGGAGTCTTTCTAACTTCAGCATATAAAAATGTCAGCCTCTCCAGTTGTCCCTGAAGATTTTTCTTATTTTTTCACTCATTTTAATTTTCTTTTCCCCTGCACTGTCTTTTCCATTTGGGAAGAAGCAAGGAGCTACTGCAAGCATGAACTAGCTTACTAATGGTAAAAATCAACTCAAGTCGTATTCAGAAGTTTTGCTGTCATTTTTGGACAGGAAATTCTTCTGAGATACCTAACACTAAGGTGTACTTCATAGTGAGATAATAAACTCACTGACAAATACAGCTCAACAGGAAACAGATGCAATCCTGCAAAATTTGAAGATTGGAAGCCTTCTGTGATTTTCTTTGTTCTGAAACAAGCCCAGAGAACTATGTACATACAGCCAGTGGGCTAATTCCCAAGTAATTAATTTGGTATATAAGATTCATAGTTCAAATTTCTGAATGAGGTCCTATATATGCCACTGCAGACTTGAGACTCCACATAAGCAGTACAGGTTCTTTCTCCCCATGTTCACGTTTAACACTCCCCCAGAGTCCAGCAATCTGCAGATTAGTGGGTTTCTGAATTAACTAAATTTGCTTCATTATGTTTTACAGCTCATGCACTTTTCTTCCATGAATTTACTTAATTATTTTTTTGAACCAATTTTGCTTGTGGCTTCCAAAACATCCTTAGGCAACAAGTTTAATTACAAACTGTTTTTTAAAAATACTGGGATTTTTTTGTTTGTTTTAAATCTGCTTCCTGATGATTTCGTTATCTTCATTATATGAATATACTCTAGTTCCTTTTCTATAAGAAATAGTGAATAATCATAAATATCAGTGATTTGTTCAGTCAAACTCAACATATCTCTGTATATCATAGGAACAGTACTTCTAGTTACAGATGGGAAGTAGGTCACTGGATAATGAAATCTTTAAATTGCAAATGCAAGACCCTGGAGGAAAGGTAACAAAAAGGGACAACTCATGTGATATAAAAAAACTGTAATGTAAAAAGCCACAGTCCAAATACCTGAAGGTCTCTAAGTTGCTGAGACATATGGCAGGCAGTCTTCTCATGCCTAACATTATCAGCGTTGGTAAAATGACAGTAATGCTGTACACACAAAACTGCTGCATTCCTTCATGGCAGAACCCAAAATTGTGGCTCCCCTATTTCACATGGAAGTGTGAAGACATTTTTAACGTAAGGAAGCATCTTAAAACTGAAGTGGAATTTCAGTACGAGAGCAATGATCCAATTTTTCAGAAGACTTCTAGTATGATGGTGACTTGCTACAATACAATGTAGCCAATGCTCTATTTTGACAAAAAATGCACAAGATTATTTCCAAAGCTGTGAAATTCAAATGAATCTACCAATCCTAAAAATGTAGTACGGCACTGAGTCAGCTACACAAAACTCAGCTCTAATGGTGCTGATGACAAAAACTGCTTAATTTACCTAATTTCAGCATCCCTACAATATCTGTAGGTAGGTCCAGGATTTTGATTAGGGCTCCTGTTCTGTGCTGGACATTTTGTCAGGTTTGTAACATCTTGCTGGAAAATTTTAACTGCTGTGTGTAATGTATGCATTTTTACAAACACC
Source organism: Phoebastria nigripes (assembly GCA_035582835.1). Classification (NCBI taxonomy): domain Eukaryota; kingdom Metazoa; phylum Chordata; class Aves; order Procellariiformes; family Diomedeidae; genus Phoebastria; species Phoebastria nigripes. The sequence goes on from JAYKAV010001698.1 coordinate 689,039, forward strand.
CTTGTGAAAACTACATACTATMTTAAAAACCTCTTGAGGCAACAAGCCTTTCCAACTCCTTTTTAAAATGTATTTCAGCCTTTCAGGGTGTTAGGACAGGTATAGTGACTGGGGTGATTTTAAGATTGGTTTGAGCCTAGGTTGAATCTTCTACATAAGTATCTTTTATTCTTAGAAGAGCAGACTAATGTACACTTTTCTGTTTTCATTTGCTACTGAATATTTCCTACCTGGCAAATACAGAAAAGATCCTTACTGATACACAACAGCTTGGAAACAAGCCATACTTAAAGCAAAACTATTCACAGTTGTTTACTTGGTTCATAGAAACACATAGGAGAGCTATTAACTGTGGTTCAACGGTATTAATAAAGCTATCCCTTTTATTTAAGTAGGCAAAATACCTACTTTTATAGATAGTATTGATTCAGATTGCTATTGTTAATCTGGAATAAATGACTGAAGTCATTAGGATTAATTTAAATCTACATGAATGTTATATGATAACGAGTCTTTCACATGCTAACTGTGTATACAGTTCTTTGGGACAACTACTTTCCTTTTCAGAGAAAATCACGACTTATAAATGTAGAATAATGTTGATAATATTAATATAGATTTCAACACCACCCAACAAAAATCAATTTTGGAGGAAGAATTTTGGCTCTAAAATACAAACTCTGACACTAACTAAAGTTTGACTTTAATCACTCCAATACAAATAATAAATGAGAGGCAAGAGGGAACCTGCTGATCTATATATAGGAACAATCCTTTGAGATTGTGTAGCATTTTTCATTATGCAAACCTCTTCAGACATAAATATATCAATAGCTATTGAAAAGTCACTGAAATACCACATTCTTTGTGTATTTGTGCACATGTGTGTGCATTTTTTTGTGTCTCAGTGCAGGCAAACAGCAAACATCTATCTTGTAATGTAACTCAAAAGGGCTGAATTCATCTCTGGCGTCATGACTATATCGCAGATCCTGGCATTACATCAACAATAAATATAGCATGTTATTTAAATTTATGTTTTCTTCAAACACCTCAGTGAGTTAATAGAGCAGTATAAAGCAAAAATAGAAATATTTTTCCAATTAGTTTAACATGAATTTCAAAGGACAAAGTAAACAATCTAACAAGTAAACTAAAATGCTGATTTTACACTTTCAAAACTGACAAAGCAAGTTTTGTTCCTATTTTTGTATCAGGGAAGTGTCCATTTCTAATTTAACTAACTTCAGCAGAAATAATATTTTTGCAGTTGGTAAAAACAAACAAACAAAAAATCTGAAAAAATTTTAAAGAAATTTCCAGACAGGTGACAATACCTTTTTAAAAAGGAACAGCTGTCTCAGTCACTAAAGAATTGCCATTGTGTTAATATGATATGTGAGGAGTACTGGCAGTATATGCAAGAAAGCCAGATAGTTTGTGCAAGGTCATTGCAAATACAAGATGCATCAACCTGGTGAAGTTCCTACAGCAACATAAATGTTTTTATGAGCAGCAGGTGAATTCCTGCAAAAGACTAAAGCTATTAACAGCTCGGTAAGGAGTACATAATAATAGGTTGTTAACTCTGCCTCCCTGACAAGAACATCAAGAAAGGGCACTTTGAAACTATTAATACTAATACATTACTATTAATACTAATACATTAAAAAAAAAAAAAAAGAAAAGAAAGAAGAGAGAATTTTTACATTATGTTTCTTTAAATCAACAAAATAAACATTCATGATTTTATTAGGGTACAAAACTAACAAAACTACGTGGGAGTTACTGAATAACATAGCCTTTCTATGAATTCAAGTTGGCTAACAAAATCATGCATTTAAATGAAAAGCTCCTCTAATGTGCATTTTTCATTCCAACAACCATGCCTCACCACCACCAAACCCACACCTTTTATTTAATACATAGTAAAATGCTTATACTAATATTTATCATCGAAATAGTACGTTTTATTGCATGAAAATGGAATGGCTCTCCTTAAAAGAGCTTCCTCTCTCCCTTTGGATTTTTCTCCCTTCTCACAGAATGACTGCTTTGGGGACATCCCTACTTAATAAAAAAGAGGTTGTCTATATTATGCAGTCAGTGGCTTTGTCTCCACTTCAGTGTGAAAAAAATGTTAAAAGTGGGAAACTAATAACAATCCGTCCTTCTGCATGATTAGTGTGCATTTGCAATGCAGTCTCAGAAGAAGACAGGATAAAAAAAGGAACTTTCCCTGTTCTTTCCCCAAAAAAGGGATACATGTCTTTTTACCTGTATCTCCCCAAATATCTCCTGAATGCATCAAGGATTGCAGGAAAAAGCTGCAAGTGAAATGATACCTCATATTGGAACGTTCCTTCATTTAGACAAAGATATGTCTCTTATGTCTCAAGGTACATATCTTCTTGATTTAATCTGTGAATCCACCTTTATGGTTGTGAAAGAACAATTTATGAACAGTAAGTAGTTTGTGTGTTATGAAAACACTGTCCTAGCTTCAGTTTTTAAAATAGTTTGGGCTCACAGATGAAGACTTTTGGGAACTTTTAAGCTAATTCTTATTTTAAGAAGATCTAAAGGAAACATCCTGACAGGTTTTAGGGAAATGGAGACTTGGACATTGTATTTAACTTATAAATAAGGAAATTATTTTTGCTTAGATGGCCACCTTTTGGCAGCTACGCTAGTTATATTCAGATCATTGCTCACAAAACTCATCATTCTTTTTGTAAAAATATGTCAAACTTTCAAACCCAAAGTTTGACTCCTGAATGTGTGTTAAGGTACCCGAGGGAACTACAACTCTAACTTCAGATACTACTAAAACTCACTGCACCTAAACTCAAAGGTAAACACACTGAAACTAGTTAATAATAACAGCAACAACAACAACAACAATAATAAAATGTTTTAAGTTGAGAGTACCTTCCCTATTTTGTTAACTCAGGACTAAACATGTTAAACTTCTTACCACTTCCTTTTGTGCAACTGATATATTCTCTCTGAAGAGACAATTTTACAGTATGTTCATCAAAATCATCTGAAGTTTGTCCTCGGGAGTGAGCTGAAACTTACTGCACTATAAAATAGCTGCATCTGATTTTTGACCCTACCTAATCACATGCTTAAGATTAACAGCTGATTCCTGTGGTTAACATTATTATTCTTGCTGTGTCAGTAAACTATTTTTAAAACTATTTTTTCTGAAGTTCAAATGCCGAATGGCTAGAAAAAATGTTTAATAATTCCTTTTATTAGGAATCAACCTCTGCTATCGGTGGATTTAGCTTGCTTAGCTTTCTTTGAGGTATGGAACTAGCTGTGTGGTGCTGTTTGTTGTCTTGTAATAGTATGCATACCTCCTATGCCTCTGTCTTTGAAAGAGTTTGAAAACCATTTATTCAGAACCATTAATGCACTTTTACTACATTTGTGCAGCTCTTCTAGCAGTTACTGGAATAAGCATTGTACATGCAATTTTCCTTGGGGAAAATGGTATTGGCTACAGACAAGAACACAAGATCAGCAGAGACTGAACTATTTTTTTTTTAAATCAAATCCACTAGGCTTGCTTAAACAGCACTATATTTCTTGTCGAAATTTTTTGGTTCAGCAGGAACGACAATAGTAATAGCTCTGTAGGCTACTTTATTATTAAATACAAAGGTTTAGAAGCTATCTCTAAATAATTGACAACAACGATTAGGAGCCTAGCCAAACCAGGCACCTCATGGAGAAGGCCTAGCTCAGAACTTCTTTGATAAACCCTTTGCTGCATGTAATTGATATTTAGGGGCCAGATTCCTTTTTCCCCTAATAGTAATTATATCAGTGTCATTAATAATGGCTGCTGCAAGGTCCTTAGGTTCTTTCCTGCAGGCAAAAATTATATCTGGTCAGAGAGTCTCATAATTATTCACTCTCATTTTCAACAGTTCTGAGACCTATTTTTTTTTCTTTTTAGAATCTAAGGCTTTTACAGTTCTTCCCTTGGGAAACTAGGTTAATAACAGCAGAATAGGAAAACTGAGAAGCTTGTTTAACATCACTTACTATGCTAAAATAAGCTAGGAGATTTCATTTTAATGATTATCTCCCAAAGCGCATTTGTAGTGATTATTTTTTAAAAACATTCACCAGACATGGTTCATTTCCCAGGAGCTCCGAATGGCTGAGAATGCCAGAAGCGCTCCTTGGAGCCCTGGCGCCTCACTGCGACATGCTGATCTGTTCCTGCAGCTATGGTCAAATACTAAGGTCTGCTTAATACTACTATCCAAAAGCTCTTATACATCCAAATTACTCAATGCTCTTGTTTTTATGATAACGTGCTGAAAACGTAATGAAAATGTATTATTGCATGAGCCCTACATTTCTTGCTTCTAGTCACATCAGAAACATTTTACTTGTAGGCAGCAGATTCTTACTTACGCCTTAAATAATTTGAATAATTGAAAAATATTACAGGAGTGAGTGAAGTGTTCATTTTAAAAGACAATGATTAGCATGAGGCAAAAAATTATCCAGCTGATCATTCAACGCTAGCAGCATAGTGCTCGCTATTTTATACTGAGTATACTCACTGACTGGCCAGGTACCTGAAGTGCTCATATGCTCATCCCTATTGTTATAAGCCTTTTCCTATTCCCCAACCTCGTCACTGATGTTGACTTTAAAATTAAGTCAGGAAGCTTGCAAGGGTATCAAGCATGCTATGGTAGGTATAGCAACAATAAAGGAATATGCCCAGAGAAAGAACCAGTACATGCTAACAATCCAGCCACAACAGTACCAAATGAACTATGCCTGCTCATGAATAATGTGACACAGTCTGCAGGCTCCCTTCAGCCTCACGTGGATCGGAGCTGATGCATATATTATTCTTCATGGTTTAAAAATCTAACATAAAAGCAAAATCTGAACCAAGAAAGTAATAGCTGGTACTTAAGGGAAATAGGGAAGTTGTAACATAGTTGTGTCTGAAAAAATGTGATCCTTCTAACTCAGTTAAACATTATGCAAAATTGCAATTAAAGAGGTGGAAAGACTGGAGTGGTTTAGCTATTTAAGTAGTAGGGAGGTTGAGGGTCAATGATCCTCACACATGTCATATAGACCTCACAGAAAGGCATAGGGCTATAGAAGAGAAATGACTAATTTTACTTCACCTTCCCAAACTGTCACCCAGAAATTCAGAGGATTGTCTGATCTACATGACTTGGCTTCTTGTAAGAAATGTCCATATCTTGTCTAATGAGAACATGTATGGCTCCTGTTCATTTAGGTTAGATTCCATCCGATACTCAAGTAGGGTCAGGTTCTGCCTGAGCAGAACCGAATTAATCTGAGAAGATCATAATGAAATATCTCCTCAGCTGGAGAAGACACAGAGGAACATCTGTTGTCCTAAACCAGGATGAGTTACACACCTTACACTTGCAGTTCACACGGGAAAAAAAGCTGGAATGAAACAGCTTGGGCATGTGCGTAAAAGTGAGCTTGATGCGTTCCCAGGGCTCCCAGAACTGTGCTACTGCTGTGCTAGTCTTCAGTGTGGTACTGAGCATATCACAAGACTACCTGTTCCTCAAAAAGTGTGGAAAAAAATGGCAAGGATATCAGTTCATACTTCTGTACATGCACCGAGTGCCACATCTTTTTGCCATCAAAGTGCAGAGTACGTAATCTATTGTACATATACACTTCCATGGCTTTGAAATAATATGGTGGCACATATTTCTTGACAGATAGATTTGCTTTAAACTACAGAATACTATTGTAGGCAAACAATTCAGAAAGACAAAATTACTTTCTTGTTTATAATTTTCCATATTAATGTTTGTAAAAATAATTCTGTCATTCAAAACATTACGCATTGATAGTCTTAAATCTTCATATTATTCCTATCAAGTCCTTTACCTCAAGGTCTCTTATGTATTTTACTACTCAAATTCAGGATGGCTCATTTAAATTCATATTAATGAATATTCAAAGAAATAGGAGTGTTTGTTTTAATATTGGATTTTAAGAAGGAGCATCATTTCTCGTATAAGTTAAGTAAATAGAGCTGTAGACTGCTAGAAAAATTAACAAGGTCATACTGCTTTCTAATTCTTTATATCTGGTACTTTCCTCTATCTCTCTGCTTCATCAGCTCTTCATCTCTTTTTAAAATCTCATTGGAAAACTAATTTCCCCCTTGCCTCTACTGCTCAGTTATTTTCTCTCTTTTATTTATTAATTCAACTCCAAATAATACTGAAATGGAGAAAAAGTCATATCTGACATCCTACATATCCTGTCCACTCACTGTCATATGGAGGTGGGTTAAAATTTTTATGTGAAAGCTGCCTGTGAGTTGCAAATCGAGTCTGCCAACAAAATGAAATATTTTGTCAAAGGGATTTGGCTTTAGTGTAAATTTCATCAAAAGACAAGAAAGCGAAGAAACATCAGCCAGCCCCTCCATCCTACATCCTGCTCCAAAAGATATTCTCTATTTGGAGATGTCACTGCAATGCCTTGGGATATTGCTTGGGTACATCCTATTAAACTGTCTTCTCTATAGAGTGGCTTCCTCAGCTAATTATATATTATCTTGTGTGTAACAGAGAATATAATCCAGCTGGTGTATTTGGGCCATATGGGAGAACTTAAACTTAATACAGTTGCTGATATGTATACAGCTTGGTATGCTTAATACAGCTCTCAGGGAGCATTAATTTTTGATGATTAACTTTAAGGGTTTGGGTGGAAAAGGGGAGGAATAAACATTTTCCAATTCAACTGCACAACCTGAAGTGCAGCTGGTATGGTTTATATCCACTGCGTACTGTGTTTCCTTTCCCGTTAGGGAATTCCTACAGAAGGACTCAGCTTCATTACAAGGCTGTAACAAGGCCGTAYCTTATCCCACTCCTCCATTTGACTCAAACATGCAGCCTTTTTGGCAAGAGGTAGATAGAGTACGATGCCCTGGAATCTTTCAAAAAGTAAAACTTTGGTCAGTGTCTGAGTAATAGTTTTAAAGTATAAAAGAAAATTTGATTACTATTAGCAAAGAAACTGAGATTATATTGATATCTGGAGCTTGATTTTTAAAGGGAAAGACAATACTGCCTATGAGAGATTTTTTTCTTTTAAAAGTACTGGGCTGTTTGTGAAAGACATTAAAAAGTAGAATGGATAGGTAACAGATTGCAGAATAGGGCAGACATCTTGTATCAACAGAGATAATTTGCAAATACTTAGCACCTATGAAGGCTACAAAGAAGGTCTATGAAGAAATGCTTTTCAGAATACATCTTAGATCTCTAAGGTCAAACATTTAATGGATTTTTTGTGTGTTGCTCTAAAGACTCACTTATCGTCTAAGGTGACAAATGTTGCTAACTGTATAGTTTTCAGAATGATTCATAATCTAGCAGAAATGAGATATTTCAACTATCAGCCCTCAACATACAGTATTATTTCAGGACCATGATATTCTCTCTCTGATTATATCACATAACTATTCAAGCAATGGAAAACTTTTTCTCTTTACTGTGACATAAACTCACGGCATCTTGGACTGAATGTCTAGGAATTTTTGCCCTCACAGGCCAAGCCAGCTCTCTAATTCTGTCCTAGGTCAGCTTACGTTCACTGCATTTTTGGCTGAAAAGCTGCAGAACAAAGTGACCTCTTGTCAGCCAACCACATAAATATGTACCAGTGTATTCCTAAATAAGAAACTAAAAATCTGTGCAATCCATATAGAATTGGGTCACAGAAGAGTTTTGTTATTTTCTCAAGATTTTCTTTTTTAGAGACAGATAGAAAGCCAAACAATATTTTGTTAAGTTATGATTCTGAGTATTTTGCAGCAACTCACTGAAGAAATGAAGGTCATATGAAAGGTGCTTTAAAGCAGACAAATTACTGAGCTGCTTTAGTATATTTTTAAATTAATGTATGTATTCCATACTTGTAGCTTATTGATAGCCTTGTGTAACTTTCCTTCTCTATTTATTTCTTTATTATTTGGTAGAGTCTTTCTCAGAAGACGCGAATATTTTTCACAGAGAGGTCTTGATCTTTCACTAGTTCTCTGTGCRCAATTCGTATTGCACAAGAGTGCAAATCTAAGTTTCTTGCATATTTAGCACAGTCTAGCCTCCTTCCCTTCTTCTGCTTGTTCTGGGTATGCATGGAAAGATGCGTCTCTATGTTCTGGGTTCACCGTCACTAATTTGTCTTACTTATAAAATTGTTGGAAACTGCCCCATTTTGTGGAGAGCTCACAGTAGTTTATTAGACAGCTACTTGATTTCTGTAAGCTTACATATCTTTCATGAAACCTTGGGACCACATGACAAGATATGACTTCCATTTATGAGCCGCAGAATTCCTACTGGTTATGATTAAAAGCAAGCATGCTCCCCTAGCATGCTTCCCAATGTCATCTTGATAATTTTGCAAATGTCAACAAGGTATCTTATAAGAAATAGCAGTTCATACTTGTGAAATTCTAAAATCCTGCAGAGTTCTTCAGAGTTTCACAAAGTTAAGAAATTGATACAATCTGTTGAAACTGGGGTATTTAGTGTTTGTATTTGATKCAGACATTCAATTTCTCGTATCGCATATAAGAACAAAGCCTCTTTTCTTTTTTAAACACAAATGACAGGTAAAAAGGGATAAGAATAGGACGGCAAAAGCTGTTCTATTTTACTAATCAGTGTGTTTATTAGTACCTAAGGATACCGTTCTCTGCATTTTTATTGACTACTTAAGACATTACTGAAATTTCTGAGGTTTTCATACTCAACTTGTTCTTGAACTTTAGCTGATTTTTGTACTCTCCAGTAGAGGGGTGTCTTTGTGGTAAATTCATACTAAATCCAGTAGACACTTATTTCACTTTTATCACATTTCTTGTGGGTATGCAACACCACCCCTATTTTGTCACTGCTGCTGAGAATATAAATGCTGGTATTTCCCTCCTTGAGGGTTACTGGGAAGCCTGAAAGATTACAGTTTCACTTGCTGTATCTACCCCTGACTCCCTCTTTTTTTTTCAATATACAAATCCCATTTGCATTTGACTGCTATACTTACGCAGTATTAAAGTTATAATGTAAATTTCTTCAGCACTATATAAATATAATTTTCTAATTTAATACTGCAGATCAGCAGACTGACTTCCAGCAGTAGATTATTCGTGTCTCTGCTCTAGAATCTGGTCTCCAAGAGAGTTCTTCAAAATCTGTCACATACCTATTCCTCTGCTCAAATAAGTGATCTTCTTACTGCTATTGCTGGCTTGTTTGTCTTTCATTCTGCCTATTACATTGCATTGCCAGAGAGCATGCCTGTTCTAACTTACTAACAAAAGGTGTATTCAAGAGCTACGCATTTAGTTCAGTTAGTGACTTAGGGAGAAAATAACCCCTATGCAACAGTACTAGAAGATGCCAGCAGTTCATTTATCTCCCCACAYCTAAGAGGGAAGTGAATTTTATAGTTAAAAGATACTCTTTATGCATTATAAAAGGTGAAAACAGAAAATGGTTCTTTTTTGGTAGAAATGGATAGGAGTGGTTTAAACTCTCTATATAACAAAGGGCTGTGAAGCATGTGTATCTAGTCTTGCTGCACAACGGACAAGCCTAAGCAATATGTAGACCTCTAAGGAGAGCTATTTGCCATGTCACTCAGTATTGACAGATATCGGCAGATAATCTACTGATAAAAGTTTTTTATAAATATAAGCTTTATAATTTAACATCCATATGAATGGTTTTGCATATTTGAAATTGTTCCTATTCAATTGAATAAAATCTCACTATTTCTCTTGTTTAATTCACCTGGTTATTATTTTAATATCAACAAACAAAAGAAGGGCAGTGCAAGTCATAATGTGGCTTACTGTGGTAATGGATCAAAACCTGAAGGACTTCCATTAGTGTAGGGAAGTAAGGTTTCCTTGCTTTGGCTACCAAGTATTCTAAGCAATCTGCCTCTAGCTCTAGCTGTGCTATTTAAATTGTTTGGATTTTTTCCCAGTTTACCCTTTTTTTCTGCATCATTAAAGCTGCATAATCTCAATAGAGAAGTGCAGCCAAGGAAGAAAATTCTCACATATTTACAGAGCCTAACATCCCGAGCCTAACATCCCTAAATCTTTCTTTCATGTCTTGGCTTATATTTCTGTTCTTTGTGGTCTTCTCACATATCCATTAGTTCCATTGTGACTTTCAGATGGGGACAGAGAAATAGCAAGAACTGACTTAGCAGGTGACTGTTTAAGGTACGGACTCCAAAAAAATCCTGCCTATGTCTCTAGGAATGAAGGCACTGATTAGCACTAAATTTTACACTGCAAGTGCAAGGCCCTGTAGCCAACTGGAAATGACAAAAAGTGTTTTGTGCTTTGGGAGAAGCAGGCTTCAAATTATGCTTTCACAAGATGTGCTGTGTGTGCACCTTGTACCTTTACTTGTAATGCATGTTGTTGACCACTTTTGTGTGAAATCACATAATTTTGACAGAATGCCAGAAATTTGACATGAATGCCATGTAGTTTCTCTCTTTTGTAACCTTTTGTAACCCTCTAAACAAGGCTGGTGCACTCTCATTTAAGCACAGATTATTGCTAAATAATGTTGCAAAATTGAATCACATTGACATTCACCTTAATTGTATTGTTTCAGTGTCACTCTAATGTAAAGTTTTTACAGTCCATAAATCAAAATATGTTCAAGCATATGATCCATTTATCCATGTCCGTAAATGTAGTTACTATGAGACAGGTATATCTACTGCCTGCCTGCTGCTCTACTTGATTTTGACGTGAAACAAGACGGTCATTAACAAGTCAGAAGTRAACCAACAAAAAATCAGTACAAAATAAAACGTCTACTTACATAGCATTGTATGTGGGATCAAGGGAAAAGTTTAAAGTTTTTTTTTTTTCATATTAAAAATACAAAACATATTGCTCTTTAGGATCTGAGTTTGGGTGATGCTGTAAGTGAGACCTACTTTCTCATAGTACTTGATCTCGTAGTCCAGAATGGCTCCATGGGGAAAGTCCGGCTCTTGCCAGGAGAGGGCAATGCTGTTTTGGGAAGCCCAGTCCTTCCTTACCATACCTATCAAGGAGGGTGCTGAAAGGGAAAAGGATAACTAAGGGTTAAAGACGAAGCACACGGTTTATCCTTTCAACCTACTGTCTTAGGATACCAACCCGAGGTAACTTTGAGTGACCTCCAGGCAGAAAAGCATGACAGATGGCAATTCTCAGGGAAACCATATAACTTGGAATTAATGTCTCAAGTACATACCAGTAACGCCTTTGTTAAAGTGCAGACCACCTTCTGAAAAATGGCTATATACAAAAACATAGGAAGAAGCACCCACCGCCGGCTGCGCACAACCAGGGTGCACTGCTGGCTCCGAGGACATCATGTCCAGAGCAGAACCGTGTTTCAGAGACAGTAAATTCTACATTCAGGATAATCTGCATTAAATGTCATAATTCAGCCATGTAAAATGTACATTCAGTTTACTCTTTGAGGTAAAATAAAGTGACACAGCTTAAAACAGATGCAAAGAATGCTGCTTCTGCTAGCTGGGCTGGCAGCAGCAAGGGCATTTTAGCCCATCAGTGAGGTAGCTGTGTGCACGGAAAAGCCAGCTTGTTAAAGGAGGCCAGTGGCAGGGCTTGGGTTACGGGCAAACCGTGGGGGCAAAGGTGCCCCCAAACCTACCTGCCGTAATTGATACTGCAGGTCTGCAGCAGCGTAGCGAGTAGGAACCACTTCCAGCAGCTTTTGGAAGGGGCCCAACATGGGTGGATGCACCCAAGAGCCAAATTATCTCACTATGGGGTTAACCAATTTTAAGAATTGGATTTTCTGCCCTTTTGGAAAAGAAAGTGCACTGTTATCTATGCAATAATTTCAAATGGTGCAAAAATTGCATTCTAGAAAACGATCTTTGCTTATTTGATTGATCTGGTCAAGCATGTCAAAGGAGGTCTAATATTCTCCAGACACTAATGCTGTTTTAATAGTATTGATGTGCAGCTTTCCCAAACGCTACAACAAAACCAGTCATGTTGTTCAACAGCCTTGAAGACAACTAAGTAAGCTGAACAAACCAGCTACCATAAAATAAAAAAAAAAGTTCTTCCAGTGGTYCACAGCTTTCACTATTTGTCTTTGCACTAACAAATATCAGTTTATTACACACCCTCCCCCATTCCTCTCTATTATGAATCTTACTTAACCTCTTCTAAGCTTCCAAGGAGCTGTGTCCTAAAAATAACACATTTTTATGACTTCTGTTTTTATCTTTTGAATGAAAGAGTCTCCCTAGGAAAATGAAATAACAATCTGCTTCTAGTAACAAAATTTCATGCCTTAGTTTTCTTTCCTGTAAATAGTTCAGGAAGTTTAAGAAATGAAAACAATAAATAAATTCTAGAATGCAAGCAAATAGTAAAGAAAACAAAACCAGTTGTTTTCCTTTGAAAAAAGGGGAACTCTACACACAGACATGCACATAACAATCTCGTTCTCTGTGACAGTGCATTTATCCGAGAGAGAAAATAAACTTCCATCCACTGTCAGTCTTCCCTGTGGATAACTATTCTGTGGTATAATAGTCCAGTCTTCTCTGATGTGAAAAAAACCCAACCCAACATGTAACACTAAATGAAAAAACCTACCAAAAGTATTAAGTGAACAAAACAGAGCTTACACAGGAAACTGCCCTACACCTGTACTTACGCCACTTTAACCACAGGTCTGATGCAAGGGAATGAGAGAAAAAAAGAATTCCTGCCATGCTGAATAAAGGATTAACCTATTTTTCAGGAAGTCCTTAAACAGCATAATGTAAGTAACTGAATAGAACAAAATACAAATATGTAAAAAGCATTCATAGGTTCAGGGCCAAAATGTTATCCCTGGGTATGTATAACTACTCCCTCAGTTAAAATGAAATTTTTACTCTTGAAATTGAGGGTGAAGCTGAGCTCTCATGATATTTCTCTGGGGTAAAATCAGCTGCTCCAAACAGGGAACAAAGATAGGTCTGTTTAAAGGAAAACAGGAGCTAGCAAACACGGATTTGTATTTGCTAAACACTGATCATGGGCCTATGAGGGCAACTGCTCATATACWTTTTTTTACCATTTGCTGGTTTTTGAGTCATTCACTGGTATTGAGCTGTGATTTACAGGTGGGTCTGAGGGAGATATAGCAACCTTTCAGATATGTCTGATACACCCTGTGCGCCTGCTCACGGGTGAGGGACATCRGCTGGGCCACCTTCCCCAGCACATCATGGCTTCATCTCACTGCAGCTGGGGGTTCACTGGTCTGACAACCAAATCCTTGCGAAATGATCGAGCTTGATTACAGAAAACACCAGGTTAAACTGTGGATATAATTATATTCTTGGCCCTTCTAGGCTTTTTAAATATAGATTACTACTATGACACTTCTTCAAATTATGACCTAACCTTTATAAGCTTTTCATATGTACCACATGTGGTGCATTTTTCTTTGGGTTCTGATTTCCAAATTTATACAGTAATTTATGCGTGTTTTCAGCCTGAGCTCAACACAGTAACTCTTCCATTTGAGCAAGCCCATGTCAAAACACAGTCCTGGCACAACAGAAGATCATCTCAAATGTTCAGTATGAGATGCAGCCTATGTCTTCCCCCTGGGAAACAACGTGGTAGCAAAATAATGGAAGAAAATTACTTCAGCCCTCTCCTAAGCCAACTGTGCTTGACCTGCACTTGAAACTGAAAACCCCATACAGCAAGGCTCACATCACACCTGTAGCACTGTGCCAGCACTGCATCCTCTAAATCAAAATGCGAAGGTGTGTACATAAGGCTGTGAATACGAGAAGTGTATTTGTGTTTGTATTAGGGTACTGGGCAAAAAAAAGAAGTGTTCTTTTTACAAAAAGTCACAAAAAAGTCACCATTAACCATTTCTTATATGTTCAGGAGGATGATCCTACTGTTTGTCATACAGAGGTTATATATTATCTATTCACATCTCAGAGGAAATAATTACTTTTAGGAAAAAGATTCCAGTCAGAAATTTATTGTACAAAGAGAGAAATAAACCCAAGTAATTAAAAGCTGCAACTAGCTCAGTTTCTATTTCTTTAGTTGTTGTGAAGTGCTACTAAAAGCAATACTTTCTACAGGGAAATTTCAGCTCCTTATAACAGTTGCTCACTAGAGCAGAAGTTATTTAGACCCTAAAGATCCTATCCATTTATTGTTAAAGCTCTTTTTAACCGGAAAATTGTAAAATAGGTAAATCCTATTTGCCCATTTATAAAGACTGCTCCAATGTTCCTATGATGAATCAATGGGAAGTTCTTTTAATTAGTTGTTTCAAATCCTGTAGCTGCAGGAGAGCTCTAATTTGGTTACCCAATGAAACCATTTGGAAAAAAAAAATGCTTAGAAGCGCAGCATGGCTTTTAATCACTTTAATGGCAGCATTTTCTTGCCATTGGTACTAGGCTGAAGGATGGTTTCTGGCTCTTGAGCTCAGCGCTGATCTCTGTTTTGTACTGAGGATTCTTTGCACCATCTGCTCTCTATGTTTTCCTCTACACTGTTATAAATTTCTTGAATTGCGACGAGTCATCTACAATGCTGTGAGCTCCTCATTTAATTTAGTCTGATAAGTTTCTTTGTCCTTTCAAATTTGTATTGAATAATGAAAGTTCATTCCTTAATTCAGAGTGAGCTTATTTTATTCTAAATCTCTTTGGCTTCTCTTTTTCAGAATCCCTTTTCTCATATGCTACACAAAGGGCAGAAAATGTGTATTTTAAACGATGATTGGATTCCAGTGTCATTTCTCTAGAGACTTTCTCTTCTTCTGAACTTGACTTCCATTATCTGTAACTGATTTCAAAATAGGTGATCTGTAGGATTTCTGAAGCTTTTTTCCTTTAGTCCACTTTCTAATTTTCCCATTTCTTGTTTCATACTGTTTAAAGCAGGCAAGAATTTCCAGCATTTCTGCCCTGGTCTCCAGGGTTGAACAACTTTTATATGGTGCCCATTCACTATGAAGAGACTTCAGACTCAATGGCAGCTGATGACAAAAGCTCACCTGATGTCTGTCTTCTGTACATGGAGCACTCTACCCCTCTGGTATCTCATTTMAAATCTTACTTCTTTGGTGAAGAGAAACCATGACAGCTCAATGGCCTTTTTACTGGCTGGCAGAACAGGCCCTACCAGGTATGCACAATCACTTTCTTGTTAAAAAATCTGCCATCCAACAAACAAGAACAGCTGCATCACCGTTGTTCTCTTCCCTCTTCCCCCCTGCTTTGTGTCTGTTTTGGCCAAGGCCAATGAATTTGGAGGGGAGGGAGTGGAAGGGTGATCTGAACTGTACATGTGTTGAGGACTGCAACTTTACCCCTTTGGACACCATCATCATGAGAAGGCTTTGGGTCTCAATGTGTAAAATACTGCCATTTGGATAACATGGTCTAATTTAGTTAGCTATACCTCTACTATTACCAATAACAATCTGAATTGCATAATTACATGTTACTCTTTCCTCGAGACCTCTGCCTGCTTCAAGGCACATGAAAGACCATACTCACCAAAATATAGGGCTTTGTCACATGTTTTCTGAGTAGGGGTTTCCCAGTAGAGGAGGGAATCCAGCCCCCTCCCTGTCTCTTCTTTCTCTCCTACCTCAGCCACTTCCCAACTGTAGTTGGGGGAAAAAACTGACTGAGGCCCACTCAGCAACTCTGCTTTTCTTTGAAAACTCCTTAATTGATCCCTCCTAGTTTCATATGATATAGTTAGAGGAGGAAACCTGCTTTAACATCCTGCAGGGASCCTACATTCCTCTTGTTGGGGAACAATTTTTTCATTAAGGAAAGGACAGTTGAGGGTGGAAGAAATATCAATGCTGTGAGGACTAATTTAGGTTGACTTGGGTTTCATGTTTTCCAGTTCATTAAGGGAAAAGGACTTTTTCAAGCTTATATCACAGGTTAATGGCATGAATTAAATCACACAGTAAACTATGCTTAACACTATGAAAGCTATGGTTATCTAATCATCTAAAACCCATTCAACAAAAATTTTAGGAAATTAATGAAACCGAATATGGTATAAGTACATTTACTTTCAAATGTTTTCTCCTTTTGCTTAATTGTAATACCAGAAAGTTCTTTTGTAAACTACTGATAATATTAGATTGAAAAGGAAAAAGTGGTCTAGACTTGTGTTTCTCTTTATAAATACATCTATACTTTAAAAAAAACACTGTCAAATTTTTGTCAAACCATCTATATGTGGTATTTATAATTGTTAATTATAGAGATGTACCGRGGTCCAATTTTCAAGTGCTTTTCTGGATGGTAAAACAATCTTTGCACCTTTTTCTATACCAGAAAATGCTATTATATTTATACAGTGTTTCTCCAGTCTAGGTTCGGTAACTATATTAGAATTTCTATACTATTGGATACTCAGTATGATTTTATATTATACATAGCAATAAATGCAGACTGAGATTTATTCATGATCCCACACTTGGAAAAATTCTTATTTCAGGGCATAGTAAGAAAAATATGATTTTACTTCTGATTCTAGAAAGTCTGTAAGAAAGGTAATAAGCAATAAAAAGATGTTTTCTTAGGGGACACATTTTATTCCAGTAACAGAACTGGAAGTAATGAAACAACATTTCCTGATCAATGATAATGCCTCCAGTATTAGCATTTGAGCTATTTACCAAGGAAGGATTTACCAGAGAAGCTAAGAGGCCAGAAGCCTTCAGCCTTCTTTACTAACGCCATGCATGACACATCTTATCGGTCAACTGACAAGGATGTAGTTGTGCTGCCTATCATCTACAGCAGTCTTCATTCCTGCAATATGATTATTAGTTCTCCAGCAGAGATGCATTTCATCCTTTTTTTCTTTTGTGTCTGCTTGCTAATCTTTCTGTTGCTATCTTTGTAGGATAAGGGAAGAGAGACTATTTTATGAGCGAGGAATGTGATACAGATTCAGGAGACCTATGTTTATATTCTTTTCTGGTTGTTCTCTAGGGATTTTCTTTAATCTTTTGACTGAGCTATCCTAACGTATAATGTGAATGTCAATACCCTCCATTATTTCCAATATGAGAGCACTTTCATGTTAGAAGTGTGTGTGTGTCTATATAAAAGACTAAAAACTAAGCACAAGTTTACATGGAAAAAATCATGGAAATATGAACATAAATTAAACTTTTATAAAAAAAAGAGTTCATAACCCATCTCTCTGTATATTAAAGATGTCTACGTGGCTGAAACATCTTTGGGTTTATGCTGAATTTAGTAAGAATTCTTTTTCTTACCATACAAGGCTGCTTCCATTTAGTGCAGTGACTAGATATTTGATTCTTTACATAATAGAGTTTCTTATCTTCTTAATCACTTCAGTTGTAATTCACAGTTGTAATGCTTGGAGGGGATACTAATACTGGCACTAACCTTGAAGTTCAAAGTTCAGCATGGCGTTTTCCTGACAAGGCATTAGAGCTAGCAAATTAGCAAATTTGGGGTGAAAAATAATGTTTTTACTTTATTTTCTTACACTAGTTCCCTAAAGGTTTGCATTCAAAAGACAGCATAACAGTATGCTTCTTTTGAAGCACTTCATTTACTGAAAAATAGGCCTCCAGCAAGCTATAATTATCATCTCTCCCTCCATTTWAAATTCTTTCCCCTTGCAGATTTTCTTTGCTTGCTCAGAAATGGTGGATGGAAGCCAAGTGAACCTAATACCATTATCAAAAAATGGACTCTGCTACAGTGTTGTGGGCTAAAAGTCATGATAGATGCATCTCAAATTTCCTCCAGGCGAAATGTAGATTCAGCATCATTTTTTTCCTATGTTCCATAATGCAATTGTTTCTTCCTTGCTGCTTAATTTCTCTCTCATCTATCGTTGATCTTATGTATGAAGACAGTAATTATTTACCCATATGATTTTGCAACACTACAGATTTTCTTTCATTTACAGAATGTGCTACCATTCATTATTTTGCAAGCTTGAGACAGATGCATTCCTAGATCTTTACTTCTAACAGGACCTGCTCTGTCCCTGATTCTTCAAAATGAATTGTGGTAGAAGATACTTAAAAGCAATTGTATAAAATAAAGCCTCATTAGCTGTCAGTCAGCCTGTGTGGATGTTATGTTCTCTCTGACGAGGTGTATGTGCAAAACCCTCCAAGTTAAAAAGTATTGTGAGATATCGGGTATAATTTATAATACAGTGAACAATTTAAAATATTTTAATAACATGTTTCTTTAAATAACAGTAGCTAAAAAAATCACACAAATGTTTTACATATATGTATGTTTTAAGGAGTTACTTTATATGCTCGTATTTCTGAAGCAAGCAGARTAAATTCAGTTCAAACAAGCTTAGTGGAAGGGTGTGATTCCAGGAATCACATGCAAACAAAAAAGATCTGCAAAACTGAGAAGGGTTGCCTGTCATATAAATAGAAATCATGTCAAATCAATGCCCTCTGACAACTAAAGGGATTTGCATCAGAATAAGCACATTCTTGGCTCCCTTCCATTGCCTTTTATTGCTGGAGCAGCAGTAGAAAATAAGTGGCTTAAAGACCTGATAGGTCCCTGGGACTCCTGAGGGACCAGCTCTCCCAAAATCAGAGCTTCTCTGTCCTTGTTTGGCAGAAGACAACACTACGGTCATGTGGCACTGGCATATCAGCTCACATCAGGTAGCAACAACATATGTGGCTGAATGGCACAGCAAGAACATCGTAGATTGGGAAAAAAAGCCCTTCACTTCATTTGCTTCTTACAGGCATTTTGTTCTGGATCAAGTAACAGCCTATTTGATGGCACAGGGAAGGGTGCAAGAGGCCCCCCAGGCAAATCACTTCCCTTCCCATCACCTTTTATGATGATTATAAACCCTGTTGTGGTACCTACAGCAGAAGTAACAGAATACTATGTTCTCAACAAGCAGATTTGCTGCTTTCACAAGCTCAAATGTTATGTGTTGTACTATTCACTGTTCCTCCTGACTCAGAAATTGTGGCAAGCCACTGATTGTTGGCCAGTGGCACATACTATTTGAAATTGGCGTGCGTGCTCTCCTACAGAACTCTTCCTGACATGCAGGATTCCTCTTAAAAATGAAGGCAGAGTGGCTTATAGGGTTTCCTTTTTAGGAAACCTGTGCTAAAACAGAAGGAGGTGGGAGAAATTGGTTTATCAGCAGATTCAGATCGCTACTGTAATGATGTAAATCAGTGTGAAAAAGAGATGTGTTCCAGCCAATGTGTTATGTAAGTTATAAATATTGTGCCAGCACTGCTAGGTGCCCTATGATATGGGGAAATCCTGTGGTGACACATTTCTCTGGAGAACTTTGTTTTCAACCTTCTAGTGTAACCTGGGAATTGCTACAAAGTTATTGGAAATACAACTTGAGGTTAAGAAGGCATCATTTATTGCAGCAAGGTGTCATTATGGAAACAGAGCTGTAAGTAAGTCTCATTCAGCAACAACCCCTCCAGGGTCAACTGGAACCAAATTGTGCTGCAGAACTTCCTGCTGCTAAACTGATCTCAGAAGTTTGAAAATGAAATAAGCAGGTTAAAAAGCACTAGGAAATCTGCAATCTTTTCACTCCATTAATTGCTACTCATCCTGCTATGTAACAAAGACAAACCTAAAATGTACACTCATTTCAGCAAATCTCTCCTGCTCTTGTTTATATAAAAATATGAGACTACATCAGATTGTAGGTCATTTTCTGTCAAACAGTACCTTACAGGTCTAAAAGAGGTTTTTCTTTTAGCAACAAAACCATGAAATTTTATTTGAACATCTTCAGTGAACCTTCTGTAAAAGCTGTGTTTGTTGGCATGTGCAGAGAATGTCAGAGCTACTGTACTTCRACATTTTGAGTGAATCTCTGTAAGCGCATGGAGACACATCTGATACTGACTTAAAATGTACATCTTCAAACAATTGCCCCACAAATGTTGATTTTGACAAAGCATTTTATAAATCATAGTGATGCTAAATAAATATGCCTTCATAAATTAATTCTCCCAGTGATGTTACAAACAAAATTATATTCTATATTCTATATTATATAAATGCTAAAAAGATTCCAAAGGTATGCTCTCATCTGTTCATTACAAAGAATCATTAGATAACAATAAACGCTATGGTTTGGTCTATCTCTGTTTTATACAGGGTCAAGTATCTTTTAAATCTTTAATATGTAGACCTATGCACAGAAAAGCACACCCTTTTAAACTCTGGCATACAGACAATGAGAAACACTTCTAGAAGGCCAGTAAGTCACTGGTTTGTACTTGATGTACAAGAATCACTGAAAAGCACTGTTGCTGTCAAATGTATGTTAGGWGTTCAATTTTTAGTCAAGTAGGGTGGAATTCATTTTACTCGACTCAAATAATTTAAAAACTGGGTTTTAGTTTTGGCAAGTTGTCTTGATTCCCTCTGTAGTTAGAGGGASACAGGCAACTCCAAAGGGCAATTTATCATACCTGTCATAGACACCATCTTAGGGTGGCGCAGACTGCACACTGGAGCTGCCTGTTTAGATGCTGAACTTTGAGATCGCTGCCAATAAATCAAATGTATCCCCAAGTTTCAGCCACAGCCTTCAAAACATGCATCACTACTGTTAGCACAGAAGCTTAGTACAAAATCAGCCATGGATCTTCTTTAAAGGTGACCTCTAGAGCAACGCAAGAGTAATTTTAGATATGTCAACATCCTAAATAAAGTGGTTTTTCAGYTGGGTATATCTATATGACCCAACACAGTGTCACATAGACATATCTGAATTAGCCAGTTAGCTTGTATACTGAAACTAATACCTCTGCATTAGCTCAGCCTGATTTAACTCTTTGGAGAAGATACTGAGCCAGTATTGAGCTGTGCTGGAAACACAATGGAAAGATATAAAGAACTGGAAAAGAACAATTAATAGGAGACTCATGAGGTGAGGTTAAGGAAAGATGATGCATACTGCTTATGTGCAAATAATAGCAGTCTGCAAAGGTAAGTTGCAGTAATTCTCTCCTGCTTTCTGTGAATGGCAGGAGGAGAGAATTAATGAATAGAAGTAGCAYGGTCAAGTTATCAAGAAACCATAGACAAAATATCAGGGAACACACTCTGTAGTGAGAGAGCATTTACGTCTTCTATTAGTTAGATCACAGGGATGTTTGCACACCTCTGAGTCTGAGGATAGGCTCTCAAGGTGAGGGATAGAAGCAATGACACTTGAAGGCATCAAGGCAAATCAACCCTAAAAGCAAACAGCAGCCAGGTGGAATGGATGGATAGTCTTTCTGACCTCTACCTTCTGTTATGTCTAGGATCTGAGGTTCAGAAGAGGCAGTGGCTCTTTCTGGACTACTGTACTCATGTATTCTGAAAACATGTCACACTAATATTAAATGCGTTTGAAAAATAAATGCCTTTTTTGTGTTTTTGTCTTTCAAGAAGATTGAAACTCTTTTATTCACAAAGACAAAACTCCCCAGAGTTAAAGAACCATTGGGAGCTAAAGAGTTTTCATCTTTTTGACTTGTATAAAAATTAAAACACCAAGAAAACAGAGCAGCCTAGAAATTAGATCAGATGGTGGGCAGTAAAAGCTGTTTCAAAGGAAGGTTTGTGGAATCCTGGGCAATTATGGAATAAACTTTCAAAAGGGAAGCTTCTTAAACTATTAGCTACTAGCTAGCTCATGCCCTGAAGCTTGTGGTTTTATACTTATTACGCATATCCATGCCCAGGCACTGATAGACAATCTCCTGACAGAGATCCAGGTGAGAAAGAAACCTGAGCATTCACACTTCCAGATCAGTGCATCACTTAGCTTAAGGAGCCTGTCTTTTATTTCCAAGAAATTAATTATCTGCTGACTGCCCTCTTAACAAGAGCCTCTGAATTCTCAGAGCTCTTCCGTTATGCCCCTTTGGTATTTCTATTCTTTTTCTTGGCACTGTCTTAACCAGTTTTTGTGTTCTTCAGTGTTCTGCATGCTGAACTCTGTCCTTGTAGTTTTTTTCCAAGTCTATTCTTCATCTCCCCTCTCTATGCCAAACCAGCACAACAAAGGTGTTTCCTACAGAAAGGAAAAGCAGGAAGGTTTGAGGACAGAAGCTGAGCACTGCTGTCCTTCCTTTCAYAACCTCTTCTTGTCCAAGGGACAAAGTCTAGGTGACGTGCTAACATATGCACTGGTCATTTTCTAGAGAGGACTGTAAAAATTCTGTGTCCTCCAAAAAGTTAGGAAGTTGACAGACATTCAGGCGAGAAACAGAGAAAACATGCCTTATTAACTAACATGCTACTGAACACTGCTGGGAGCTAGA
The DNA here is from genome assembly GCA_035582835.1 of Phoebastria nigripes. Lineage (NCBI taxonomy): Eukaryota > Metazoa > Chordata > Aves > Procellariiformes > Diomedeidae > Phoebastria > Phoebastria nigripes. The sequence goes on from JAYKAV010001698.1 coordinate 711,508, forward strand.
AGAGTATATAAGGAGAAGTATCATTTGATACTTTCCTGATTTTCTTCCATCGGTGTCCCCTGTTGCTTATTATCAGAGAGAAAATAATGGACTACATTAACCTTTTGAAATTCAGAAGTACTGTCTGATTAGAGACCTTCTGTTTAACTCAGTCCCAAGCAGAAAGGCAAGTTTGTTACATACAGCTCTCCTCTGGAATAAGCTTTTATCTATCCCTAAATAGTCTCCTGCACTGCAGAAATTTTACAAAGAGAAAACACCCAGCTATGCAGCTTAGGTAGTTGCTTGTAAGAACTAATGGCTCATATCCACACCATACATTAGTGATCCGAAGCTGAGTGCTTCAGGGTCTAACTTTTAAGTGCCTGATCCTCAGAATGACATTTAGAGTTAAATTATGCTATGTGTCCAAGCTCCTTAATGCTGTCAAAACAGAGGCAATCCAGAGCATGCACAAAAGCAGAACTTGAGAATTTAAACAACTTTCAGTTTGACAGCTGATGTAGGTATACATGGGTGTTTAGCACCATCAGGTTTAGACATTGGTATTGCACCATTGCTTAGAAGCAATATTGTTACATTGGAATAACCCACAAAATAATGTTCTCAGGAGCAAAATATTGTTCAGCCACTTTCACTCTTCTCATTAAGTAAATCTTCCTATTTCAAATCCTCCTTAAGTATTTTAAATAATTCTCTTTGCCCAATATCACACTTTGTTTTGTGATTCAATTGTGAGTCTGGAGTTTGATTGGAAAGTTTGAGAAATTAGTGTGTTCACACAGGATATTTAAAGTTCTCTGGCAAACAAACAAAACCAAACAGTAAGATCCCCTAATTCAGATCCATGTCTCAGTAATTGGCAATGATCTCTGTTTCTGTCACATTCATCTTACAATATTTTACAACAGGCAATCATCTCAAGTCCCTCTGTACTCAAACATATGGTGAAACCTGTGCAAAACAACCACTGAAACACAGCAGCTACTAAGGGCATCTTTGATATAGGAAAAAAAATATCCTCCACACGTGCAGAAATTCCTTGAATGCCATCTAGAGGATACTATCCTAGCATGGCTATGAAAGGGTCCTGACAAATTCAGATGTGTGCACTCCAGATCTACTAGTTATAATACTGTTCAGAAAATAAGGGTTAGTAAAATGTGATCAAAAAGGAAGTTTAAAAATATCAACAAAATAAATCATACAGAGTAACTTTATAATAGTTTTCTAAAAATATTATTCTGCTTGCACAGAATAATTCTGTGCTGATAACCTTATGGAAAAGAATTAATGAAAACAAATGGGCTATTTACGTATTGCAGTTTTACATCCTAAAATACACTTGTTACCATTTTGAGGAATCCACATCAATGGCATTAATTTGCTGAGCCATCATGTTAACTCTGCCATAAATCAGAATTTTCTATGCTTCATTAATGATCATGATCACAAAGTATTTGTGGTATTGACTTAACCACTCATGCCATGGGTAGTCAGATATATTGTGATTGGGTTTGTAACTCCTCATATTACGCAAGTTGATCTTCCCCTGAAATGCCCTTCCAAAAATTTCCACTTTGAGTGAATGCATAAAATCTTGAGGAAGAAAGGCTGTTTTGATAATTAATTCATTGGCTCTGCCTGACAAGAGAGGATTCAGCTGCTCAGAGAAGGAACTCTAACTGTAACAGCTTTGAATTTATTACCAGTCCTCACTGGCTGGTCAGTTCCCATTATATTTACACCAGGGTATTTCTACTGGTGTAGAATACCACCAGTAGGTTCTACCCCACCAGGGTATCTACTCTCAGTTGCTTTAGGCATCTAATTCAATGGGAACATCTAAAGTTAGGAGCATCAGGACCCTGTATAAATAGTGCAGACATAGTGCCTCCACATGGAGATGCAGAGCACCCAGCTTAGATGTCTAAAGCTACTGAACACCCCACACCTTCTTTGGTGCTCCACCAAGTAACTCAGGCTCAGAAACATACCCTCAGGAGCTGTATGGGATTTTGTCTTTTAGTGCTGCTTGCCCAGAGACAGATGACTTTCCCTTCCTCAAAAAAAAATCCTGCAGCATTAACTTTTCAAACAGTGAAACAAGACCTTAGAGAACACAACAAAAGCCCATTCTACAGGAGAAATTTAGCAATTAAATTTCTTCTGAAGATTAGAAAATGGCACATCTTAAAAGTGTTATGACCTCAGCCTGTCTGGTCCATGCTCTGCATCTCTTCTCAGCGGCTAGACTGGAAAGACAGAGCTGAGATGCAAGGCACCTCCTGGTTCTTTTTGCAGAGATCAGAATGAGTAAGACAAATGTTGCTCTTCCCCCACCTAGGACCTGCTAATTGCTGAGTGCTTTCTCAAACATACCCTGCATCTCTGCTAATGCACCTACCTCTTCAGCTGGAAGCATCTCATGTACTGTATGGTCCTAATTTGTCCCTCAAGCACTGAGGTCAGTGGAGCTGCACAGGGACAGCAGAGCAGAACAGTGGAAAGAATATAGCTATGATGTGTGCAATTGTATATTTAAAACATGCTGTCTATCCCTATATTCATGCATGCATTTTATTTTTAAGCTATGTCTTCCAGACAAGCATATCTACATACAAATAACTGCACTGACATAAAGCTAATGAATTTTGCTCATAAAAATATACAAATATGGAAAAGCCTATAAAACGCTGAGTTCTCTTTCCTCAACAGGTAGAAACTTCTCACCTTTAATCCACATTCACAAAACCACCTTACTGTTTTTTTTAAGATAAAAATCACACTAACCCTACTGTATTCTATAAACTTTGACATCACCATGTAATATCTTTAAAATGATGCATTAAACATTTCAATAATGCAATCTTTTGCATCAGAACCTCCCATCAGGTATTCAGGTATAATCCTGTTACAACATCTATATACCAATTTCAAAGATATTGCTTGCTTCCTTTTAAAATAGGTAGAAACACAAGCATGGTGCTGCAGATTCCAAGATAACAATAATCACTATTATATGACGTTTTTGTAAGCACACAATCCTTAATACAAAAGTAATACAAAATAGCTGATAGGAGACATTTATTAGTATTCTCAAGTAATTGGAACTAGCAAGGAAGACAATAGTTGATATATTTCAGTGTTTAAACAGCTTGACGAAATAATTAAGAAAATTTTGTATCTTTAAGAATGATTTGTAGACAGTTTATGATTCAGAATAATCATTTGTAAATACAGTTGTTGTTACGATAAATACATAATAGAAATATTCAGTTACAATTCTGTTTCAAGTGTCATATATACACTGTTGTCAGTGTCTGAAACATGTTCATATTCTACATAATCAATTCACAAGTTTAAAGAGTTCTCATATGTATGTTAGTGCTATATAAATTTCTCTCATTAAGGTAGTAAGTGAATGCAATATTTTTTCTCTACGAATAACACATATTTACATATAAAGCAGCACTGTGAAAAAAAAATCTCAATAGAAGTCAGATTGCTATGTTTTCCATTTTCTGCTTTAAAAAAAAAAGCAAATGTACCTTTCTAATTTCAGAATATGAGAGCATGAAGTCTGAGGTATTCTTACAATAAGAAATTAAATTAGGTTTCCCTGTATTTTTAATATTATTTTTTATGACTGGACTCCAAAAATATAACCCTGCATAAACACAGTTCTTGTTTGGAATTTGTTTTATGGAGAACTTTTTTTATAAAGTACGAGAAAAAAATCTCAAAGAAAGTGTACTTGAAGTTTTTATTTATGTGAGACGATAAAAGCGGGAAGTCATTCCTTGAGTTTGAAGACATATGTACTTCAATGTAAGAAGCTGACAGAAATCTAATAATCTTTGGAGACATGATCTCAAATGCACTGCTTGTGCATGCACACAGCAGTTTGGTAAATTGGACAGCCCTTCTGAGATCTGCACTGCAGGTTGCTGAGAGAAGCAGCGCCTCTTGCATGAGCAGGATGCCCCAAGCTGAGCACAGTGGGGCTGCCCCCTGGCTCCCTGATCCCCCATCTGACTTCCAGCCCTGCCGGAGGGTGGGGTGCAGCCCCAGGGGCACGAGTCCTGCAGCCTCCCATGCCCCTACCTCTACTGATGGGCAGCCTGGCAAGCCTGCAGGGCTTTAGTCACAGTTAACCTTTACTGATGCTACAATCTCCCGGCCCTGGAGGTGGCCTGAGGTTGGGTCACCCTATAAGTGGAGTGCCTTGACCTGGACTCTAAACCTTGCTCACCTCCTTGGCTCTAAGGCTCTAATCCTTGCTCCTCACAGTTGTGTGAGCCCTAGCTGGGAGCTGCTTGGTGTTCGGGTTAGTGGCTTCCCAGATACCTGGGATCTACCAGGGATGAGTAAATATGTTTTTTTTTTAAGGGGAAGGCATGCTTCCTGACCTACTGGAGTTCTCTGAAGTTGAAACAAACATATGGTTAAGGGGGATGCATTTAATATAGACTACGTGGACTTCTTAAAGGCCTTTGACGAAGTCCCTCACCAAAGTCTCTTAAAAGAAGGAAGGTCTTTGCATGGATAGATAAATGAATAAAGTTAGAAAACAGTGGGCAGGAATAAATGGTCTTTTTGTTTACAGTGGAACAAGCCTACCAGGAGCCTTCTGCTGTACATTTCGCTTATCCTGTGCTGTTTAAGATGCTCATGAACGATCTGGTGAGATGAGAAAGTCTGCTAAACCTATCAGGGTAGTAAAAAAGGAGGACTAACTGTGAAGAACTATGGAAGGACTTCATGAGATCGTCTGACTGGATAATAAAATGGCAGATGAAATTTAGAAGTGTGCGATGCACATGGGAAAAGAAACCCTAATTTCATAAGTAAAATGAGCTCTGAGCTGACCATTCCCACCCAGGAGCAAGATCTTGGAGTTGTAATAAATAGATCTATGAAAATGCCAGCTCTGTGCTCAACTGTAGTAAAAAGGTTAAATGAAATGTTAGGGATTACAAAGAAAGGAAAAGAGAACAAAACAGAACTTCATACTGCCACAGCATAGGTCCATATTTCAAACACATGTTGAATATTGTGCGTAATTTTCATCCCCTCATCTCAAAAATGATATATTCGAACATGATAGAGTTCAGAAAACAGCTACAATAGTTAGTACATCAAAGTTGTGGAATGACTTATACACAAGTGACTCCAGAAAAGATTTGGGCTTTCCAATCTGAAAAGAAGGATGCAATGGAAGGTTAAATCATGACTGATATGGAGAATGTAAGGAGTGATCATTGCTTCTTGCAGCACAAAAACTAGACAGTGTCCAATGAAGTTGAAAGGAAGTGATTCTTAATAAAATGTGAAATTAAGCTGCAGAATTCCTTGCCAAGGGATGTTATAGATTCTTTTTAAACATGCATTTAATAATAAATTATTAAACTGCTACTGGGCAAGGAAGTCCCCAAAGTACAACTTGTCAGAAGCTAGGTGAGTACTCAGGGAATGCATCTTGTAAACTTCTTCTGTTCTCTTACTCATCTCTAATCTTCAGTTTTTGGCTACTGCCAGAGAGAGGATATGAGGCCAGATGGACCAACGGTGTGATCCAATACAGCTGCTCTTCTGTATAATCAACAGGAATAGAAAATGAATGTATGAGGAGAGCAGGATTGTTGCTTGTATTCAGTAGCTTGATGAAGAGTCTTATTCTGGGTTTTTTGGGTTTTGATCTTTCTGTGTGTGTGTGTGGTGGTGATAAGTCTGGTGTCTTCTCACTGAATCTACTGCACGTGCATGGAAAAACTGCTTGCACCTTGCATATTGTAGTGGATCTGCACAATCTGTGGCACCACTGTTATATCTCAGATGCACTAGATTCATTCAGCATGGAGTCCATCTGCACATATTCAGCAACTGTTTTGTAAGGAGGGAGCCAGTTTATCATAAATTGGCAAAGTGCTAACCACGCATGAAGTCACAGGAGGGAGGTACACAAGTAAACCTAAAATGCAGCACACTTTCTCTTGATCCTATGTACAATACACAAAGTAATTCTTCAGCTAATTTGGAGGCTGAGGCAGTGTATGCCACCCCCACAGTCAGGCAGTTAGCAAACCACGGCACATCTGCTCTTTGGACAGCCAGCTAGTCGACCAGAAGGTAATCTGCTTGGCAGACAGGCAAGCAAAATGTGGGAATTTCTTGACAATGGGTACATGCATTTGGCTGGCTCCCTGGGGGAGGTTTGTTTTGCTTCTCCGGCCTGGGGCAGACTCATCGGTGGACAAACTGCTCTGGGACAGTTAGGAACAGGAGGAGTCCTCTCTGCACCATTTGCTATCCATGTTCTGGGACTGAGGATGAGTGAAGGCTGCAGGATGTGAACTGAGTGAGGGGAAATGCAGGAACGAAGAGACTTCAAGACGTCAGGACTATTGCAGCAGCAAAGAAAGAAAAGATCCTATGGAGGGAACCACTGCAATGAAACTTATGGAATGTCTGCAGGGAGTTAGTTGTACTGAAAAAGGTGTAAGCTGAAATATTAGCCCATCTGTGCGAGTGGGTTATCCAAGAGACATCTGCATTGCCTGTGGATTTTTATAATCACACAAAGTAGGTGCTGAAATTAATACACCACTGGATTGATCTTCTTTCATAAGTCTCAGAGTGGCTGAGGCATTACTTTCTTTAAAGTATGAGCTATAATCCTTAACATGACTCTCTTTGATTAAAGAACTCAGCACTGTCTTAAGTATCATCACTGCCAAAACAGCAACCATTTAATTAAATAAAGATGGGAATGGGTTGAAAAACTAATGTGAAAAGATTTATTACTTAATAAAGTTTGCATAGCACATTTAGTCTGGATGTAAATCACAAAACCTTGAATGTTCACTGTCTATATCCTGCAGTACATAAAATAGGGAATATCTAGCCCCCTTCCACAGGTCAAAAAATAATAAGCACATTTTGGCTACTGAGCAAACTGAAAATATGTAGAGATTGAAGCTGCCTCATCTGTGTTATGGCAACAAAGTGGCTGAGGCTTGTTGCAACTGAATCAGAGTCATGAGCTTGAGTCCTGCCCTGCCTGTGCACTGAAAGCCACCTACAATCCCTTTAGCTGTGGGTGGGTAAGCATCTGCAGGCTGAGAGACAAGGGTGGCACATCAGGCTGTCAGCCGCATCACTGACTGATGTGTCATTGCCTACAGCCATTTATATGCTGTACTCACACTAGTCCAATGGATCACCTATGTAGGAACTGACTAACTGTCCAGAAAGCAAGGCTCTACCAGGGATTGCTTTTAAGTCTGCCTGGCATGTGAACTTAAAAATGCATAAAAATAGGCAGCTCTTGGGTGGCTTTACAATGCATTACATTTTTTGTCGTCGTGTCAACACATACATTTATTGCAAACTCTTTTTGGAATGGACAGATGAGCTAGCATGTAAAAAAACCAAACCAAAACAACCCTCCTGCCCCCACATGTTCTATTCATGATTACACTACTGTCATGCAATGGAAAATGAAGAGAGACACAAAACTTCTTTGGAAGTTTAAACTGAGTTTTCTTATCCAGTGGAAAGAAACAACAGTATGAATATAGAGATATGCAGATGGCTTCACTCAAGTTTTAGCAATTTACTGAAAAGTTGTTAGACAGAGAACATGTAAGGTCTGAACTTGGAAGTCCACTGCATACTTGTGAAAGTCTGTATGCGTTACTTAAGAGGTGTGAAGCAACCATGGTGATATAAGAAAAAAACACAAGATGAAAAACAGACTTCTGACAAAAAATATTAAAACTATACAGGTTTTTAGAAAGAGCATTTTTGCAGTTCAATTTAAGAATGTATTTTCACTTCTGTTTGCAGCACTCTAGTACTTTTTTTTTCAACTTTTGCTTTCATTTTCACAAGAGATTTTTTATTACAAGCATATCTATCCCTAACACTTGTGGAAACTCATATTAGTTACTCCTTGAAACATTTTTTGCTGTGAATGAATAATGAAATTTTTTTTTAAAAATGGGTATAGATCAGAGTCTATTACTGTTATCTAACAACTGTACTAGACATTGCTTACTTAAAAAATAAGTGCATGTAAGAATCAGTGCTTATTTATCTCAGTGTGTCCAACTACAATATAAAACTGTATGGCTTAACCTTGTGAACAACCATATGCTACTGCTAGGTTCAGCCAGGTGAGCAACCAAAGGAAATATAACTGATTTAGCCACAAAACTCTAGTTATTTTTCTATGTGGCTTATTTTGACCCTTCTAAGGGCATTCTGGGTAAAGACGGCATGTTGTCGAAGTGGCCAGTAATAGCGCACAGAAAATACTTCTGTCCTTAGGTTTCCCACCTAGAAGCCATCCTAGTCCTTTTCTGTCTCAAATATCCCTGAAGACAAGGGTGTTTTCCCACCCAAAGAAAATCTCAGCAGAAAATAAAGTTTGTTTTTATTGTATTTATCCATTTAAGTCTTTGGGTAAAAAGAACAAAAGGGTCATATAACTCAGCCCATAACCCTAAAAGTTTTAATTTGGGAATGCCTATAGTGTTTCATATGAGTTGCTATTCAGGTGCATCATGTCATGACTTTGTTCCTTTATCAGATTTCCTACATGCACCACAGTTTCTTCCTCTAGTTGTAAAGGAGGCAACTAATCCTTGGGACGTTAAGCAATCGTGATTGACGTGAGACACTGTCTGATGGAGACAGAAGAAGAGGGTGACATGAGAAAATTACAACCCTGATGACAGCCAAGCTTCAGTTTTCAAACTTTGGTTTCTTAAATGGAAAGCAAAAGCTTTCCAATAAAAATAGACTTTGTATAGATAAAAATTAACAGTAATGATAATTTTAATGGAAAATCTTTAACCAGCCTGGCTATGTTTACATCTATAAGTTTTCTGCTTTCTCCCTGTATGATATACTTACATATTTAAATATCAGAATGACAAAAGATTTGGATGCTAGTGAACACATAGGTTCATCCTGGAGCACATAGGCTTTTTTAGAATATACATCTGAGACACAGGCAGAGTACAGTTTCTAAAAAATTGCAAAACCCTCCAATCAAAATGATGTACTAAAATCCTACAGAATTTATACACCACAATGATCAGGGACGGCTGATTACAGCTAGCCTACTGAATTCAAATTAATCCCAGAACTCCACATGTTGGCTTCACCACAAGCATTGCAAATGAGACATTTGATGAGTGAGGGGAATTTTCAAAATCAGACTAAAATAAGAATCTTATTCCTGAGACAGAACAAATCTAGTCTTGCACAATTTACAACATGGTAAAAGGAAGCTCTTAAGATATGATAGAAGGAAAAACTGGGATTGTACATCTGAATTCTTAGTCAATGAGATCATAAAGATTAGACTGTTACCAYGCCCGTGTCTCGATTTACCGCATTTGGAAACACTGAAGTAAAGTGTATACAAGATAAATACTGGAGATGACACTGGCAGCCAATAAAAGTACTTCAAAGTGCTCAGTTATGATCCATTATTTATGATCTAGCAAGAAAAGTGTGGGCAGGAGGAAAAGGTCCCTTTCTCAAAGGCTTGCATCCAAGACATGAGGAATGGAAGAACAGAAGGGAAAGGAATAGATGATTTCCTGAGTGAGGACATAAACTGTGTTTYCCTCTCACTCCTAGCAGGCTATCCCAATGTTTGGAATATGTAACAACATTAATAAAATTACTTGAAATGATCTGAGACCATTTGTATCCTAAATAATGCATAAGCAGTGTTGGTTACTGTTGGGATTATTTTGGACTAACTCAGTGTCAGAAACATTGCTCTAACCAGAATCAGCTGGATATTGGCCTCTCTGCACGTTACGGTGAAACTGCCTTTCAAATAGAATGGCTTCAGTCCAGGATCCCTTCATTATGGTCAAAGCTGTTTATATAGCAGCTGTAGAGCCTTACAACCAAAGGCATAACCTGTTACAATTAAAGATTAAATGTAAATTACTACCAATTTTAAAATATATGTATTTGGTAATATATCCTGGATTTCCAAATGTACTAAGCTCTCACAGCATCCAGATGGAGTTACAGCTGCCCAGCTTTTTTGCAGATCAGGTCACAGGCAACTAACTAGAATTTGGAACCATGACAGTAGGCGCTGCATGTTTAAAGTGACTACATAGAGTCAGCTTTCCTTAAAGCTACCTGTAGGAAGAAATGCATATGATCTTTAAATTAATCTTTCCAGAGCAGCTCACCCAATTATACTGAGATTCTAAGACTTTTGTTACAAAAGTGGACAATTTATCCTAACAGCCATTCTTCCAAAAGATGGTTTGAAATAGATCCTTCTTCAGTACCTGAAATCTTCATGTTCTCCTACCATARTGAAGAAAGTTGTATAGATTTTGGTTTTATGCTTTGACCAAATATCAACAACAAAAAAATCCATCCTGTAAATTAACAGTTTCAAAAATATCAAACTACATTATAACACAGAAAAAGGCAAGATAATTTAAAGGAAATTTTAATACAGTTCTTCACTGTACATTGCAATCAGCAGAAATATTTTACTCAGTTACATTTGTTTACCCACTGATCCAGAATAGGTTGTCTCTATGTGTAAAGGCAAATGAAATAAAGTGACTCCATTGTTACACAGCAGAATTTGGCCTTAATGCAATCACAATCAGCTACTTCATATTTAAGTAATTTTGAAAACAGATTCTGAGCAATGAACTGCAGCCAAAATGCAGGGACATAGAGGAATTTTGATACAGACTTCAGTAGAGAAAATTCACACTGCTCCTTTATTTGTCTCTACAAAATGCTGAAACTATTCCTAAATTTAATACTTTAGAAATATTAAGAATAACTTGGGAATCGCCAACATCCATGCCTTTCATCTCTGTTTAGCGGTAGTTCCAAAAAAAAGCATTCTATTGTCTAAATACTGTAGGGCTGCATGCAAAATTGGAATGAGTTTTTCTCCCCTATAGCTAAAGGTTTCAAACTCCTAAATCTCTTAGTAATTGCTGGATCAGCACCAATGTTGATCTGTTTTCCTCCTTATTTTTTTCCCCATTTTTGAATAGGAATACAACTTTCTAAATACTGTTCATTGATTTATTGTTCAAATATATTATTCTACATTGCTATCACAACTTCTTCCCTGGGTCTTGCAAGACTCCAGGTAGGTGAATCTTCCTGTTTCTAAGGCATGTCTGTAGCAAGCACAGGGAACATGAGAGGGAACCAGGAGGAGATGGGTACTTGCTCCTCTGCTGTGGGCAAACCACCAGTGGTAAGGTGGTGACAGGTGACAGTCATCTGGGAAGTGCCTCTAGGAGGAATAGCACCTCAGCCAGCAAAGTGCCTCTCCGCACTTCCGCCCAGCAGCCCCAGGGAAATCCCTTCAAACACTTCTGTGGCATGATGCTCCATCCTCATAGATCCTCTTGCAGGATGGCGTTGTTCACTTTTGCTTAGAGGGGATTTAAGTTCTTTATAATATGTACCAAATGATAAATATGCATTAAAAAAAGACTCTGGCTCTATCAGAACCCATGTGAAAACAAAAACTGTCCAAAATATTCTTACTTTGGTATCATTATTCTGACAAAACAAGCATGTCTCTTTGTTGTCAACATGGCAGCGTATTTTTATTCATGCTATGCTGTAAAGGATTTTAAATTGCCTAGGATGGGGTGGTGAGGGTGGGGAGGGAAAGGGCAGTTTGTTCTTCATGCCACCATCCAGGTGGCCTCTTAGCAGCAAGTTGGCTCAAGCACACATTCCAATCTCAAATCGTTTTGTGTGTGCTTCTGTGTGTGCTAAGCAAATCCTACCATCCTCTTCCAGCTCTATCAGCTAGCATCTTTGAATCGACAAATTGCACTTTGGCATGAACAGAAGGTTTAAGATGGACTTCTGCCACCCTCCCAGTCCCAGGCTAAATAGCTATGAACATATGCAGAGATTGTGTTGCTCATTTTTAGGGCTTTATGATGGCACATTTAATTGTACTAAAAGTGCAATTGATGGAAAGTGAGTTACAGATTGAATAGGCAGTGCAGCAGATGTACAAGGTCATTCAACAAGGACTACTCATTACTTCAAATTACCACCCTTGAGGAGAAACTATAGTATATGCCAGGATGGAGCTCTTTCTCTGACACTTCACCTTTCAGTTTCACCCCAAAGGCCATCTTTGTTTTCTTACAGATAACATTTCCCAATTAGAACCTGCTACCTTAAGTTACAATGACTTGATTGCTATGTCTAATGTAATTCACATATGTGAAGTATACTCCTGCTGCTTCCATTCATTTTAAGAAAGGTGATTGCCAGAAATTGCATACAATGTGTTTGTACGTCCACAGACCTGTGTTTCTGCCCCATTTGACAGTGATGAAAGACAGATGCCTTGTTTAGTTTTAAATCACATTAGTGTTCTATTTCCATTTATCTTTTACTTATCATAACTCCTCATTGAATTAGTCTGACAAAATTTGTCAAAAAAGAGCATAACTTGCTCAACAGTTTATAGGGTTTGGCAGCATTGGAATGTTTGCTTCTTCTTATTGGGTTGTCCTGGCATTCACGAACAAAGACAAGTATTAGATGGACACAGTTAACTAGACCACAACTTTGTTAATTCTTCTGGGAATCAGCAATATTTTATTCAAGATAGTTCATGACCTTTTTTAATCGACTGCTGCCTGCGAAAGAGCCACCATCACAGCCTTCATACTTTTCAGGTGATTTCCCAGAGAGCTAGAAGGGAAGCATTGCCCTCCCCATACCGGACAGATGTACGTTTAGGTGAGATGGAGTCAACAAGGCATTCATTAAGGAATGCTCATTCCAAGACTTCTTCCAATTTCATTTAGCAGAAAGGCAGGCTTCCTAACAAAGGAATATCTGCCCTAAGCAGAAGAAAGTGCCAGCAATTAGCTCAGCCCTCTGCAGCGCTGCCTTGCACCCGTGGCACACTGCCTCACTGACTTCTTACAGGGAAGAAGGGGTTACATGTCCTGTCCATCCCTTCAGAGGATGCTTTTCTGATCCCTTCATGCCCCGCTTCAAATCCCAGGCCTCTTTCTAGGGAGAACTTTTAAAGAAAAGCCTCTATTCAACCTGCCCTCATTGGCATTTCAGACAATTCTCTTCTGCACAGCAAGACTTTTCATTTAATAAATGTATGCTGTGATGGTGTACGTCACGACATCAAGAATCTTTTTACTGTTCATTTTTGAAGCCATAGCAGACATGTCTTCAAGCAAGAATGTAAAAAAGTCTTTCACCTTTCTCTGAAGAAGAGTGAACATCACGTTGAACAGCAAATGTGGAAGGAAAAAAAAAAGACAAATGTGAAAGCCCAGGACTTAAGATAAGATTTACATTTAACTACTTTTATTGGTCAAGAAAAATCTCAGAAAGTAGGTAAGTTAGGGCCCTTCACCTTGTATTTTTGTGCTGGAATTTGGTGTAGAGATGCTGATAAAGGAATAGAATAAATACCATATTTATATATAGGAAAATGATGGCTCCTGTTCATACCGCCTTCGATCTACAGTCTCAAAACTGCTAATCTAATAAATGCAACAGAATGAAAAAGATAAAGTTGAACTGGAGATCAGTAGCAATGTTGTTATTTGCAAACACTTTATCTGTAGAAAAACGTCAACCTTTTTGTCAGGAATAATTCAAGATAACTGATTTAAGTAGCTCTACTTTGAAATATTGTCTAATAGCTTCCAAAACATGCTCATTAATTGTTGTGAAAAATATGAAAAAAATAGAGGTTTTTGTCTTCAAAATGCAAAAGGGAAAGTGTAAGAAAATTATTTACTGGGTACGTTTAATAATGTAACTGATAACACTTATCCTGCATGGTTGCAGAACACCCAGTAATTACAAAGAGCAAAGTAAATTTTTCTTGCTCATTTTCTTGTCATTCTGTTTCTTCAAGATCTGGCATCAAATATATTTATTTATGAGTGGTCACCTATAAATCTCATGATAGGAACTGCTTCTTACAACCTAAAGTGCTGAGATAACATGTTAATTGAACAAACTATTTTTATCGGTGTGCTGTGTACATCACTGTGCTGACCCACTTTTACTAGATTCAAGTACTATGGGGCCTTCAGGAGTATCAATCAGTCAGCAGATACATTCACTGGAGGCTTCATTGTTTTTTAAAATGGCACACAATGCATGGACTGCATGGCTGTCACAACTGATAAGAGCTTGAGTCAGCGCTGGACATATCCAGCCTTATTTTGTTTTTCTTCCCTCATTCTTTGTCATTGTTTATCTCTGTCTTGCAACACTTAGTTTTTGTAGTGGACAAATACAGTTTCTAATATTAATATGTTTTTCTGCAAAATGTTAATTTCAGAGTGCCGAAGTATTTCCTTTTGTTTTTCCCCATACATCCAACTCACATACCATTCCAAAGGCATCCATCCCCGTGTATCTCACAGCAGTCCTATATCTTTTGGTTGGTAAGATGCACTCTGCTCAAGAAATGGCTAGAAACAGTAGTGGCGGTAGTAAAATACTGCAAGAAGAAACCATTTGAATAAGAAATATTTGGAATCTATCAGCATTGATAGGGTTCCTTTAAAAGCAAGCTTTAAAATAATTTAATAACACACAAAAACTTCTGCTTTGTTTTGCTTTGTTTTTCAGAGGATGCTCCCCATGCATTTCACAAAAAGGCATTAAACACTTCTCAGATTAAAAGAAAGTAATGAAATTACTGCAAATATAAAACAAATAATAAAAATGATAGAGGTTGGTAGTGTCATTTCATTTCCCGATAAATAGATAGACACCCTGACCAGGTGCTACCAGTAAAGTAGCAGTTCTGACATAAATCACAGAACCACAGAACGGTTTGGGTTGGAAGGGACCTTTAAAGATGATCTAATTCCAACCCCCATGCCATGGGCAGGGACATCTTCCACTAGATTAGGTGGAATGCTATGGATGAAGACAAAACACTTTCTGAAATGGTCCATCTGCGTTGGAGTCAAACTATGCTGACTGGTCACAGTCAGAACTGAAAACACTGGCCCTTGCACTGACCTTGTTTTCCTCATTAATATGAGTTCAGCCTCAAGTTCTGCTACCTGTAATCTTACAAAAGCACTACAGTCAGTAAAACAATTTTTATAAAGGGAAAACTTTCCTACATTAGCAAGTGAGTAAATGAGATATTATTTCTACTGGTTATTGATTAGCTTTCATAATGTTCTTGAATTTCCACTTTGCTGTGCCAATGCCAACTTATGAAGATATTAATAGTTTATGAAAAAATAAATCATGTTCAAAGTCTCATTTTGAATGGACCTACTATCTAGCCTCCCATCAAGCATACAGGAGTGGGGAAGGTTTTTCTGGGTTTTTACAAAGAAACCTTTACTACTGCAATGGTACTACTACTACTATTAAATTGTTCTTCAAGAAATAGATTTTTCGGTTTGAAAGTGTATGTGGGTTATTCAGCTAGCTATAACTTTGTTTCCACATTAACCCACAAAGTACTTAGAAATGAGGATACTGCCAATATTAATGGAACAGTGCCACAGACGACTAGGTAGCTCAATTTGTATATGGATAATAATTAAATAAACATCTATACGGCTTGACAAAAAATGATGCAACTCTCAGTACAATGAAAGTTTTTTTTTTTACAAAGAGTAGTATACCTATGAAACCTCAAGGTAAGAAATTGAATAACCTCATCAAAGGGCTGAATGTTAGGTGCACTGGAGCCAGCAGTTCATAAAATCTTGTATTTCAAATTTAGATTAACTTCTTTTACAGAATATTAAATTCTTATTTGCTTAGGGGCATCTCTTTAATGTCATGAGAATGTTAGTAGGAGTTAATCGAAGAACTTTTGAATCACCAACACTGAAGAAAATTGGATCCTAGCAAGTGTATTGAATAATAAGATGATGAGGACATAGGAACTGGACAAAGCTTTATGAAGCTACCGCCATGCCCAGGTCATGCTAGATACATAATAGACAAAGAACAGAAAAGCCTTTCAAAAACTAATCAACCTTCATCCCACCGAGATAATACCTTCTTTGAAATGTGTTATATCATGGTTCTTTTGACAGCTTCTGCTTGCATAAATCACCACCTTAATTTAAGCTCCCCCATAGCATAAGTAAACCATACAAACTCTACTGTTTCAAAAGACATTTCCCACACCCTGTTTATCATATTACCTATATACCTTCCACCAAGACATTTAAAACACAGGATTGCTCTGTGTGAGACGTATCTCTCCTCCCTCACTAACCCTGAAGGGAAAGTTTCCAAGTAATGTCAAGATAATGCTGCCCATTAGGGAGTAACACACTGGGAAGGACAGTGAGAGACAAGCATTTCAGCAAATGCTGAATGTTAACAACCAGTAGCTAGTCTCAGCTTGAGGCAAGACGCTGTGTTGTGGGGTAGGACAAAGACGTGGTGTATACTACAGGGAACTGTGATGTAAAGAGAGAGCAGACGAAACGAATGAATTCTGTCAGATACAGAAAAGTCTGTAAAAAGAGATGAGAAAGTGAGTGGTATGGTCTGGAAATGAAAAGCGTTTTTCGGATCAGATCTGTACAGAGAGAAAACTTCCATGGGCCAGAGACCAACAACAGCCTGCTGCAAGCGGAGCAGCACCAAGGCACAGGTGGTTTCCACAGGAGTGACCAGCCCTTGGCTCCTAGGCTGTCTCAGGAACCAGGTAAGCAGCTCCCACACGGTTCTACGGCAGCTACATCCCCTGCCTGGCAGTGGAGCAGGGCTGCCACAAGGCTGCTGGATAATGTGGACCCACAGCAATGGGAGGAAGCGAGACAGCAACAGGCAATCTCCCTGGGTTGTCCTGGGAGCCAGTTGTCTTCTGATTCCAGTCCTGTGTCAAAAGAATTCCTAAACATGGAGACAGCCTCTGTAATTTCCTGGTGGCCAGATCCTCTCTGCTTTCTGAGGTGTGGCACACACCTTACGTCTCTTGATAGGTCACACAATTTGGTGTGTGGCTCTCAGGGTTTGCTGGGACACTGATGCAGTGAACAAACATCGTAAGGTTTATTTTCAGCAGCCATTCCGCACTTTAAATGTGTGTTGGAGCACCCATCAGAAGGACATTCAAGGCTGCACTGTGTTTTGGAAACTCTTCAGCTTTCAGTCAGATGTTATACCTGGAGAGCAAACAGGAATGAAGTTGAACCACGCAGTTGCTCCATTTCATCAAGTTCAAGTTCACGGTGCTGCTTACATTTTTCTGTTGAGCACAGATGGCCAGTTTCCATTTGGGTTCCTGCTCCTCTTGTGCCCCATGCATCTGTTGACTATAATTCTAATTATTAGGTGCTGAATAAATGTCAAGAAACACTATCTGTTATTTCTGTAATATATACTGCATTAGCATGTTCCATGCTTGCTTTCTATTGCTTTGCTATCACATACTGTGATGTTGCATAAAGGCTTTTATCCCCAGAGAGCTTTTTTTCATGAAATGTGCTGAGATGCTGGAAATCTATTCAAAACACTGCTGCTATCTTTGACTTTGATACAATTAGCTGCTCAGTAAAAAGGCACATTGGAATACACTGCGAAAGAAATAAAAAATACACTCAGTCAATTCCAAGTTGATTCAGTGCCGACGTGTTTAGCTGACTGTCTGAAAAAAGATAAGTAGCAAACCATTTCAAAGATTACTCTTCCCAAACAATAAAAAAACTACCTTAAACTTGACATTTCCAAAATGATGAATCTTGGATTAAATCATGTGAAATGTCAAAATGAAAAGAAAAAGAAAAATCAATAGCTGTGCAGAAGAAGCAATGTGAGGTCAATTGTACTGTACTGCCAGTGCCAGGCCACCCATGTCTTTTTAGTAGCAGTATTTTTAAAGTGTACAATACCTGAAAGACACTAGAGATTAATTTTCAAGACTGAATCCCCTCTTAACAATAAAACTATTAAAAATTTTGTTTTTAGAGGCATAATGGAGCCTTTTTTAGAGGCCATGGAGCAGAGGCATAATAAAATGGCACATTTCCAAAAAAGTTTTTACTGCATCCTAGAGATTAGTTCACCAACATTATCCTCAGCATTTCCTGTTACATGAATTTTCCTTTGAATTTGATATATTTTTCCTGCCAGGTAACTGAAAACTTCAATCAGAGGAGGAAAAAAAAGGTTTAGAAATCATCACTGCTTTTAAAATGTGTCCTGAGCCTGCTGCTAACTCTTTTATGACAAACCYCAGTATTTTCCTGTGAAAGCCATAGGTGTGGCATATGTATACTGGAGCGTACTACCCGGGCTCTCCCACCACCTAACTTGGGCATGTTCTGAAGGAGTGCATGCCTCTCACTCCCAGGCCATGTGGGTAGCTGAAGGTGGACACTCAAGCTGGCTGTCTTGAGCCCATAATGGAGATGCCCAAATGTAGACAATGTGAATATTCCCCATATTGTATTTCAGTGTGCATGGTTAAGAAGTAGACCTAGGGCATTTAATTTTCTTTCATGTACTAAAAGCTAAAATTTTTCTAAATTTATTTTTAAAGTTGAACATATTGATTATCTTTGACTGTCCTGGGTCTCAGCCACATTTACAGTGAGGTGACATGAGCTCACGTTCATGTCTTTAACATTTGGTACTCAGCATGTACACAGGCAGCTTTCACTCCATGGTAGTGTGGTTTTATAGGCCCAAATACAACCAATCTGATGATGTAATTGCTAACACACCAGGAAAGATGGCTGAGAAGCTGGTATGGCCCTTGGACCAGCCAGAGGAACTTGCTGAATACTGACAGGTACCCATAAGTAATGAAGGATAACCACCAAGTGGGAAAACCCCTTATTGTTCTAGAGAAGTATACCATAATGATTTTCCTGTTACCTGTAATCACGGTTTTTATTTAGGCTTAAAAGGCTTCTCAATTAAAAAATAGCCTAGACATGGAATATTAGYAGAACTGTTTTCAATGCAGCACAATTTACATTTCAGGGAAAAACAAGTGTGGCGGAACTGGATTACTCTTGGATAATTCTTTAAAAGGGGACTGAGAAGAGAGAAGCTTTTGCTTCTTTTTTTATCTGATCAGTGGGACAGAATGTTTATTAGAAAAGAAAGAAAAAAAAAGACATTTCAGAGCAAAAAGGATGTTTGGACTGATATTAGAGACTAGACTTATAATGTTGTAAACGACATATAAACTCCTAATGCTAACTTCTCACTCTAAAGATAAATGGCATTAATTCACTATACCATCCCTAAACCTCTCTAGTCCTTCTAGGACCATATAAAATGGTAAATTTTTACAGCCTGAGCTGCTTTACAGCTTTAAGATGGAGACAAAAATGGAGACTAAAACGTTTTATAAAATACAGTTAGTGCTAGTAAAAGAAAGCTGTCTGTGAAGCTTTTCTTTTAGTTTTTCCTACGATAGTTATTATCAATATCTTCTATTGCTGTTTAAAGAGAAAGTGGGGGAAAAGCCTCACTTCGAAGGATATGAGTACATTATATCAAAAAATGGTTTTTCATTTTAAGACTTTTTTACAGCTAGGAAAAAAATCAGCTAGCTTTTGAAATGAGATTTTTCACTCAACCACCCACTGTAGAGCTAACATAATTGTGGTGTTGAACCACACCAGCCTGTGTCAGTTCTCTCTGTAATTACTGAGCGGACAAGGGCATTTCAGAGCATGACTGATGGTTTGTTGTTTCCCCAAATCTGGCAGGAACCTTATTCAACTGAATGTGGTCAATAAAGGTAAAATAGGATAATATTTATTGTATTCGATGAGCTGATTGTTAAATAGCTTCTTCAAAAATCTCAGCTTTTGCCAAGGCAATACCTTCAGAAACATGCTTTTGTAGAAGAGGGAAAAAAGCCCCAGTTTCTGTCATTAGTAAGTATACAGAAAAGCAAATATGAACTGCTTTATTCAAAACAGCTTAAATTTAGGAATGTGACTGTGATGTATGACATCCATACAATAAAAATCCATGAAGACAGTGCAATGCAGAAGATAGATAATATGTAATTTAGCTCTGCACTCACACAAACATTGATGCTTAGAAATCACAAAGTGACTGAGGAGAGGGAATGTTGCTTTCTGAGAGCTCAGAAGAATCCCTTAAAATCATTTTATGCTTGCATGATTTTGTTTTTTYTGCTCAAAGACAGGAAATCCCCTTCATCTACCCAGTTCTGGCAAGAATGCTATGGAGAACACAGTATATGTTCTCCAAGCTAGTGTTAAAGGAAATCGAGGAAAGAGCTCTCAGCATTGTCCGTAATATTCCTGGTCCATGTAACAGAGCTCCCTCTCTGAAAAAATAATCAATGTATTGCACAACAAAATGTGTAAAACCATTGGGTGTTTATTTTTCTGATGTCTACAGGGAAAAAATCCCCAAACTGTTAAAAATGAGACAGCATCCCTTGCTTAGTAACTATTTACTTTCTTACCAAATAAGAACTAGTTAGTTAATTATACCTGGGGACAAACCATGAGAGAGAGATGTGTGAAAAATCAAAACGTCAAAACAACTGCATGATCCTATGGGTAAACTCACAAGCAATCCTAGAGAAGTGATGTTTTCAACAACCTCAGCTATAAATTACTCTCCTATACTGTCTCTTCCTTTCTACATAAAAGACACAGAAACACATAGAGGTCTTGTAATTACTGCAGTGAGCATTTTTCAGGTATGGAGCTCACTGTAACTTGTAAGATTGTTCTCAGGTTTACATTTGACCTATTCAGAAATCTTAACTTGCCTATTTAAACTCATTTACACAAAAGTCTGAAAGAAAAAGAAAATTAGAATTTCTGTTTCAGAGGACTATTCATTCCTTTTTTCCTTATAGACTAGTATATTTTGGGATCCTCCTGTTCCTGTAGTATAAGCATGTACCAGTTGTTTGTGAAAAAAAAAATCCTGTTAATCAGTCTAATTAAACCAATACATTTTATTGCATATTTTTGCATTTCATCAGTGTTCTGTAAAATCAAATTGCAAATGCTAATTACATGAGCCAAAACTCAAATGCAAGCAAAAAAGCTCATACAAATCTTTTTTTTGTTTTATTATAAAAATGTATCTTGCAGAGGCTTGATACTTCTACCTAAATTTAGACTACTTGTATAACCCTGTTTATTGTTAGCTTAGGACTGTAGAAAAAAAGACCACCATGTCCTGCCATATATATGCTTGTCAGCATCTCCTCAGAGGCTTCTGAGCTGCTGGTCAATCCCAGTCAAGCTGTACATGGAAACAGGGAATAATTTGGCATGGAGAGGACTTCGGAGGGCACCTTGTCCAACCCTTTGCTCAAAACAGGGCCCAATGGAACAGTTTTTCAGGGATTTGTCCAGTCAAGTTTTGAATATTTCCAAAGATAGGGTAGAAGTCTTCAAAGTATCAGGTTTCCACAAGTATTAAGTAAGTAGTTCAGCCAAGTAGAAAGCTTTTATTAACATCCTTCACTGAATAAAAGGCTGCTCTCAACCCTTATGAAACACCAGACAATCCACACGGGAGTGCCTGAGACTCAAAACCACAGCACATGAGGCTTCACTGGGCTTATTGCTTTCAGAACTGGGTGCTCTGCCTGCAGGACAATACCTCACAAAAAACTGACAAAACTTTCTAAAATCTACACCATAGCCAATGATAATAATATATTAGCACTAAAGCATCACTTTAATTGTGTATGCTAAATTATGTCAATCTAATAAGTATATAGGTAAATGATTAATTGACTGTGGATTAAATTAAACTACAGATTTAACCTGGAAAATACATGTAATGAACCTAAGTTTTCCATTACTGTATATAGGGAAAACAAGTTTCAAAATAGGTAAGTAGTTCAACCTATGAGGCTTAGTTCTTCCATACGATCTGGAGCTGGGCTCTCGGCCCATGATTCTTTATTCTATTTCTCAGTGGAAAGAAAAGTATTTGAACAATCTGGATTATCAGAGATCTTAGTCTCAGTAAGAAAATTAACAGATCTACAAGGTCCATTTCTCTTCAGATCTGCCWTCCAACCATTTCTAGTTCAGTCTAAAAGTTTGCCAAGTGCTTGACAGCTCAATTGAGTAAGTGAATTAAGCATTGCTGAATCTATCGTTCAACAAATCACAAATCAACTCTCTGGAAAAAAAGACTGATTAAGAATCATGCAGTTTTGTAAAAAACAAACCTAAACCTTTCAGGCAGCACTGCTAGGATTTGATTAAATCTGTGGTCACTGATAAAGGTAAGTTTTTTGCACTGCCTTTCATCTCCAGATCTGCTGGCTATTTTAGCCTCTTTGCATAGTGTTCCTCATGCCAGCAACATTACCCTTCTTCAATCTGAGAGTGAGGCAATGCAGACATGTAGGCATAGCCTGGAGAGCTTGAGTTTCTGGTTATGTGTCAGCCTGGATGTCATGGAGTTGCCTCTAACCTTTGCTCTATGGTGTATACAATAGAGCTGTACCAGATACAGGTCACCCAGAAGAAAGATTTCATCCTCATGTGGTAGGAGACCTCCGGCTGATTAACTAAGTGTGATTAAAAACCTCTACTGATTAGAATACCTATCAGGAATACTTTGGAGAAAAGATAAATATAGTGTCCGAATTCAGGTTCAAGCATATCTTGCAAGTCTACTACTGTGTGCAGACTTACAGTTCAGTAAATATGATGTTACCATTGCTTGTGACAGGCTAGACTTTGGGTTAAGCTAACAACGCAGGTCTCTGGACTTATCTTGGCCTGACTGAAGCTCTACTTCAGCTTGGTTAGCTGTAAGTAATGCAGCTAATCACAGCAACTATCTCAGGACCAGGTGACTGGTCCTCATCRAATTTGTTTTAGCTTTTGCTTAGCTCTGTATGATTACATGGTATAGTGTGTTGTGTCATATATATATACACATTCTGTTACTAATAGGCAGTAATGACAAGGAGTTATTGTATGTTGAATGACCTATCTATGACCACAGAATTAACTGCATCATAAAGGAATACAGGAACAGGATGATAGCAGACACCTTCAAAGTATAGTCACAGAATGATACCAGAAACCCTAGGGCTATAAGCAACTCAGCAATCACCAATTACCATCCTCAAAGGAAGGCAATTTTTGGAGCTGGGTAAAACCAGTTTTAGAGGCTTTAGGGAAAAAAAGAAAAAGTATCTAACACACCTAAAATGGCCACTTTACGGGGCCCAATTTCACTTAATGTCTTCATTAACAACTTAGACAATGGGATGGAATAAACTCTCAGCAAATTTGTGGTCAATACCAAATCTGCGGGAGTGATTGATACACTGGAGGCAAAGGGCTGCTAAACCCTGGGATGGCTCAGGGGAGATGTTATTGCTGTCTACAAGTACCAAATGGGATGGTTTAGAGAAGATGAAGCCAGACTCTTCTCAGAGGTGCACAGTTAAAGGATGAGAAGTGATGGTTGCAGCACATTACATTTTGGTTAGATATAAAGAAATATTTTTTCACCATTTGGATAGTCAAATATTGGAATAGGTCGACCAGAGAGACTGTGGTATCTTTATCCTTGGAGAGATTCAAAACTCAAATGGACAAGACCCTGAGCAACCTGATCTCATTAGACCTGTTTTGACTGGGGCTTGGATCAGATGATCCATAGATGTCTCTTCCAACCTAAATTATTCTATGACTGTATTACTTTAAGAATTATGATAAAACTGCGTAAGTTGGTAATGTTGTATCTGTCTTGTTATCACCGGCATCCATACATTAAATTATGTTTAGAAGGTAAGATTGCAGAGTAAAGCACTCAAAATTTAGAAGAGTTCAGAATTATGGCTGGCCATCAACCAAATTAAATGCTATGCATTTAAACCATGATGCAATTCTTAATTACATGCATGAATCTATTATTCCACCACTTCAGTTACTAAATAGGATGAATCATATTCACTGAACGGGAAGTCATTCAATATTTCTTATCTTAAGCCAGCATAGTCCCCGATCATTTTTGCTATGGCTCTAAAAAGCCATGTTCCCAATCTAGGATTTTGTAAATGTAGTACTAAAAAATAGTGTCAAAATTCTCTTTGTGAGGTGAATTGGTATTGCTTTCTATATTTTACAGAAAAAAAAAAGAGGCAAGGATTTAAAACTGATGTTTCTTGAAACGTGTGGACGCTGCCTTTGACACAGTGAAATCTGTATTGTGATAGGGTATACTCTAAGTTTCCATTACACAATACAGCAGGAAAAAAATCATAACTCACCAGTTTTATGGCATTCTGGGAACTAAACCAGTATGCAAATCACACATTCTTCCTAGGTTCTGAACCAGTTCAACACCAGAGCCTTAATTCATGCCCGACATATCTTAATCAAACTGGTGGAATGACCTAGGAACATCTGGTATTGGGAATTACAGCAGAATATCCTGCTTTCACATGCTGGCTTGTATGCCTTAGTAACCCACTTCCTTTGTTAAGACAGAAACAGATACAGTATTCAGAAGCACAGATCTAATAAGAGAAGCCCAAACAGAAATTCAGCCATGGCACAGATATTCTCCAGTGATTTAGCTACTATGTGTGAAGGGATGGAGCTTTTGGGCTAAAAAGCATGAAATGCTGACACACCGCATGCTGAGATGAAAGAGGAAGAGCAGGGAGAGAAACTCCAGACAAAGAGAAAATCAGCAGAAGACAACAAGCAGAGAGAGCACACAGCAGTAGATCTAGCTGAGGGGGAGGATGTGGAGTAGGTGCGCTGGCTGATTTGAAAAAAAGAGGCTCAAAGGCATCTGAAGACAGTAGTTTTTTATCAGTTGAAAACTACAGGATGAAAATGATAAAAGCCACTATTTTGATGACATGTCAGAATAGGACCTAGATTAAGAAAGCACTTAAACATTTCTTTTGCTTCAAGTATTAAACAAAGATTAAGACTGTATAATTCAAGATAGCATACCACATTCTTCAGATAGTACAAGTCCCAAAGATAAAAGAAAATGGTTTGCAAGCCGAGGAGGATATGGCCCTATACGAATCTCACCTTTGCATGGCATTTGGTGTGTATTTAATTAAGAGCACATTTTGAATGAGAAGACTGCTTCAAGAAAATAGTCTACAGAAATCAGAGATATCCCAAGTCACACATTATGGAAGTAAAAACTGGGAATTTGCCTTTCTTTTTTTCATTTAAAATTTGCTTCAGTTAGTGACATTCACACACCAACAGCTCAATGAAAAACTTACGCAAAATGTTAGCAAATGCCACTGCGCTGCCTGTAGAGAATAAAGGGCTTATTGACATGCCAGCTTCCAGCATAAAATGTCATGATTGCAGTATTGACTAACAGCATATCAAAATAAACATCTGACAGTCGAGGTAATGCTTGGAGTTGCTGAAGACAATCTTCCTGAACCACCAGCTCTGCACTTAAAAAACCCAAAAAGCAAAAAAACCCCATATCTACCTCCTGAAGCATTTTAAGGTATAAACTAGAAATTCCGTTTAAGTGGCTGAGGGATTACATAAAAATTCTATCTGTTTAGACTTCTGTCTTAGGCAATTTAGCTGTTGCCATTTTTCTCGTTATTTTTGCTCTGTATCTTCAGTAAGCATCATTCTATGGGCATGGTAGCAGAGAGTATTCCGACTTTTACTTAATCAGAATTACTTGAGAAATTGTCTTGGGAATGGCATTAACAGTGAAGCAATATACAAAAAAATAAATTGCCTCTGCTACCGATTACTAAAACAGCACTGAAATGTTTATAAAAGTAAAGGCCATTCATCCTTAGCAAAATCCAACCAATTTACCTTACTTGTATTGTATGTGACATAGGAAAAAAATCAACAAGCCACATTGTAATGACTGTCATATGTCTTCTCACATGAGGGTTTGAAAGTACACCAATGCTGTTGCCTTGTCAGGCTTCCCACTGACACTAGTATTGGAGTTTGCCATGAATTAATTTGTCCAGCAGAATAAAAGTCCTGAGCAGGAATAGTGGGTTTGGCCAGAGTCTCCCACAGTAATATTTGGACTCATCTTTAGCAGATGATGGATGTCTGAAATTCCTTCCTGCAGTTAATCTGGTCTCTTCATCCATTTTATTATTGAAGTAAAAGGAAATATGGATGGTATTGCAGTATTATTTATCAGGTTTTATTTCTTTAAGGCAATACCAAAGAATCAGTTCAATCTATGTTGCATACATATATACAGCTATTTTCTATTCTCTTTCTAGGTTAATGCATAGTGGGCTTTTTTTATTACTGAAGTCCTAAAATGCATCTATAGAATAGAAACTAGTTAGACCCATCAGTTGTTAACTGTTTAAATACTTCAGTATACTTCTTACCATACAATTAACTAGACTCTTAGAAAGAAATGGGATTTTTAAAATAACTACTACACTAAAAGGTTTCAGTTAAGATCTAAAGTACAGCCTTAGTTGCTAGAGAGGAGAAAGGGAGCATAATGCAGAGTCGGATTTTAAACAGGTTTCTTGAGGTTTGTGGTGTTGCTGTAAGTCTGAAATGTCACTTGCCTCATGCCTATGTGCCTTAGCTTTTCTACCTATCTGTAAACCTAAGATAAGGACAGTTTGCAATACAAAAATTCAGAAGTGAATGACGACTCCTCAGTGGACAACATGGGGAGGCATCAACCACATGGCATTTGTTGTATGTGCATTCTCTCAGGGGCTGGGCAGAAAAAAAAGAGTACAAAATCCCCTTTTTTGGAAATTGGATCCACAGTTTTGGAAATTGTCCCTGCCTGTTTTCAAACTAAATAATTGAAGTCTATGTCTTGAAGTGTGGTGTACAGACTGTTTTTTCTTAAGAGCTCATATTGTCCTCTAAATATATAGCTTTTCATAAGTGCTGGGTACTCACAGTTACCTGGATATTTACTCTCATGGTTTAACCCTAGCCAGCAACTAAACACCACGCAGCCGCTCGCTCACTCCCCTCCTCTGGTAGGATGGGGGAGAGAATCGGGAGGGCACAAGTAGGAAAACTCGCGGGTTGAGATAAAAACAGTTTAATAATTGAAATAAAACAAAGTAGAACAGTAATAATAACAGTGGTAACAACAACAATAGAATATACAAAACAGGCGATGCACAATGCAATTGCTCACCACCCGCCGACCAATGCCCAGGCGGAGACGCGAGAGCCGCCCCCCCCCCAATGTTTTATACTGAGCATGACGTCACATGGTATGGAATACCCCATTGGCCAGCTGGGTCAACCACCCCGGCTATRCTCCCCCCRCCAGCTTCCCATGCACCTGGCAGGGCACAGGAGGCCGAAAAGTGCCCGGTGCAAGCACCACCCAGCACCACCCAAAACATCAGTGGGCCATCAACGCTCCTATTATACCAAACCCAAAACACAGCAACTCCCCCAGCTACTGGGAAGAAAGTTAACTCTGTCCCAGCTGGAACCAGGACATTTACGCAGGTTAAATATGGGCAGATGTTCATGAAGTCTGCAAAAACAGGAGCTCACACCAGCCCCAGTTGTCTCCTGCCTATAAAAAAATATTATTCGAGGTCAAGTAACATGAACTTGCTCAGCTGCTTGTGACACACTTAAGCTGCAGCCCAATAGTCTTCATCTTTTTCAAAGTAGACAATTTCCAACTTCACATAGACTGATCCATAACCCCCAGCAYCTTTTAAAATAGCATGAATAACTTCACGCAAAGTAATAACTTTAAGTGGTATCAGACATGCTCTGGTATTGGTGCCATACAAATCTTTCTTTGTGGACTGGCCTGGCCTTTGCCTGTCGTGCCACTCTGTATTCCTACTGAAGTTAACAGTAGCTACACTTCTCAGTTTATTTGATGAAGCACTGTGAAAGTGTCCTAATTTCCTAGGATCACTAGCTTTCTTTTATGGCAGATACCTTTTATGGCAGATATATGCACACTGAGTTGGGTCAAACAGTCAAGTGTGAATTAAATTACTTCTTTTTTTTGCTGACATAAGTATCTAACCCAGTTTTAATCTGAATAGAGATATCAGCAGTTATTTAGTTACTACGCTGAAGAAACATGAAACGCTAATTAATCTTTTTTTTTTTTTTTTAATGAGAGATGTATCACTGTTTCATTGCCTAAAAGAAGATTCTCCATCAAATTTACTGTCTCTTACTGTGAAAGGACAAGGCTTTTTTAGTTGCAATTTAATCTTAATTTAACTTGGATACTACCTTGTAAAGGATTACAGGAAACAAACCTGGCTACATATGAATATAATAATGAGATAGGAAAGGTAGAATCTCAAACCAGACTAAATCCTATTAAAATTTATGCTCCTTTACACCCTTGAAGCAGACAGATATCATAAACTGATATTGCAAGGAGGCAAATTAAAAAAAAAAAACCTATTTTTTTACTATTGTGAATATATTTTTGTATCTACATGGTCCAGTTTTGCCTGTTCAAAAAACCTGAACTTACGAAAACAGAAGATGCATTCTGAGGAGCTTCCAAGCACTTACAAACTGTGGACCTAACGTTTTTTCACTTGGCTCCTGGGAAGGAGCCTCTGTTGAACAATTTCCTGACTTTGCCTGGGTCTGATGACAGGACTGACTTTGAATCCTCAAAGGGAAAGAGCAAACCAGCTCCTGCTATAGAGGGTGAAAATTAACCAGCAAGAAAAGCAAATTCTGGCTGTATAGCAATCTGCTGTCTTATGAAAACTAATAAATAAACCTCACACCTGCCACATATTAGGAATTATTCCTGCAAGCTAAAGATTTTGTCA
This sequence comes from Phoebastria nigripes, assembly GCA_035582835.1. NCBI lineage: Eukaryota > Metazoa > Chordata > Aves > Procellariiformes > Diomedeidae > Phoebastria > Phoebastria nigripes. Next base: position 740,324 of record JAYKAV010001698.1, read on the forward strand.
GCAGGGAACTTAGGTGCCCAGAGAAACCCTCTGCATCCTTAGATGACTTGACTGCCTGCCTATATCTCCAAGGATGGAGACTCCACCTCTCTGGGCAAGCTGTGCCAGTGCTCTGTCACCCTCACGGTAGAGAAGTGTTTCCTGATGTTCAGACAGCACCTCCTGTGTTTCAGTTTCCGCCCATTGTCTCTTGTCCTGTCACTGGGCACCACTGAAAAAAGCCTGGCTCAGTCTTCTTTGCATCCTCCCTTCAGGTATTTTAAACCTGCATTTATTTTTCATCCTGCAGAATAGTCGATCTTAACTTAGCAAATGCAGATAATAATTTAAGCATCATTATACTGCATCCTGAGGAGAACAGACTACTAAATGAGAGCCAGAAAGAGTTCTGATGACTCATTTGGCCCCCACTCATTTCCCAAATGCGTGTTTTTAAGGCCTCACATTTTAACTCACAGAAGAGAAATAAGTCCAAACACCAGTACTATTAAACTTGAAAGAGTTTTGCTTGCAAGAAATCTGTTTAATTAACAAGAATAGAAAAGAAGCAGGGACATGGATTTTGAACTAAATTACTAATAAATGAGAAGTACAGGGTAACTGGAAAGTAAACACAGGGCGAGCAAAATTCTATCTCCATTACACGTTGCAGCCCAATTAACTCCATCAGTATCACCCATGTACAACAGAACAAAACTGACTGGCATGCATTTTTGCAGCAAGATACCACTTTCTTTCCTCCCACCCAGAAACTTGTGCTAGAAGGGAAAAGACAGAATTAATTGAATAAGTGAATAGGATGCCTATGATCTATTCATTGAACATCTACAAACTGTTCACAAGTGGGTTTCATTTATATTTTATTCTGAGTAACTCAGCGACGCTGATCACAAAACATATTTACTTCCTTGAATTGTCACGTTTCAGTAGAAATGCATTCACATAAAGGCAAGTAAATTAAAATTATAAATATGGATAAGTTTACACCTCTTTCCTCAGCAGTTTTGTAAAATTTACAGGTTTCAGACACATCTTCATCATACAGGAGAATAAAACCTGAGAAGTTTTCCCAGCAGTGGCTACAATGACACAGCTAAGCTTACTGACTCGTAAGTGCACATGAAACCTCTCACCAACAAAATGCCTCCCTCTTCTTTCTCATCACTCTCATCCTACAGCAAGTCCCTTACCATCTCCCCTTATCTTCCTCTCTGTTCTCCAGCATTTAATACCTTCACATAATTTTCATTTTTTTCCCAACAACCCTCAATCTGTCATGCTCCATTCATGACACGCATTCATTCCTGCATAATTATAACATTATAATCATTTAAGAGGTAGAGGAGAAAACCTACTAGCTAAAGATTACTCTGAGAGGGACAATGTCAGCATACAATATATATTGGGTTTCTTCTAGGCTGCTGCCAGCAGGTCTGCCAGCACATGGTCTGGGAAGTGTAGCAGTGTTCTGTGTGCTCACATACTCCCCTGGGCAATGGAGTGTATCCTGTGATATGCTGAACAGCGAGACAGGGGCTTCGGAGGTCTAATTCTACATCCTGTGCTGATTGTTAATATATTTGTGGATCTCAAAGTCTTTTAAAATCCGTGTTTCCTATCTTTTTGAAGGGAGGCAATGATCATCAGCTACAGAGAGAGAGAGGAAAAGGGGAACATGATGAGATCTATCCAAGCACTCTAAGACTACAGCCTTCCTGATTTTGCACTACAATGAAATGTCAGTCTAGTACCGATTCTACATTGCCCTTCAGCTGCTGAGGCAGAGGTTCACGCTCTGAAGAACCATGTAGTCCCAGAGTCAAGACAGCGCAGGTCATCACATGTGCCTACAGTAATATCCTCTATTTCTAGCCACTAGACTACACCTTGTTAATGCTATTATACTGCTGTTGTATTTTCAGTGCTTTAATGCAAGACCCATTTTATATGATGTCCATAAAGACATTTAACAAAGAAGTGTCTCTAGAATTCAGGCATCACTCTTGGTGGTGAACGTTAGCACTTCCTATTCTGTCAGCAGAGTTTTTATCCACTGAATGAATTCAGAGTGTTTTACACTTCACTTCATACCTCCTCTCACTTCTTTGGACATACAGCTGAAATGCTAACATATTTATAAGGCTGGACTAACATCTGCTATCCTCAGAGGAAATGTCCCATTGATCAGGAATGGTAGGACAGCGGGTGAGGGAAGCCTGTCCTCACTTCACTAAAGCCTTCAGAATATTTTTTTCACAGATGGAGTTTATTTCCAGGCAAATTAAGTGGAATATGCAAAATTATTCTTATTAAATCTGAATAAGGCACCAGACACATGTAAACAGCTCTACAGGTCTGAGAAGGCCTTTGTCTTTCTTATCAAAGTCTAACTGGTCCAGTGCATTGGAAGCCTTTAGCAAAATATCCTGTTAATGGAGCTCTTCACCTTCCCTCTAAAAAGCATCCTGGCAATGGTTTGGGGGTTTCTTTGGTATTCAACCCTTTCTTCATTTTCAGGTCTCTTCTAGATGCCTTTTCTATGCCAGACTTCCCCTAGGTTCTCACTATTAGAAAGGCAGTTTCTCAGTAACTATATTTTCATTAACCGCTTTCTAGCCTCACTCTAGGTTTTGACTAATTGTTCACAGCAGACCTCTCTGTTGCAAAGACACACACATTACATTTTGCTCTGTTCACATTGAGAAAGCTACTCTTCCTAACAGCTATGGTAGAAATTTGACAGCTTAGAGTCCATGCAGCTTAGAGGACAGGACTTGCTTAGAAAGCCTTCTACTTATAACTGCATTTTCAAAGCCATGAAATACACCTTCCTCATAAGCCAACATCAAGTTGTTCAGTTTCTAGCCAATGTTCAAAGATGTAAAGGCTCAGATATAATTTCTTCAAAAAGCCCTGAATTTATCCAGACTTTATATGGCCTATGTACTGTTTAATGGATGACTACTGTAGCACATTTTATAATGAACAGTGAGATAGAACTTAGTTCTTTTCAGAATGTGAAATAAAAAGTTTCTGATCTGACAGGAACATGATTTTTCAGAACTAGAGTTTCGACCGCTGATCTTGGTGACAGTTCAGCAGAGGGAACAGTATAGCATTACTGTTTTAAAATTAATTTAGTTTAATTTTGAATCCAGTAGGAATTATGAGATGTTTTCACAAAAATAACTCAGTAGTGATCTTTCAATCTTTTGTTCTCCTTTCAGTACTTATGACTATATTAAAATGAACAATCATTTGCAAGACAGGTGCCACTTTAATAGTGGATTAAAATTTTGGAATAAAATGTCATAAAAATTGCAAAGAACATGAAAATATATGCATTGACTCTTCAGCAATTTTTAAAATCACTTGGTGTGAATGAATTCATTCTCCTTCCCAAGTCAAACATCAGATAGCATGAGCAGTGGAAGAAAAAGACGGGCTTCATGTCACTGGGGCAGTCTGGGTCAGGATGTTTGGCCCCCAGTGCAGCTAAGAGCAATCACAGGAGCTGTTCAGGCTTGGCACAGCCTCAAACACCCTGTGTATTTGAAATACTCTGCTCAGTATTTCTGGCTGGCCAAGGAACAGTGTGGTCACAGGGCTTCCAGGAGGAAGCGCCTTAATAAAAAGGAGATTCCCAAAGGAGTTGTTCTGTTTACACCATGCTGCAACATACGGGAGAAAAGGAATGAGAGGAATCAGCCCTACTATATTTACATTTGACAGATAGATGCCACCTGTGTTGGTCATTTAAGATTTACACCTTACAGCTAAGTGATCAAAGACATTGCTTTTGAGGGCATTAATAAGAGTTTATTACAAACATACATTCTGCTTTGGTTATACAAGCAGAGAATGCTCTGAACTACAACACTATGATCCACTGAGTATCAATCCTGCCCCACACCATCACTCTTAAAAAAAATCTATTTACTTTGCACTTCTCAGCATTAGTTTGTTTGAAGGAAAGCCATATGCATGGATGGCTTGGAGAAATGTGTAAGGCTTCGCAGAGCCTGTATCAGGTATCGTAACATTTTTTTTAAAAATGGCATATTAGTGAGGCTGTTCCTTGAGGAACTATTGAGTCTTATTCATTATTGCAATGTATCTTCTGTAAGTACTTACATTCATGCAGTATGAGAGCTAAACGACATCAGCTCAGAATAACAGTATTTTCCTTTCTCTTTGCAAAACTGTACACGTCTACACAAGATGAAAAGCAGTAAAGGATCTGGCCCTAATTTCCATGCGCTTTATTGCTTCTTTTCCTTCTGGCTGAAACCAAGTGTAGCCGTAAGTACAGAACCTGAATCATTCTCTATCAATTGAGAATATCCTCCAGTAACACTAGAGAGAGATTAAACTACCCAAAATGACTTTTTCAGCAATATGACTCCATCTTACACCCAGAAATAAGTGGTAGCAGTAAAGCAGTTTCAAGAATACACATTCCTGTCTTAAAACGGTGTTCTTCCTTTAGCATTAAGTAACCTGCAGTTAAAAACTTCTTAATTGTGTCTACCACTTAGAGGGCTGATACGTCATGAAAACTCTTTTGCTCTGTCATCTAAGATTAAACAATCAATTCTGGTAATTGTGGTATACTGCATTAATCACAGATGTGGTTTTTTTTCTGACAATCTTTTTGATGAGATACAGAATTAGGATTCGTACCTTCAGCTTTAATCTTCTCTCTTTACCTTCATACCTACAGCAATACCCCTCCAGCTATCATCTTGTCAGATCAGTCCAGTAAGAATCTGTCCTGGTTCCAGCTGGGACGGAGTTAACTTTCTTCCCAGTAGCTGGGGGGTGTGTGCTGTGTTTTGGGTTTGGTATAATAGGAGYGTTGATGGCCCATTGATGTTTTGGGTGTTGCTGGGTGGTGCTTGCACCGGGCACTTTTTCAGCCTCCCATGCCCTGCCAGGTGCATGGGAAGCTGGTGGGGGGAGCATAGCCGGGGTGGTTGACCCAGCTGGCCAATGGGGTATTCCATACCATGTGACGTCATGCTCAGTATAAAAACTAAGGGTGTGTGGGGGCTCTGTGTGCTGGGACGGGCTCTCATATCAGGCGCGTCAGTTTGGCAGGTGGTGAGCAATTGCATTGTGCATCGCCTGTTTTGTATATTCTATTCTTGTTGTTGTTACCACTGTTATTATTACGTTCTACTTTGTTTTATTTCAATTATTAAACTGTTTTTATCTCAACCCACGAGTTTTCCTACTCGTGCCCTCCCGATTCTCTCCCCCATCCCACTGGAGCGGGGGGGGTGAGTGAGCGGCTGCGTGGTGTTTAGGTGCTGGCCAGGGTTAAACCACGACAGTCCTTTTTGGTGCCCAACATGGGGCTTGAAGGGTTAGAGATAACAACAGATTAACTAGAGCATATTAAGGAATTTGTATCTGTTAACAGTTGTTGGTC
>JAYKAV010001698.1:749481-863919 GCA_035582835.1 Phoebastria nigripes
GAAGTTTTTGAGAAAGCGAAGAAAATACTCCAAATCCTTCTGAAGGCCGGTTTTGCCATAAAACAAAGTAAGGTCAAGGGACCTGCACAAGAGATCCAGTTTTTAGGAATAAGATGGCAAGATGGGTGTCGTCACATCCCAATGGATGTGATCAATAAAATAACAGCCATGTCTCCACCAGCTAGCAAAAAGGAAACACAAGCCTTCTTAGGCGTTGTGGCTTTTTGGAGGATGCATATTCCAAATTACAGTCAGATCGTAAGCCCCCTCTATCAAGTGACCAGGAAGAAGAATGATTTCAAATGGGGCCCTGAGCAACAACAAGCCTTTGAACAAATTAAACGGGAGATAGTTCAGGCAGTAGCCCTTGGGCCAGTCCGGGCTGGACAAGATRTAARRAAYGTGCTCTACACCACAGCCGGGGAGAATGGCCCTACCTGGAGCCTCTGGCAGAAAGCACCAGGGGAGACTCGAGGTCGACCCCTGGGGTTTTGGAGTCRGGGATACAGAGGATCCGAGGCCCGCTATACTCCAACTGAGAAGGAGATATTGGCAGCATATGAAGGGGTTCGAGCTGCTTCAGAAGTAGTTGGTACTGAAGCACAGCTCCTCCTGGCACCCCGACTGCTGGTGCTGGGCTGGATGTTCAAAGGGAGGGTCCCCTCTACACATCATGCAACTGATGCTACGTGGAGTAAGTGGGTCACGCTGATCACACAACGGGCCCGAACAGGAAACCCCAGTCGCCCAGGAATCTTGGAAGTGATCACGAACTGGCCAGAAGGCAAAGATTTGGAATGTCCCCAGAGGAGGAGGTGACGCGTGCTGAGGAGGCCCCACTGTATAATAAACTACCAGAAAATGTGAAGCAATATGCCCTGTTCACTGATGGGTCCTGTCGTCTTGTGGGAAAGCATCAGAGGTGGAAGGCTGCTGTGTGGAGTCCTATACGACAAGTCACAGAAGCTGCCGAAGGAGAAGGTGAATCAAGTCAGTTTGCAGAAGTGAAAGCCATCCAGCTGGCCTTGGATATTGCCGAACGAGAAAAATGGCCAGTACTTTATCTCTATACTGACTCATGGATGGTGGCAAATGCCCTGTGGGGGTGGTTGCAGCAACGGAGGCAGAACAACTGGCAGTGCAGGGGCAAACCCATCTGGGCTGCTGCATTGTGGCAAGATATCATTGCCCGGGTAGAGAACCTGGTTGTAAAAGTGCGTCACGTAAATGCTCATGTACCCAAGAGTCRGGCCACTGAAGAACATCAAAACAACCAGCAGGTGGATCAGGCTGCTAAGATTGAAGTGGCTCAGGTGGATCTGGACTGGCAACATAAGGGTGAATTATTTATAGCTCGGTGGGCCCATAACACTTCAGGCCATCAAGGAAGAGATGCAACATATAGATGGGCTCGAGATCGAGGGGTGGACTTGACCATGGACACTATTGCACAGGTTATCCATGAATGTGAAACATGCACTGCCATCAAGCAAGCCAAGCGAGTAAAGCCTCTCTGGTATGGAGGACGATGGCTGAAATATAAATATGGGGAGGCCTGGCAGATTGATTATATCACACTCCCACAAACCCGCCAAGGCAAGCGCTATGTGCTCACCATGGTGGAGGCAACCACCGGATGGCTGGAAACATCCCGTGCCCCATGCCACCGCCCGGAACACTATCCTGGGCCTTGAAAAGCAAGTGCTATGGCGACATGGCACCCCAGAAAGAATTGAGTCAGACAACGGGACCCATTTCCGAAACAGCCTCATAGACACCTGGGCCAAAGAGCATGGCATTGAGTGGGTGTATCACATCCCCTATCACGCACCAGCCTCCGGGGAAAATCAAACGATACAATGGACTGCTAAAGACTACGCTGAAAGCAATGGGTGGTGGGACATTCAAGCATTGGGATACACATTTAGCAAAAGCCACCTGGTTAGTCAACACTAGGGGGTCTTTCAATCGAGCTGGCCCTGCCCAGTCAAAACCCTCATGTACTGTAGATGGGGATAAAGTCCCTGTAGTGCACACTAAAAATATGCTGGGGAAGACAGTCTGGGTTAGTCCTGCCTCAGGCAAAGGAAAACCCATTCGTGGGATTGCTTTTGCTCAAGGACCTGGGTGCACTTGGTGGGTAATGCGAAAGGATGGGGAAGTCTGACGTGTACCTCAAGGGGATTTAATTTTGGGTGAAAACAGCCAATGAACTGAATTGTATGATGTTAATTGCTATATAATGCTGTATGTCATRTCAAAGGTGTTGMAGTAAGAATCACCCAGATTAATGAAGAAGGAACTCTGATGAAACTGAGCAAAGTGCAACGATGAGAAAACCAGACGAGYGCAGYGATAAATGGAACCAGAACTGGCTTCAGCATACAACAATCCAACACCACACACCACCTCTCCCGCCCTGAAAGACTGCTATGACAGATGGAGCCCAAAAGTCACAGACTAAATGAACTCAATGGACATTTTAGAGGGATGACCCATAGACTAAGGGAATGACATCTGTGTATATCTCGAAGGGCAGGAAAAATGATGACGATGATTAATTGGAATGTATTGGAAAACGTGAGACCTGGGCATGACGTAGATGGTATAGAATAAGGGGTGGATATTGTTCTGGTTCCGGCTGGGACAGAGTTAACTTTCCTCCCAGTAGCTGGGGGGTGTGTGCTGTGTTTTGAGTTTGGTATCACAGGAGCGTTGATGGCCCATTGATGTTTTGGGTGTTGCTGGGTGGTGCTTGCACCGGGCACTTTTCGGCCTCCCATGCCCTGCCAGGTGCATGGGAAGCTGGCGGRGGGAGCATAGCCGGGGTGGTTGACCCAGCTGGCCAATGGGGTATTCCATACCATGCAACGTCATGCTCCGTATAAAAACTAAGGGTGTGTGGGGGCTCTGTGTGCTGGGACGGGCTCTCATATCGGGCGTGTCAGTTCGTTCAGCAGGTGGTGAGCAATTGCATTGTGCATYGCCTGTTTTGTATATTCTATTCTTGTTGTTGTTACCACTGTTATTATTACTGTTCTACTTTGTTTTATTTCAATTATTAAACTGTTTTTATCTCAACCCACGAGTTTTCCTACTCGTGCCCTCCCGATTCTCTCCCTCATCCCACTGGAGCGGGGGGGGTGGGTGGGTGAGCGAGCGGCTGCGTGGTGTTTGGGTGCTGCCAGGGTTAAACCACGACAGAATCTGAATAAGTCACCTCTATAACAAATTCAGATACTGAAGAAATGTGTTTCTGATTGCTCAGTAGTTACTACTCTCTAATCAGTACTGAGTCAATGCTAAAGTCACCATGTGCCATTTCTTTCAACTGAGGTATACATCCAAGCTTCTGATYGTTGAGGGCCACTCAGTTCACATTAGTATTTTCCATTAGTACTATTCAAAATGCATATAATTTGAGCATGTATGCTCCTCCCACTTCTGCTGTTTTCTCTCTCCTTCCTTTTCTAAAAACAATGGTGTGATAGCTCCTTCCTGGACCCTGATGCATTAACTTTGGCTTTCTTTTGGGATCCTTTTTATGAGATCCCCACGTTAAGTGTAACAGTATTACTTCTCTGTATTGAGAGCAAACCTGCGTTTTCTGATTGTCTCGTTTGTGTATGGACAATACACAGTGGTGCAGACTGAATGAGCACAGAGAAGGGATCATCTCCTTTTCTATCCAAGCATATTCTTAAAATCTCTTTTCCTCTGGCAATCTGCCCAGCGTACTTCTCCATCTTGCTACTTTCTTAGCTTCTGATTTTGTAATTCTACTTTGTAACCGTGTATGTGACATTGATACACTCTGAGGAGCTAGGTTATGAAAAATAAAGCTCTGAACTGCAGAAATATGCATATGGAAAATGACGCCTTCTCTCTCATGAAAGGCAGTAAACAAATTAGCCTACAATACCTCATAATTTTGTAACATTCCCACATGTCTGTAAAGGCCATCAGTTGCACTAACATTTGCAATCTTTGTGTGCATTATTAAGTTTTCTTTATTAGCTTCCATTTTAATTAAGTGAGAAAATGTTTTCATAAAAACCCTATTATTTCTCAAAGAGGATGGAAGCAGAAATTGCAACCTATGGAATATTCCCACTTTTCCTCTATAGAGATGAGTATGTACTACTGTTCATTTCTGTTTTCTATTAGCGTGATTTTACGTGAAAAACATCCTCAAAGGCCTGAAGCTCAAAATACTACCCCAACCTGATAGCATCTTAATGTGCTCTTGTAATGGATTCTGGAACAGGTGGCTAATAAATTAAGCAGAGGTATGCAATCTATTATTGACTGGCATCATTCCAACCACATAGCTCTCAAATGACAGCTTGTTTCATGTAAATTTTATTGTATTGAAGGTTCCATTTGTTACCAAGAGACTTCCTTATAAATGGAAAGAAAATGCAAATAATATTCTCTACTTTACATAGAATAATGCTTAAAAAAAAAAGGCAAGCAAACAATATTTTCCTCTAGGCCTTTTAATCTGTAGGATGTTAACTAGCAAAGTAAATATGTTGAGAACATAGTAATTTCGTAACCGAACAGATAAAAAATTAATATAAAAAGCTAATAGTTACCTGGTTCGGTGCTTTTTCACACTACTAAATAAAACAACTCTGTCTGAAGCAGATTATGAAGGTCTGCTCTGGCAGAGCTCTCAATACCACAAAATTATCTTTATTTTGCCATGCAATACTGTCTAGATTACTGAGTACATTTTAAACCCCCTCTTACACTGACCCAAATGGCCTCTTTGTTACAGATCTCTGATCTCTTATCACCCACTGATACCCATCCCTAAACAAGTAAGGCAAAGGCATCTCTTCTAAGTCTATGCTGTCCTTCTTACTAGCTGTCTCCTTATTTCCTCGTGGGTATTAAGCCATGAGCAGAATATTGTTAGGGAAGTTCTTCTGGAAAAAGAGATTCTTGCTCATAAAGGACAGCCAAAGTCTCTCCCTCCAATTCCTACATCAGCCTGCAGGATATTTTCTTGCAGAGATTCCTGCAGGACCGTAGGAAGGACATGAAATAGGCCACATTAGCTGTGCATGTCCACATCATGCACAAGGACTGAAGCCACAGAGTTTGAGTCTGATATATAAAATTTAAAAGGAATATAGGACTTAGTAAAACAGGCACTCAGAAAAGCTGTGTATTTTCATGAGTAACAGGAAATTGACTCTTACCTTGAAAATGATAGTAAAAGTGATTTAATTTTGTCTGGAGAGAAAATGAATTATAACTTAGTATTTCAAGCATGTATCATATTACTTATATATTGTTGGTATGGTTTTTTTTTTTTTTGCATGTTACGATTGACATATACATATGGCAATATTCTAACTTTAATGTCAAAGGAGACAAGGGGATTGATACTTTCTTCCTGTAATACAGCTGAATAAATACATTCTTCTGAACTGATGATTTCCTTTGTTAATCCTTTCTACCTAACAATCCTGCCCCAATAAATCTGATGGACAGTGCACTAAAAACAATTCAAATATTTTCATAGATAGACCTATCTTGTCCTTCACCCATTATTTTGTTATTTACTATTCTATTATTTAATTCTGGATTTGGAAAAAAAATTTACTTCTGCTATGAACTGCAGTTTTTGATTCTGTATTTCTCTGTCTTTACTCACTGATTTTTTTATGCTGATCCCCTAAGTCTTTTAAGAGCTATTTTATTTTTCACCACAAATATAGCAGTTGAAGCATAGTATTTAGTCATTTATAGAAAAGGCAGTTGTTTATAGAGAAAACACTACAGTCTGATTCTTTCTTCCTTGTAATCATTGAGAAGCATACATGGAGAAGAAAAGTATTTATATTTATGATATTTAAAAACTTGTTCATGAGCTTTAAATTAATATTTGAAAATTAAAGTTAAAATAAAAATCAAGTACTGCATTTGGTTTTTTTAATGTGCATTGTGCAAGTGAATACCAGACATTGCTGCGGCAGACCTCAGAGAGTCTTCTGTAGCCTATGTAAGTGTTACAGCTAGTTGTCCTGAGAGTTGCCATACAGAAGGGTTTGTCAGTTTGATGTTCAATAGCAACTTTTCCTCTCAAATACTATCAGGCATAGGAGAGCTAATACTGATATCCACGGGATAAGCCACATGCCAGCCATGCTAACGTAAAGATTAACATCAAGAACGGTCAACTGCTGCCCAACAACTATTCTGGCCTGCTGGCAGCTGATGAAGTTTTCCATATTTTCAGTTTGCTCTGGTGTTTACTGCATATATACACAGAGATGATGACAAAAGCTGGCCTGTTGTCATCTGTCCTCTTTCTGCACAACCCCCCTGGGAGACTCACTGAGGAATTAAGGGGAGGTGATGACTGCAAGAATAGTTTGGTCACATGCACAAAGGAAACCAGCCGAGGACATTTTCACTGAAGTATAATGCTGAAGGCAACACCACAGGGAAACTTAAACTTGTCAAATACTTGTTTTGGAGTTTCACTAAGCAAATACGTTCACAGCATACATAAAAAAGAAAAAAAAAAATCCAAAGTCATTAATGAAATTTGCCACTATAATGCCATTAAATAAAAAATGCTGTAGCATATTGTTTCATAAGACAGCACTTTTATTCTTACAAACATTTTCTACTCCATGAGTCTTTGAGTTCTGTGGGAACAGCAAACATTATTTTCCAAAGACCAGTTTTTCTGTTTTGAGTTCTTTTTATCTGCCTCCCTATTGCCATTGCTTTCGTACTTCTGTTCAATGTGCATACAAATTAGGTAATCACGATGATTCTTTATTATTTTTGCTTTATAAACAAAAATAAAGGCCAGCAAAATGGGCTGTCTTGACATTCAAACAAAATGCAAAAATAAAAGCCAGCTAATGTTTTTGCACGTATGGAACCTGTAAGGAAATACCAATAAAGCATAACTGAGTTTCCAGTGGCCTGGGGGAAGCCAGCTATGTATACTGGAGATAGATAACTTCCATGTTAGAAAGTAATAGATGGAGTGAAACACCTACTTTCTAATTAGTATTCAGAAGTTTTGCGTCATGTGTCAGTATATCCTTTTCTGTCCACATTTAGGACAATATGCCTGCAGAGGTGCTGACAGTTAACTTAGAATACACTACAGGATAGAGCACTTAAAATAAGAGCAACAAAACTGTCAGCAACTCATCTGTTCTTGCTCATCAGATTAATTGCATTTGGGATCTACTACAGTGGTCCTCACACCAGTGCACCTTCTCCCCACAAGCACAGAGTCTATTTCAGAGAAGCACAAGAAGCCCTGTGAAATTATACTTGGTCCAAGACATCTTGTATCTCTGAAAATCAGATATACTTTCTGTCTAATTTCTAACATAAAGTTTATCCTATCTCAGATTGATGTTAATGATATGATACTGCTTGAGCAGGATCAAGGCCCTGTCATGCAAAGGAATTTTGCACAGGCAGACAGGGCTCCATTTAACCCTCATAAATAATGTAGAGAAAACTTCAGCCAATCTTTTTCACTTTCCCGACTTCCCTCATGTCTTTTGTTATTCTTTTGAATTCCTTTATATTCTAATCACAGTTTATTTTTGCATTAAGTTGAGATGCAGTGCATTCCCTGTCATCGTTCCTGTCATTTGTTTACTGGGTGGCAATATCAAGTCGGGTATTAGTAATGATCAACTTACTAAAGAGATGTTAATGCTGCCAGTTTCACTGATGTTTAGGAATGCTTTTGGTGTGTGAGTTTAGGCTTATTCTGCAGAATTCCTGAAAATGTTACCTTACTTATCAGCACTTTTTGTTTTACATAGATGAAATCAACCTTAAATTTCATAAAGGCATTTTATTTGAACTTTTGTGGTTTTAATTGCAGCTTAGAAACTGCATCTTGCTTTGTGACTTCTAGCTCTTTCCATATTTATGAAGTCTACTATGACAAGTCTTTTTGGCAGGAAAGTACAATACTAAAGATTGTCCAACAAATATCTTGAAGTAATTATCTAATAATTGCACAGTTATACAAACAGCATGATTTACTAACCCATGTGTAATTAACTTGAAAGTTCTTTATCCCAAAGAAGATGTCTCTATTTCATTATTGTTCTTACACTCAGAAGAGACAAAGGAAAGTTAAAATAGGTAGAAAATAGCTAGATGGTCAGTTGTTATCGATTTGATTATTCTGCTGTTCTGTTCCATTGTTCATCCCTTTGAGCTAAGAAATACAGACCCTACCTACCATCTTGCTACAATGAAACACCCCAAAAATGAAGTCAGGGCAAATGGTAGGTTGACAACAATCTTATTAGCTCATGCAATCATACCTGTCTGCTTTATCTTTCCCTTATCCCTTCTCCTTTTTATACTTTCTTATTCACTTGCTCCTCATTTTTCAGACCGTAAATTGTGGCTCTCTATTTGAACTCTCTATTTACCAAGGACTCTCTTCATTTGCTCGTGCTGTGCCTTCTGTATAGGAAATTTTATTCTTATTCTGGGTCACTGGGTGCTAACACAGTAAGAATAGATATTCACAAATGTTGTATAAAACACTTGGTAAATCTATCAGAGAGCATTATTGCTACATTTATCAGGTTGACATTTAAATTATCTTCATCACTTTCAGTAATGTCATCAGAAAATTTCTAACTGGAAACAGTTCAGGTGAAAATGCACAAAATGGTACAGAATATATTTAAGAAAAAGTTAAAATAATAGGATGAAGTAAAAATGTTTGCATTTTTTTATGCAAGTGAAGAATTCCTTATTCTGAAAACCATTTACACAAAAATCAAATAGTGATAGACTACTTGTCTCGTAACTTGATAAATCACTTGTAAAATAAAGTCATTTTGAGATTTTTCCACTATTTTTCTTGTCACCGCAAAGTACCCTACCACTATGGGCTATTTCTACCCCACTGTGATGAATTGGCACCTCAGGCAGCTGTGTTCCTTGTATGTGTAATATCAGCAGTCAAACAAATAGAAGAGCCATTAAAAAAAAAAGCCTTTTTAGCAGATCATTTAGGTATGTTCCAATAGCATACAATTAAAAAGTGGAAAATTAAAAAAAAAAAAAAAAAGAATAGGCTATAACTAAAGAGGTGGTGAAGGAGTTAGAAAAGTAAAAGAAAAAATGCTTAAATAAGCAAGAAACCAATTAAAAAGTGTAGCCCTGCTGCCTAGGCAAAAGGCTGGACAGAATGGTCTTGCAACCTTATGGAGAATTTTGTGTTTTACTGTATCATCCGGCAGTACTTTCGATTACATGTGCAGGCACTCCTGTAACCTCCTGGGTTTGAACTGTTCAAGACAGTGAGCAAGACTTTCTCAGTGAACTGTCTCCAGCTCTGGAAGTCACACACATCTTCAGTCTCCAAAGGCCTAAGCTTCACTACGAATTTCTATGACAGTGAGCAGATTCCTGGCTAAGCCTCTGAGAATCATAAATGTTGTGACTTTTTTCTTGAAGTCTACTGCAAATAATAGAGGGCAATGGGAAGACCTGTTGGAGCGAGTCCAGAGGAGGGCCACGAGGATGGTCAGAGGGCTGGAGCACCCCTCCTATGAAGACAGGCTGAGAGAGTTGGAATTGTTCAGCCTGGAGAAGAGAAGGCTCCAGGGAGACCTTGCAGCAGCCTTCCAGGACCTGAAGGGGGCCTACAAGAAAGCTGGAGAGGGACTTTTTACAAGGGCATGGAGTGATAGGACAAGGGGTAATGGCTTTAAACTGAAAGAGGGTAGRTTGAGATTAGATATAAGGAAGAAATGCTTCACTATGAGGGTGGTGAGGCACTGGAACAGGTTGCCCAGAGAAGTTGTGGATGCCCCATCCCTGGAAGTGTTCAAGGCCAGGTTGGATGGGGTTTGAGCAACCTGGTCTAGTGGAAGGTGTCCCTGCCCATGGCAGGGGGGTTGGAACTAGATGATCTTTAAGATCCTTTCCAACCCAAACCATTCTATGTTTCTATGATAAGATTTTTATAGAATAAAGGAATATTTATCTTTCTAGAAGGAGAGTCTGAAGTTTTATTTCTGTGGCAGTGAGGATTTCACAGTGTTTCCTAATGATAGTTACATGCCCACAGTATCTCAGTTAGCTTCCAAAGGGATCTAAACCCTTCTGAAATCACTGCAGTCAGATGCAGGAATAGGAGGATCCCATCCGTCCTGGGCAACAAGGGTGCCGTGGGCAGCAGTGTCACACAGCCCTCTGTACAGATCTGTCAGACGCCACCTGGAAACTGGTTGATGTTTTCTTCTTAAATATTCCTGCAGCAAGTTACAGAACTTAATCCCTGCAACAGAGGAAATCCTCCGTGTAATCATCAAGTTAAAGAAATGAGGCAGGCTTTTTTTTTTTTTTTTTAACTTTTAATAGCTTTATGTGGCCACATGAAATAATAGCAATTTAATTCAATCTGTCAGAAATTGTCACTAGCTGGGGGTAAATGCTTACCAAATACATCTAAACAGACTGGATATTAATATATAAACAACAAGAAGTTCTAAAGCAAATAAACATTTTGAAAGGGATAAAATCTAACAAATACTGTGAAATACATGACATTTCACTTCAGATGATGATCTTGTAACTGGCAAATAGTTCTTGAATTTTCCTCTGAATTATCTGGTATTGATAACTGTCAGGAAAAAAAAAATACTGGATTAAGGGATAATTGATTTGATCTGGTATAGCACATTTTCCATGTTAAGTTGAAAAAAAAGTAAAAAAAAAAWTAGTAAAAACATATTAATACAATTCTCTTCATTGTCAGTCAGAAAGGTCCTTGAAATCATGAAATTCAGAACTTTCAGAAGGGGAATGATTACTTTATAAATAAAATTATCTCTGTCCAGCATATTTACTGTCACGAGAAATTTACTTTTGTTAATTGTATATACACAGTACACTTATCAGGAGAAATTTCCAGAAGGCAAAATAGGTTTCTTCATTTCTCAGCGTAGGCAGGACCTAATGCCGCAGGAAGTTCTAAAAAAGAAATTCTGGGACCCATCTTCAGAGGAAGCAAAAGGCAGAAACCTCCCTGACTTCAGCAGTGACTGGAACTGTACAGTCTCATTGTATGCTGTCAGTTACATGTCAGCTACATTCTTTTTCCTGCATTTCTAAATACATTTCCAAAGTTACTCTTTGAGAATCAATCCATAATATTAAAAAGAAAAAAAAAAAGCTAGTATAAATCAATCATCTTGTACCTTTTGCTTAGTTAATGACTGACACTAAAAGCTTTCATAATTGCTACAAATGAGAACCCTTTATTAGGGAATGATGTAAAATCTCTGTAAACAAAGAACAGAACCATAACAGGGTATAGCTATGGCTAATGTCACATTAGTTGTTTTAACAGCAAATATGTTTAGCAATTTATTTATCAGACAGAAATCGGAGTCCTTATTATTGGCATTTGACAGAAATCACTGGCTATAGTATACAGAGCTTCTCAAACCCGTCATTTACAAAAACTGCAATTCTAAATGGACCCTCCATCATGTCTAACACCTAATTATCTTGTCTAAGTGGTTTTGCCAGGCAAGTAAGATAAACAATTAGCATGAAAGGTGGTGAATTTAGAAAGTTCAAAAACTGATTGTATTTGAAGAAAGAATAAAGCTTTGATTCCTACCTGCATGCTTAAGTTTAACCTATGGTTTAGATTTTTTTTTTAATACTCAATTAGTATCATTTTTTCAATATTCATTACGGCCAGTGAGATGAAAAATCAATTAGTCACACAGCTTTGCTCAGGAGACTTAAGTGGTGATGTGCTGGGAAATCATGAAAAACCATGAAAATGCTGTAGTTTACATAGGCAGAAACTTTGAAGGCTTTCCCTATTTACTTGGGCTGTGAGATATAATCTGAACTTGTATACCCTCTTAAAATTAATTTTTTTTTTTTTAGTTAAAGCTTGAATAGTTTCCTATTTCTATATCCTATTTCGTATAATTATCCACTTCTAAAATCTTATGCAGTTTCAACTGTTTAACAGTTTGCTGCCTCTCTCAGCCCACAACTCCCTGCTTTTTCCAAAGTGTGAGTTTTGGCACATGGATTTGTTATAGCCCTGTTTTTAAACTTTAGAAAAGAATATGTAAGCATACAAAGCTTAAAGAAAATCAATTGTACCCTTCATTTCTTTGTGGAAAAACAGAACTAGTACATAGGAGTGAGACCGCTTGTACCTAAAATTTCCTCAGCAGCACATTTGTCTGAATCAATCATATTTCAGAGCGCATTTCTGACTAGTTACGTTGCAAATGCCAATAGAAGTACATGTCTCCAGTCACTCCATTCCATCCCTCAACCTTCAATGCTTTCGCCTTTAGGCACACAGGACCTTAATTAAATACACTGCAGTGAAAGTGATGAAGCCTGCACAGGCATAGTGCTTTATTAGCCAGACAGCTGACCGCTTTACATTTACAATAAAGGTGTGTCATCTTCACATTATTTTATATGTGCTCCAATTACAAGAAACACTCAACTCATCAGAAAATTGTATAATTGGACCCTAGGCTTAGGCTTTAATATTATCGTTTACTGAAAACAGAAAAGCCATTTCTTAGGACAAGAACTGTTTCAAATGTCTGAAATCGTTTCAAATATCTCTAAAATTATTTAAGTTCGGAAGTAAATAAATCCTTGACATGTCTCATTGCGGACGTAAACACAAAGTCTAAAGGACTGTGGCTAAATTACAGCGTGACCATTCCTAACACCCCAGCATCACTCACTCAAACACTCTGCTGAGGTCCCAGTGGAGAGCAGTTATATGGCAGCCTGTCATTGGGAATTTTATGCTGCACTAGCATGCAATATTTGTGTGCATGCTCAGGTCACAGACAGAAGCACTTCTTAAGACAACACTATTGCATTTGGGGTAGCCTGAACAACTCATTTGATGGTCTAGAAAGTGTTCACTTAAAAAAATGACACCCAAATATTGGTTGCCCCACTTCCAAACGCACTGGCAAAGGTACAGGGACACTGTCTACAGGAGACCTAGCGAGCTGCTGCTCTGTGTCCAGAAGGAAGCACTTCTCGCCACCCTTGCAAACCAGAAAGCACTGAGACACTGGTGAGAGGGTGGCTGCTGAGTAGGATCTCACTAGTTTTGGGGGAGGAGAAGCGAGACCAAACCTTCAGCTCCTTGCATGGGCACCGTCACCAGCAGCACCAGCAGATTACAGCACTCTTTCAGTACCTCGTTTCATTTCAGAGCTTTGAAGGTATACTTAGAAGGTATACACAACCACCTCCCAACAAATAAGTTCCAGTTAATGAATGAAGTTAATATTATATATGAAGGTCATAACCAGGACTTCAGAAGAGAACTACTGCAAGTAAATTGACTTGTAAAAAATATAGTAGATTTTCAGAAAATAATACATTTTCAGTTTGCACGGCAGAAACTAGTAAACTGCTGTGCAAGTTTACATAACAGTATACAGCAACTGGGACAGTAAAACCAACAGGAAATGCTGCTTCTCATAAGATTTTTGCAGCAAGAAATATGTCTTTTACATTAGTATGTCTTTTACATTTAGGAGATATTGGGCATGTTGTGAAAACATAATAAAGTATTTTTGAAGAATTAGAAAGGTAGTCATTTGTACAGGATTATTCTTCTTATTCCCAATTGCTTTTTTGTCCTTTCATTGGTGAGGCAATTAAAATTTTAAATAAAAATTAAATGAATGCTAGTGAGCATTAATACAGAACATATGAAGATGGAAACCTGTAACAATCTGTTCTAGCAACCAAAACTGTGTCTTACAGGCAAGCAAAAGTCTCTTTCTGAAGTGACCTATCCTGTAATCCTTTTGAAGAATATAGGCAGATACAAGTAGTTAGCTCAGCCAAAGAAATAAATAAATGCCTGTACAACACATTCCTAAAGTGGGATTTAGCAACTGCAATAAAAATGTTCTTTTAAAACATAGATTTGAAATGGAAACTGGATTCCTGACCTGAATTGAAGAATTCCATCAACAATAAGGTTAGCATCTTGCAGCCTGGTGGGGAAAAGATACAACCCAACTAAGAATTCCTCTCTTTTCCTTTAACACTCAAGCACTTGACTGTTCATAAGGATCATAGGAGGGATGGTGATACTTAAAATAATAGTAGTAGTAGCAGTAGTAGTAGTACTAGTAGTAGCAGTAGTAGTAATAAAAATAATAAAATAACAACTGATGTGCTGCATTCTGATTACTGAAGGTTTTGCTATCGAGCCACAAATTGGAGAGCTTACTCACAACTTATCTGAACCCCACAGGTCTAGAAATCAACATGAAAATGCCAAGATTATCAGAACTGTCACAATCTTCACTCTGTAGCATACGTGAAAAACAAAATGTTTTTAGCTCTTTGCTGTTTGGGGTATTTCTATTTCTGCTCTGTGTTTAGAAATATAAAGATGTGATTCACTGTTTTCCCTGGCTGCATCCATTCTCACAGTGTTGTTTCCAGAGCTCCAAGGTGCCCAACAAGTCACTTCTGTGTAATTCAAGAGTACAGAAAATGGGCTCTGGTAATTTCCAAGCCTACAGCTTTTGGCTCTAATAATTTAATTTGCATATTCACACATAACTTGCATATGCAGAAAGCTTCAGAACTTAACAAAGGCATGGATTTGGTGATGGGGAAAGGGACTGCCTTACCAGCTCTTCTTCAATGAAGTTCTCTGTTCATCTGCAGTATAGCAAAAAGATAAGATTTCCCTATTTGCATTACTATGTTTTCAAGCATTAGTTCTGCCCTGGGGACTTACTGTTTTCAGGACCTATGTAGTTGTGGGATTTCACCTTGTTTTTCAACTGGTGACAAGCATAAGAAAGTATTTGTGTATGAGAGCAGAAACTGAGACCCTTGCTGAGAGAAAAATATACCTGGTTTAACATAAATCACTTTTAAACAGGGTTTTCTGAAAGAATAGCAAATATAATGCAGAAGCTCTTTTTTTCAGGTTACAAATGACTTATTTCAACTGAATTATAACTCCTAATTAACTTAAGTTAGTCCAAACCAAGTTCATTTACACATTAAGTCACGGATGAGTATTGGACGACACTTAATTTTGACAGAACGAAGGTTATACTGAAGATGCCAGATCTTCCACAAATGACCTTGTCCAATTTTTCAGGTCACTTCAGAGTAAAATAATAGTTGCTGCCCAGAGTATAGAAGTGGGAGGCTTTGACTGATAAAAGTCAGAGGGTATGCAGAAATCTTGGCTTCCAGATCAATGCATAACCCTCTCCAATACAGCGGCTGTGCGAGGGAGGGTCTCTCCCTTCCCATTTTCCCTGAGGTCTGACATGACATGACAGATCTGTCACCTACATGACTGTGAGGCATGACATCCGAGCGATGCTGATTTAACAGTGATTGAAAAGCAAAACTCAATTTGTAAAAGCTTTCATGATTCCTCCGTACCCGCCAAACATTAGACAAAAATCTATGCTGAAAGCTGTTCTGACCTAGGGAGGAGTGCAAGCTGGCATCAGCCTTGCTTCTGAGGACGCAAGAAAAGGCAGCGCTGTCGGCTGGCAGTGGGCACCAGCAGCCACCCTCGGGCAAGCTGCCCAGGCGCCCCACCTCAGAGCTGTGACAGAAACCGGAGCTTGGCCCCTTCATTCTCCGCCTGCTCAGTTTTAGGCTCAGACTCCTGCTCTTACTGCCTTGCTATAGCTCTGTGGGACAGCCTAGGGAGAACAGGGGTTATTGCTTATTTTCTGATACTGCTGTTCTGAGCTTGCCATCATGGGACGCAATGTAATAAAGCAAGGAGCTCATTCTCCAAACGGCAGAAATGTCTCTATTACCTAAGTTGGTCTTTTAAAATAGCCAAGGTGCAGAGAGGAGATGTGGAATGGCACCACGTCACAGCTCAGAGAACAAAGCTGGTACTGGCCAAGCGTTGCCTGTAATCACAGGCAGAACAAGCTGAAATGTGTCAAACTTATTTTTAATACTGCCTTTTAAAATGAAACAAAATTTCTCTTCCGCAAAAGCAGTTTATAGGAGCATGCTGTCTGCCCATCATCTGGCATCCCTCTTTTTGCTAGTTCTCCACAAACATCTTTAAAGCCAACAGCGAATTTCAAACAAATTGAGAGAAGTCCAAATGATATATTTCTACAACTTTCCTGAGAATCAATATCTGCATAAAGACAGACCCAGCAATAAATGTGTAACTGTGAACTAGTTGCAGCCAATGTTCCAGCCAATGTACCAGCCAGATCAGTAGGAAATACAGGAAACAGCCCCGAGCACAAATTTGAAGGAAATGAAGTTATACCAGTCCTGCTACTCATACTACAAATAATTTTGTATTAAAGAAAAAAAATTACAGCTATTTTTACGAAAACATAAGGATAGCATCTATTTAGAAGAAGTGAACAGCTGAAATTAGGTAGGTGTGACTTTGCCTAAAGACATTATAAATGAAGGTCTTTATTTATTGCTTTCCTATATCCATTCAGTGATATCACTGGATATGAGAAAAAGTAATTTTTAAAAATGATTACAAAAGAAAACCAGAACTTATTAAATTAACCAAGTTCAAATTAAAGGCCTGTACTTTTGAGGGGACAGTACAAGCATAATTAAAATTTCCAGACATAAATTAAGCGGAGTCAATTTTATTACGCAGCATCATGTTTTTTATAACGGAGATAAGAGTCAGTCACCATCAAAAAAAGCAAATATTGTGATTTTGACATCAGTGTTAAGTCTTTAAAAAGACACGACACCGAGCTTACGTCTCACTTCTAAATGAATGCAGAGTAGTTAAGTCTCTTTGCTAAAAAGCATGCCTGTAAATGGTTACACATAGATCTTCACTGAAAAAGCCACAGCAGAATCTGTGATAGCTTCAGAGTACGTAAGGAGAATCTATTCCTAAACACGTTTCTTCCAAAAAATAATGGTTTATATGGAGCTACTCAGGCATATCAAGAGGAGCAATATGAGCAGCAACCAAATGCCTGAAACCAATTCGTTTAGACAACAACTAAACACCTTTGAACTGCAAGATACACTGACTACAAACTGCCCTTTTCACATTCTCCAACATTTGCAGGATTAAAATAAATTAATTGCCAGCTGAGATAAGTGCATGATAGGAGGTTTTACATGGCCAAACTCCTGCATATATTAATGTACTACATCAGTAACTCCTCTGCAGATCAAACCAGGGGCCTCCAATCCACTATATTGTAAAGGGACTTAAAGGCTGTACCTAGCTGGCTCACCTAAGTGAGCTTGCAGAACCTTTCCTAATGTTGAATGCAGTATCTTCTACTCATCCAACAGGCACTAACTGGACTAGACTCTTTTTCAGGTAATCTCTGTGAATGTTGAACTACATTGAATATGATATGTTGAAAAAATTACCACATCTATGTTACAGAGATTTTAGAAAAATGTAAGAAATGGGCTTTAAGGATCTTTCAGACATTGATCTTATCATTTTCACAGTCACTGTAAAACTCCAGGTAGGAACCTGTCCATAGCCAATAGATACTACCACCAAATGGGTACACACAGTCTCCACTGTTCCCAAAAGACATAATTAGTTGTTAAGCATATTTTGACCATAATCACAGCAGAATTGTCTGAAAGAAAAAAAAAAAAGATTTAGCAGATTTTATCTGAGTAAGTTTAATAATTCTATAAAAAATCATATTTCAAAATGGTGATTTTAAATGCTGCAAATGGTGGACTACTGCATTTCAGATCATGCTAACAATGCATCTAGGTTTCTTTTAAACAGAAAGGTTGTCGAAAGCATCAAATCTTTTATGTTATTAGTGACAAAGCAAGTGGTCTATCTTCAGTTTCAACACTGAAAATCTTAAGTAGTTGCCAGATGAACGAGACTGCAAACATGTACTTATATTTGCATGTTTCTTTAGTGAGCTCATGCACAGCTACGTGAGCTTCAGTGAACTGCACGAAGATTGCAAACTCTGCCTTTCAAGGTCTGAAGGTCCCTTGTTCTAGCCCTAGCATTAGGGTTCAGATAGTACCTACAATATGTAGGCAGGTATTAGAAGGCACCAGAATATAGACAGAGCAGAAAACTATCCTTCCAAAATCCAGTCAGAAGTTACAGCTTTCTATGCAACCCATACACAAGGCTTTGGTGTTTTTTCATTCAGTACTTGTGCACCAGTTGTTATGTCTTTACTATCTCATATCTTGGAACATTTCTTCTGCTGCAAGGCCAGTTTTAGTTGTGCAAGGAAAGGTTTCCAAATTGGTAAGACCTTCTCTCTGCTCATGATACCAGACTAATACAATTATTTTAACAGTTTACTAAAATTTAACTCTTGGTCTGAGGCTCTGCAACAAAAACTGTAACTTGAACAAATGTTTATGGTTGAATCTTAAAGTTTTGAAAATGTGTATGATGGCAGTATTGAAAGACCGTTAACTATATAAGCAGAACAACGTAGCAAAGTAACAAATCTTGATTAAAACTGTACAGCTCTCTCCAGAACAAACAGGGCTTGCACAGTGACAGATTGAGAGTATACAGCAACTGTCTCACTTCATGATTAGCAAACTGGTACAAGACTTAAAACTGCAGAGGATACTGAAATTATCCTGTGCATTCATGCCACTGATGGGCTAAAGCAATTTTTAACTTTAAGGCTATGCCCTCTAGAAATAAGTAACATGTGGCAGTCTTCCCATGATGGCTGATGAATGGCTGATGATGTACGTATGTATGAATGTATGTATGTATAAACGTATGTATTACCAGTCACTCCTAGGCAGAACAACACACACAAACCAAGCCATCAACTTTGCAGTGGGAAAAGAAATCAAGCACGAACCAGAAGGGAAGTGCAAGGGTAGAAAGGGGAGTGCCAAGCAAGCTACTAGAAGTGTGTTTTGGATACAAAGCTAAAAGGCAAAAGGCAGAGCTGTGGGCTCAGGAGACATGAAATAGGATGTGTATGCACATAAGATTAGGGGAAAGAGTAGGTTAGGAACGGGCAGGGCTGCTGGGTGCTCTGGAAGAAGGGATATTACAATGTGGCCTGAGCGGATGATGTGACAGAAATTATTCGAGGATTTTTGGGGAAAAGGCAGCAGGGAGCTACAGAAGAAAGACAAGAAGGGTGATAGAAAAAGATGGGGTAAGAGATGAATCCTTGGCGTAGGAGACAGAAGAGACGTGGCAAGCGGGGAAGAAAACTGAGCTGTTGAACATAAGATTGGAGACGGGGGCAAAGAAACCTCAGTGAGTAAAATGTGTGCAGCCTCATCTACTGACATGGATGGTAGGGTGGAGGCAGTTCACTGCAAAGTAGATGCAAAAGAAGGTAATGAATGTGATGGTGACTGACAAATCAAGCTTGGTAATAACAAGAAAAACAAAGAGCTTAGTTTTGCGCTCTTATTTATACTTTCACCCTTGCAGTGAGAGCTCAGGAGTAACTCATTAAATTGTATTAGATGGGCTGTAATGTAGCAGCTTGAGAATCTTAAATGCTCAACTTCAAATACTTATGTCTTTGGTTTAGGAGGTAAAGACTCATTTGCATTGACTTCAGCTTTTGTAGTTTCTTCTAAAATACTTTTTTTCACCTGTGGCAAATGGATAAATATTTCACCAATTTATATACTACCAAGGGCCTTTTCATACTACTAATGAGCAACTAATGTGTTGCTAGAAAGAACAAATAACCAATTAGTTGTGGAATAGTCCCACTGATACTGAAACTAGCATTAAATCTGAAACTTTAGAAAAGGGAAGCTGTTGTCCAGTGAATTCCTGAATATTTTTGTGTCTGCTTTTATATCTGTGCATAGTGGACATAAAGTAAAACAAATGGAGACTAGTTAAGGAGATATAAGATTTACAGCTCCACTTGGTCTTTAAGGTCACACTCTCTTAAAGAGTAATTGTTCATCCTGGCACTTGCTGCCACTAAAAAAGTTAACAGCAACTCTAATATCTAGTCAGTAGTGATAGAGATATATGTACCTAACCCCCAACAACCTAGGTACAAGAATGTCTCATGCATCTTTCAATTTGCTCTTACATTTTTAAGCTGGCAAATGCATTCTCAAAGGAAAGTCACCTTCACATACACACAAGCATTGCCACAGATATGCACATCCATAGTAAATGCCCACTTTTTCAATCAGACTGATTTTTATTAGTGTTTCTTTATTTTTTGATATGTCAGATGGGATTGCTGCAAAGTAAAAAAATTGTTTTATGATGCCTTTTCCAATCAGCATCATCATTTTTATTCCAAGCTAGCAATTAACTTCCTGCCTAATTCGTCACACTTAATTTAAAATGAAGCATGCAGCGATGTTCAGAGCTGCGGTCATGTCATTTGTGTTTGGCTGAGGTAGTGGTCACTAGCAGTCTCAATTTATCACTTTTAATTTAAACTCCCATGCCAATGATTTTCATTCTTAAAGCTATGACTGGCACTTACGGATTTCAAAATCAAAGGGAAAATAAGCTACAGTTAAGAATTCAACCACTCAGATCAATGAAAACCTGTTTTATAACTGAGTGTGCTCCAGTTAAATCCCAGCTGCCTGACAGAAAGAATGTAATGTTTCAAACAGTTCTTTTCTCACTTAAATACTCAGAATAACTTTTTATTGCAGCAGTAAGCCACTACTGGGTGGACAGAAGTGGACTATCGACGTTATGTTCTCAGGAAATACCGCAAAGCAAGTAAAGGTGACTGCATCAACCTAAAGAAGCATGCACTAATATTCAAATGGCAGTCCCTGGACTGTTTGATTGCTGCTAGTGTACATTTTCTCTTTTAAGACAATTGATACTATGTATTATTTAACTGTTACAAGTCAATAGCAAAAGTTTAAGAGACATTAGTATACAGAAGAACATACTTCATTAAATTTACTATTGTGAAAATAAATGTCAGTTATGTTTCTAGACTTCTTTGAAGGTGAATAATCTGGATTATTTGGTCCAGTATCTCACAATTAGCAGTCAATTTGAATTTGAATTCTTTTATATCCCCTTAAAAAGTTAAATAGATAGGTACATATTTTTATACTACTATTATTTGCTGACGTATTTACTAAAATAAATCATTTTTTTAAGAAATAAAGACTGCATAGAGCCATCCACATGTGTCTGTGTATAACACAGGCATAAACCCACCCACCCACGTCAGAAAAATAGAGAGTGAAGGAGAGAAACAGAAGTCCACATATTATTCCATACTACTCTATATCACGGAATAAGAAACAACCTACCATTCTTGTTCTAGGGAAACTAGGAAGTAATTAAAAAATGTTAAAAAAGACTTCATTTGGGTATTTTGGGGGAATGTTTTTGTTTGTGTCTTTTTTTTTTTTCTAACCAGCCTTTCCTCAACCATAGTTTTCCATCCAGAAAGAGACTGTTGCAATTTTTACAATCTTTAATAATCTTTTGGTGAATCAATATTTTTTGTTTTGAGATCATTAGTGTCATCCAAACACTGAAGCTTTTCCCACATTTTAGCTGTGAAATAGCCAAAGATGATTTGAGGGCAATTCTCTCTTTCATTAGACTCACTGTAGCTCCTTGAATTTACAGGATTATCAACCCCTACTCTGCTACTCTGAGTTGCTTACCTTCCCAATTTATCATTCAGTAAAGTAGCCAAAAGTAGCATGCTGCACTTTGTAACYAAATTTCCCATGCAGGAAATATGCTTCAAGAAAAAATGAAGCAAAGCAGTACTAATTACAGGATTGATGATAAATGTTTTTCCTGGTAAAAAGAGACGATGAATTTTCAGAATAAATCAACTACATTACTGGGCTAGATGTGAACATTTTTCTCCTTGTTTTTTGTGCACAAATGATGAGTACCCTTAACTGCCAGTGAAATCTACAGAAAGATCTGAATTCTCCCAAGTCTGAAAAGTAGGATATCTGCATCCCAAGGGAGCCATGCTCACCTCATGGATAGTTATGCCATACGCAGTTTTACATGCATAGACTTATTCCTTACCTTCTAAAATGTGAGTAATTCTACCTACTTGCCTTCAAGGATCACTGACAATGTTTTCAATGTGCGTAAAAGCAACCAAATGCTACAGCATATGAACGCAGTAGAAAACCTACAATAGAGTATATGGCACATGAAGGCTAAGCTTTGAGAAATTGGGCTAAACAAGGGATAAAGGGACAATGTACACACTGACAGATGAGGATGATGCGGAATAACATTAGCCTGTTATCACGGAGACTTGACCAAAAACGTGTATTTATATAATTAAAGACTGCATAGTAAAACACAAAACACAATTCTGAATTAAGGTTTCTTGAAAAACTTTCCAGTGATTTAATTTGGAACCTTAATTTTTTTAATGAAGATTTTGGTAGCAACTTGGGTGTATGAATTTAATATTTGATGTTTTATGGCTACATAAAAATCATTTCTCAAATAAATGAATACATTATTTTGCATAAAAATGGCTGTGAAAGTTACCAAAAGTAAAACAATCTCTTTTATTAAAATCTGGAGTATTTGTATTACTGCCAACAAATCTGTGCTATTCTTGTTTCCTGTTGCAAATATTGCAATTCTTACAAGGACTATCTCATATTGCTTTAACTCAGAATAATGGAATCTTTTCACGCTTTCAAGTCCAAACAGTATACTGTAATAACATTTACCCTTATTAAATCTTTTTATCTTTAATTATTGTGAAGGTATCTAAAACAAACTCAACAGATAAGCAGGAATTTCTAAGTAGAAAAAAGAACAAAAAAGCAAAACCCCAAAATCTATAAGCTGATTTTTTAATGCCTTAGGAAACAGAAAAATCTGGTCAAAACACTGGCCACCTAGTAATAAGGCTAAGAGTGTAAAGCTCACAGTTTCGGGTGTTTCACCTTGTATCAAGAGATCGGAAGTACTTGTATAGCACACTGTGCTTAAATCATTTACTTTCACAGTTACTCCACACTTCTATCAGTGTATGAGATAATATGTGATCTCCACATCCTTCTGAAATAAATGTTACACTTCCAGTGTATTTTATTGATTAAGAAAGGACTAACGGCCCGGTTTGTAAAACAAACCAGTTTCCATTAAGCATCTCGGTGACGGGGCAGTATTTTCAAAGGTGCTCAGTGGACTGCAGCTCTCAGTGCTTCCTTTTCACTGAGATGCTTAATGAGACCCAAGTTCCCTGGAAAATCTGTCAGTCCTGCAGAAAACATGCACACGCTTTCCTTACTCTTTGTGAGTACTCTCTCACTCAGTGGAGCACCCACAACGTGTATCGGTAGCTGCATAAGAGGTACCCAACTTCCTGTGGTTAAGTTCTTTATTTTCTGCAGCTTTTAAATGTTCATCGTATCACTACTTAATTCACAATACTCCACTGAGGAAATACATTGTACATATATCAGGTACTTAAAATGTTTACCTGCAAAAACTTAAACAGAAAGATGGGAAGACAGTTTAAATATAGAGTAATATAGAGAGTAAGGAATGGAGTACATCTCATCTATGAACTTTTTTGAAAGTATTGGATAGTTTCAATGAAAATGTAATTTTAGTGTTACATGGAAATGTAGCTCATGTATCAATCTGGTAAATATGAAAATATTACAAAATTATTAAAATATTTCAACAAAGTAAAACGATACTTTCTTGTAGCAAACAAAGACTAACATATTAACATGTTTTTAGCATTAGTTAGGCTAATGAATCAGTGGCAAATCATTTTCACACTATTTATACATATATTGAAAGACAGTTTTGTATAATACATAGATGCATATAGAAATAAAACTATATATAGTAAATATTATGCATTTTTATCCTTTAAATTATATTTAATTATAGAAGAAATTCCAGATTGAGATTTTAATTAATTTTAATCCTACATCAACTGAGAGACTGAATAATAGTGACTTGCTCATAAAACCTGACACATATTCCACCCACTCAAATTATTTTTGAAGATGTTAGTCTTATTCTCCCTAAAACTGCATGAGAAAGTCACATTTTTAATGTCTGACAATATAACCATCATCTTAAAATGGAAAAATGGAAAATTTAAGAATATTTTATTCACACTGCTGCTTAAAAGAGCTTAGATTTATTATGTTTATGAGAAAGTAAAGGTTATCTAGAAAGTTTATCCAGAATGCTACTGTATATACAAATATGGAAAAACAAGACCTGAACTGATTTTTCATGCAGTAGCCTGCCTTTTGGAGTTGCCCACTGCCCAGTATAGCAGCTAACATCGTGGGTGCTTACCTAGAAATCTCAGGCCATCTTTACAAACCAGTTGTGTCACAGATTAATGGTTATAACAGAAAAGCAAAAATTTTAAAGGGGAAGATATTGAAGCAAATGTGATGTTAGATAACTTGGAAAACAGACAAAGATACCCTGCAATATGTCCCTCAACCTGCACAGAACTGCACTGATACATACTTTGGAATGTGATGTAAAAACATTTCAGTATCATGTTGATGCCTTAGTATTGTGTTTGGTGCAGGTGGCTCTATAGGATACAGAAGCTGTATGGGCCAAGGGTGGAGGTTTTGGGACACAACCTTCTTCCTTTTACATCAGCTCCTATGGTTTGCAACATGAGAAACTATTCACAGTGAAATTTAGCTTCAAAGACCTCACAAACCTCCCTTTGTTCATCTGAGATTAATCACTTTTTCAGTATTACAGTATGTTGCACGTAACAAAAGTTACCATTGAAACTGGCGCCACTGAACCTGATTGTTTCAGGAAAAGGTCAGGGAGATAAATGCAGATAAAATTATGCTCTTCTCCTAAAGATAATCTCCCAGCACCAAAATAATATACACCAGGGAACTAAGTTAATACAGCTCCACAGTCACACGTGTTCTCTGAAAAGGTATAGACTTTAATCTTCCATGCTGTCAACTTGCTGCTTTGACCATACAAAATTCACTTCCAAATACAAGCAAGCATTTTTAAAGATAAATAGTATTTAACACCACATTAGAAAAACGTGATTTTCTCTATTTCCTTTCCAAAGATTTCATATTCTAGTCAGAGTCACATTATTTATAAACTGAAATCAATACTTTCTGTAAATTGGCATAGAGGGATGCTAAATATCAGTTAAAATATTTTCCCTTTATTAGAATAAATCATATCTATGAATATATGGCAATGAGATATTAAAAATTCACCTCATGTCTAATTAGTAAATGACATTTCTAGCTTGACAGGAAAATGTATGAGTTGAGGGAAGAAGGCAGACTCATATCTTCTCTATTGTTGATAGACCGTAGCCCATCATCCTTGAACTATAGACTGAATTTCCTGAATCCCATTACTCCATTACCCTACCCTGTCAAAAAAAATTTTTTTAGTCCTCATTGATCTTCAATTACAGGATAAAAAGAATTGTTAGGTAATTTCAGGACAACAATCTTATTTTGAAAAATGGAGCTTAGAGCTTAATAGTATGTATATATGAACCAGTCATTGGAATCAGACAATTTGTTTTCCAGACAGATTTGAGTTAATATAATAAAATGATCATTTATTACTAAACTGTAAAATACAGTATTGGAAATGGGCTGAACAACTTGTCAGTAACTTACGGGATCATACATCAGCTGTTTGCAATGCATAAGAAGTTAGAATTTATGAGTCACTTAGACAATGCACATTAATCTCTCAACACTTTGATACAATTATAGATCAAGCACATGATTTAGGAGCTGCTGCATGTATTATTTAAAAAGATATGGAAAAGACAGAATAAGCACAAAGAAAATTCTTGCAAATGTAGATTAATTCAATGAAGAATGAGATTTAATTAACACTGGAGCAATTTATAGGGTTTGCCATTAACTTCAGCAGAAAAGTTGTGACTAGTTATCTGAGTACTGTGAATGAAGGCAGAAGAACTAAGCAAGAGTAAAGGAGACAACAGGAGTGTTCAGGAAAGATTAGCTGTGCCAGGCCTCCCTTGCTTTTTATCCAGTGGGACACCTGTAACTGACTTCCAGTGAAACAGCTTTGCGACATTAGATCTAATTTTGCAATTAGAGATTTCTTGCAAATGTTTGCTTTACAATTTCAGTTTTCAAATACTGAGTAGTTTAGTGTACAAGATGACATTGTTATTCCAAGAAAGAAATACGGTGACCAAATTGGTCTAATTTGCTGAATACATGTTTTTTAAAAATTTATTAAATTTAATATTTTTTTAGAGTTTATTTTTTATATTATAAATTCTTTTATTCACATGCCTCTTCCTTTCTCTCATGTTTTCCTTGGGAATGGTTCTGTGTATCACCTTCCTTCTCCTTTTGGCTATCATGACTCTACATGTAGACAGCAAAATCAAGCACTTTTATCTGATGCACTGTTTGCTAACTTCCATGTCACTTTAGTAAGTGAAAACAACCAAGACAAAATACTCTGAAGTTAGTCCTTCACAGAATTAGTTGCAGTCATTCCAGAGGGTCAACAAAGTGTGAAACTGATTTAAAATGGTTTTACTGAAAAAGTTGACTTTAGAACCTGTAGCCGTGTCTTGAATATGTGATAATATTCCTGCTTAAGTGAAGGTTTTAAGGGAAGACTTAAAAGAGGATAAATTTAAAAAACAAAGCATATTTAATATGCAAAAATCACTTCTCGATGGAAACCAGAGATTGCACGCTAGATGGAAATAAGATTTAGCAGATTAAGAGTGTCTTTTTTTTCTTTCTTTTGCTCCTGGCCAACCAATACACCAGCCAATCTTGACATTGGTTGTCACCCCCTGCCTCTTCTCTGTCAGACTAGGATTCAGACTAGAATATGAAGACTCACTTATGACAGGGGTTGTTAAAGGCAACATGCATTTCTAAACTAAACATTAAGTGTGCATATCTGGGCTAGTATAATCTTTTCAGAGGAGCAATCTTTATTATTTGTGCATTGGAGACCCAGTATAAATTTTACCACAGTGGGAAAACATTTAAATATGTAACACAGATATGAAGATAGTAAACAGATGTCTCTCATTGTTAGTCTGGGCAGAAAAAGGTAAAAGCATGTTATTAGAAATATTATCTTGAAGCTAACAGAACTGTAAAATAAATAGATTCCTGAAGCTTTAGAAACTATGTAATTTTGAGTCTGCTCTCAACCTTATTCCAATGTGCACAACTTAATGCCATTATTGTATATAAATGAAAACTATTTCCAATCTGTGAGCCTAAGGCAAATGCATATGGAAGAGTCACAGAAGTGGAAGGAGAAGGGTTGTTGAGTGTAATGAAGAAACTACATTTTAAGAAGCAAATGAATCGGAGCAACCTGCTACCGACATAATTGCTTTAAAGACCCCATAGCAAACATCAGCAGAATTGGTTTGTAATTTACCATGTCCTTCATTTTGAATACGCTCCCTAAAGGTTTGCATGAAAGTCATGACATCTACAAACACAATTTGTTTCAGATTGACTAGCCGTGATGAATGTCTTCCTTTACTACCCTTGACCAAAACCACTCCTCTTGCCAAGAATGCAACACAAGTCTTCATTTCACTTGTCATATACTGGGAACACCATAGTTGTGGTTGGTTTTTTGTTTGTTTGTTTGTTTTTTTAATGAAATAGCTTTCAAAAATGTTTAGGTAAACTTTGAAAACAGAAGGTTCCTAATCTAACTCTGAAGAATTTTGTAGGTCGGTCAATTAACATTTGTGGCAGAGATTTCTAATTACTTAAGTCACCAGTTTATATCTGAAATGTCTTGTACCCTACCTTGACTAGAATACTCAATAATGATTCTTCTAACTATATATCATTCATTGTGAGAGGTTCCAGCTAATTGAAATGTGCTTGATTATCCTAACACAGTTCTGAGCTGAGTGGTGTGCAGATAGCACCAATAAGCTTATTTGACATTCTTGTTTAAAATCACCAAAGTCGATGAATAAACATCTCATTCATCATGTGCTGAATGCCCTTCGCAGCTACTGACTACAATAGGAACAAACAAAATAAAGGCATATTTCTTATCCCAGTGCTGTATGCCTACCGATTTATTTGTAATGATTATTTTACATTTTTCTCCACAAATGTCCCTTTAACAAATTGAAATAAACTATTATTATTAAATATACAATTGTTGCAGCATTTGGACCTGGTTTTTTAGTGACTACAACTTAAATCAGAAACTTGCTAAAAACGCATGTCACAGACAAATTGCCAATGGTTATAAATAATAGTGTGCTATGCAATGAAAGAAACTATTAGAAAAGCTGAAAGACCATGCTGGTAAGTATATTATGGGAAAAATACTTTACAGTATTGATTAACCTCTTTCCCCTCCTCCTTCAAACTAGAATTTCATTTTGTTCTCCTCATATTGTGTAACTTAGAGAAGCATATCTTAAAGCTATGCATAGTCTGACTAGCTTAATGGATTATACTGATGAACGAGAAATGAAAGGAAATGGAATCAGGTTGACTTTTGTTGCATTAAAGAAATGGCTGAACATCAATATCTGCCAGCAGAAAAAGAACATATTTGTTAAAGAAAATTTGTAAGTATTTAAAAAATCTTCAGGTTATAAGTCAAGATTGTTTTAAAAGCCATTTTTCACCTATGATTACTGTGTAGTAATTAGGCATATGTGTAAAGAAACATCAGCAAAAAGTAGTCTAAATGTACAGAGGTGACTAGCAGATAAAAATCTGTGGGTAATAACTATGCTGCACAAAGACCTTGCCTCAAAACTTTGAATTTTGGCAGACCTGAAGAGTGTTCAACAGAATGTTAGTTGAACAAGTCTGAGAATTGAGATTTAGCATTTTTGCCTTGTGGTTTTCTTTCCAACTGTAAATGCTTAATTTATATACACACTGACATAAATATGCATATACATTCATATAGTTTAACAGACTGGCCTGAATATTCATTGCATAATGCTGAATACCTTTTTAAAATGTATTGTTTAAATGTATTGTTTAGAAGTGACTTAAAATAGGGAGTACACATATCAAACTTTTTTTTGTTAGTAATCCCTCTTACTGTCTTCACATCACATTCAGCATGGACATTTACAGACTGTCCCTAGCTTGTAACCAACGAGTTAATATTTCTCTTCAAATTTTTCACATAAATAGCACCAGCAACACTGATCTGCACTGCTCCCATGACAGTACAGGGTTTGGTAGAACTATCAATACAGCTGTAGGTGTCAGGTAAACAAATGCCATAAATTTCTCATTTCTCATCTATGAAAATTTCATGATCTTTCTTTCATGTGGCTTGAGCTCTGGAGGTTGTTTTGTGACTGTTTCATAGCAGGCTTTTATGCAACCTGCTATTCCATTTTGACAATCAGTGATTAGAAATAGCTGTTCCTTTAGATTTATAAACCATTAACACAAACAGTTTGGAAGACAGTTCAAAGGGCTTCATCATGTCATTATGAAAAGAGCCGCTTTCTTGACTTTAAAGTTACAAAGGACAATCACATCTGCAGAGATTTGAGACTCGGGAAAAAAAAAGGAAAGTTGACTTTTGATTAGGGTGAAAGTCAGACGCTGCTATGGGAAGCAACTTAGGATGAGTGAACAGGGAACTCCCCTGCCACCCCAATGAGCATCCTGAAACTATACTGTCATCCACCAGAAGGATTAATCCTGATAAACTGTCCTGCTAGTGCCACTGAGACGCTTTTCTGACAGTCGGATGAGGCTTGTAACAACTTACACATTGTTACTATAATGCTGTATGCCATTAACTCATGGTGATAGGGTCATATTTATTCCTGGAAGAGACACTGAAATCCTTCCATGCATTCCTCAGTTCCCACAGCTCTAAGAGAGTGATAAGAGGTTGCTGTGGCTACAGACCATCCACACTGGGCTACAAATATGTCTGAGGAGCCACCTGTACTCGGAACAATGAATTGGCCGTAACTTGTTTTGAAAAAGGAATTAGATGAAAGGCAATCCCTGTCAGACACTGGCAAGATTTTACCATCAGATTAGGAAACATCTTATCGCCTAGGATATATCTGCAATGGCCCACATAAAATAAAATGTATTAGACAAAGGAATCCTGCCAGATTCGCAGTTTCAGAGTCTGCCTGAAAACCTCAGCTAGTCACAGGCTGCCAACACTGGACAGACACAGCAAAACTAGACAGGTCTTTAATATAGTGATAGGGTGTGTGCCCTGACAGTGAAGTCTCTCACCCCTCAAACTTTGTCCACTGGTAGCAGGTCTTTGATGTCACCGAGACCAGAGTCACTCACAAACTGCAGAACTGAGGAGGGAGAAAATGAGATTTCCGGGATGCAATAGCAGAAGGAGTATTTCTCTAGTGTAACCTTTCCACCAAGCAGGAAAGACATGCAGAAGGAGCCCATGAATGGAACGATGCCTGTGAAGCATCCCACGGCTGGATGGTGATTTTAGGAGAGCTCACTGCTGTGGGACTTGCAGGCGAAAGGTAAGCTGGGGGCTGCCAGCATGGAGTCTCACAGGCGGGACATGATGCAGTGATGACACAGCCCGGACAATGAGGAAACTACTCAGTCAGAGAAACACTACAGCTATGGAGTGCTGCTCCTCAGTGATGCAGTTGAAATGGTGGACTGAAATGGAACAGGCCACTATCTGTCTGTATAATCATGTACTCAGGATGTGTCTCCTGACTCTACTCCCCCTCTGCATAGTGTAATGTTGAAAACCCCCTCTGTCCTCAAGTAATAGAACATATGAATGCCCACTGAGTGAATGTGTATGTGGACTATTATTTGGAAATAGGAACTATTGTTTTAAGTTCTGTTTTGCTTAATTATTCATTATTTACTACTTTAATTATGTATGAAAAACCTCAAATACTTCTGAATGTTCTTTAGGCAATGCAGACTCTAAGGCATGCTAAGAAAGTTATATAGTGAGGTGTCTCTTCCTTCCATTAGTCACAAGAGAAACATAAATTACAATTCAGCATATAATTCTCTGCTTCTTCACACAATGATTTAAAGTCGATTGAGTACAATTACTTCATACTCAGCATATTTACTGCTGTATAAAACTTTCTCTCTCCCATAAACAAAAGGCTTCCAAGCACTTTTCTGAACAACAGTATTGTTAAACATTTTTTGATGAGGCTTTTTCTGAAAACATGTTTTACCTTTCAGTTGTTTACAAATTACTTTGGCAGTGATTTGGGAAAGCACTTAATATGTGCTAATGTTCTTCCTTGAACAGGGACTTTGCTTAAGTGCTTTTCTGAGCAGAATCTCGTTGTTTATCTGTCCATTCATCTGAATTTAAAGTAGGGATTATTTTGATATCTCAAAACATTTTGAAACAAAGCTATGCAAGAGTAGCATATAGCTCACTTCCCTCATCTCTCTATCTGCATCATCTGTGCTTCCTAACACATCCCTACCCCATCCTTGTTTGCCACACTTGCTGGACAAGACACAGCACGTGCTGTGGTCATACAGGAACTATGTATATTCTTTCTTCACTGACTAGCCAATAGACAGGTTAAATGGTCGGTCAGCTGGTGTCTCTAGTCCAGTAAGCAAGCCTTATGTAGCTGAACCTTGCTTTTCAACTTGCAGACCCAACCAACAGCTTGGTGACTGTAAGTGGTCATTTTTCACACTTTTGTTGAGAGACCATAATATCTGTGAAATCTTTTTCTCTGTTATCAAACTCATGTTGGCTAATGGGTTCACAGTTCTTTATGGTGCCTGACAGACAATGTGACCACAGAAATTTTGTTTCCTTACGAAGCCCAGGGGGAAAAAACAAAAACATGGATATCAAATTTATGAATATTTGTACAAAATTAATAACTAAAAAAGTCATGAATGCTACCAGATTAATTTTATATGACTTACTCATGTTAATGTTAGTAATTTTTTTTCAGTATTTGATCAGGTCTGGTAATGCTTTAGTCATCAAATCACAGATAGGTTTGCGGGATGCAGTTCGCAAAGCCTTTTCAAAGTGTTACTTTCCTTTAGTCTGATTCTTGTCATTGTTAGAGCTGAGCAGTGTACTTAATCTTGTTAATGCTGGTGATTGCATGAGGAGGCAGTTAAGATTTTAATATTAGTTGTGGTAGAGCTCTGTGCATAAAGATGAGCCTTAATCACTTTTGAATTAGTTCACTTCTTCTGTCAGCAAATATTCTCCCTCTTTGATGCTCTCAGACTACTCTACTCACTAACTCATAGAATACAATTCTTCAGTTTCTATGAATGCCCACAGTACTCTTCATTGCATTACTTTATTCAGCAAAATACCAACAGCAGTATCTTCTCCCAAAAGAGAGAAAAAACCCTGAAGAACAAGCTAATAATTTTGCATGTTTAAAGAAGAATCTGTTAATTTCACATAAACCATCAAAAAGAAAGGGCCACTAGAGGGAAGTAAATCCGATATGCTCAAAGAAAATAAAATGCTAGCTCCTCAGCTACTGTAAATTATTGCAGCTAACAGAATGGTCTGGATTCACAACAGCTGAAGATACTGTTCTATATTCTTAACAAAGATATGACAATTGAAGAAAACAATTTATATATTTATAAAAAGGTCTATCACTTGTCCTGGTTTCAGCTGGGATAGAGTTAATTTTTTTCCTAGTAGTTGGTATAGTGCTATGTTTTGGATTTAGGATGAGAATAATGTTGATAACACACTAATGTTTTTAGTTGTTGCTAAGTAGTCTACTAGTCAAGGACTTTTCAGCTTCCCATGCTCTGCCAGGTGCACAAGAAGCTGGGAGGGAGCATAGCCAGGACAGCTAACCCAACTGGC
This sequence comes from Phoebastria nigripes, assembly GCA_035582835.1. Lineage (NCBI taxonomy): Eukaryota > Metazoa > Chordata > Aves > Procellariiformes > Diomedeidae > Phoebastria > Phoebastria nigripes. The sequence continues at coordinate 782,336 of JAYKAV010001698.1, forward strand.
CAATGGGGTATTCCATACCRTGTGAYGTCATGCTCAGCATATAAAAGCTGGGGGAAGAAGAAGGAAGGGGRGGACRTYCGGAGTGATGGCGTTTGTCTTCCCAAGTAACCGTTATGCGTGATGGAGCCCTGCTTTCCTGGAGATGGCCGAACACCTGCCTGCCCATGGGAAGTAGTGAATGAATTCCTTGGTTTGCTTCGCTTGCGTGCGCAGCTTTTGCTTTACCTATTAAACTGTCTTTATCTCAACCCATGAGTTTTCTCACTTTTACCCTTCCGATTCTCTCCCCCATCCCACCGTGGGGGGAGTGAGCGAGCGGCTGTGTGGGGCTTAGTTGCTGGCTGGGGTTAAACCACGACAGTTCTTTTTGGCGCCCAACGTGGGGCTTGAAGGGTTCGAGATAATGACAGATTTGATTGGAATGTGCTAGATCGAATTTATAGCTGTTATTGCTGTTTAGCTATTAACTGGCAGGCTGTTGTGCTTGCCATGGCGCTTGCTTGCCTTACTGTATATTAGAGTCTCGTGCTCGTTAGTGGCTGCTTTTTGCTTTTGCTGCTTGCTGTACTGCTTATCATCTTACTGTGCTGTGCCTGGGAACATTTTGATAACAGCAATCGCGATGCGCCTGGGCTGGTAGACGGCCAGGGCATCGCTGCTGTTTCTGTGCTGCTGTACTGGACAGGCTGGAACTCCAGTGTGAACTCGAGTCAAAGGGACTGTGACCTGTGGATGAGTCCACGCAGGAGCAGGACACCCCGAAGCGTCTGTGGCCGTGGATAAGCCCATGCCCAAGCAGGTACATCTCGAAGCATCTGTGGCTGTTACTATGTCTGTGCCGCAGCAGGTATACCTCTGAAGGGATTGTGGCCTCAGGATAAGTCCATGCTGCAGCAGGTACACCTGGAAGCGTCAGTGACTGTTCATGGGGTCATGCTGGAGCACCTCAAAGTGTGTGGCCGTGGATAAGGCCATGACAGGCGAGGCACACCCCTGGAGGGATTGCAGCCATGGGTAAGGCTGTGTTGGAGCAGATTTACTTCTGAAGGGACTGTGGCTGTGGGTAAGGCCACGCTGGAGCCGGTGCATTTCAAAGTGACTGTGGCTGTGGATAAGTTTATGCCGCAGCAGGTTTACCCCTGGAGAGACTGTGGCTGATAGATAGGGCTCCAGTTGGAGCAGGTACGCCCCTAAGGGACTGCAGTCTGTGGATAAGTCCAAGCCAGAGCAGGGGCAAGGGGAGGAGTTCATTGCAATGTTAAACCCTATGGTCTGGTCCAAAGGCACCAGGGGTGGAGATTGTAATGGAAATACCTTTAAATTGTTGTAACCCGGGACCTGAGTTGCATGTTATGGGAATTAACTATAGCAGAAACCCCTTGTTGCTAGCCAGGCTGGGAGCAAGGGGAGGAGTTCATTGCAATGTTAAACTCTATAACCTGGCCCAAAGGGACCAGGGGTGGAGATTGTAATGGATACACGTTTAAATTGTTGTAACCCATGATTTGAGTTGCATGTTATAGGAGTTACTATAGCAGGAACCACCTGAGCCAATGGAGGAGAAGCCTGACAAGAAGCAGTGCAAGTGCAGCAGTGACCCAACCTGAGCTGACTTTAGTGCCCAATAACTCCATGCAACACACCACCTCTCCTGATCTGAGTGACCACCATAACAGATGGAGCCCAAAGTCATGGACTAAATGGACTCAGTGGACATTTTGTGGAGATTTATGGACATTTTACAGACATTTCACAGGGGTGGTCCATAGACTAAGGGAATGATATCTGTGTATTATATCAAAGGATGGGAAGTGGGATGGTGGTTAATGAGGTTGTATTGSATAGTGTGGGACCTGAGCATGACGTAAATGGTATGGAATAAGGGGTGGATACTGTCCTGGTTTCAGCTGGGATAGAGTTAATTTTTTTCCTAGTAGTTGGTATAGTGCTATGTTTTGGATTTAGGATGAGAATAATGTTGATAACACACTAATGTTTTTAGTTGTTGCTAAGTAGTCTACTAGTCAAGGACTTTTCAGCTTCCCATGCTCTGCCAGGTGCACAAGAAGCTGGGAGGGAGCATAGCCAGGACAGCTAACCCAACTGGCCAATGGGGTATTCCATACCATGTGATGTCATGCTCAGCATATAAAAGCTGGGGGAAGAAGAAGGAAGGGGGGGACATCCGGAGTGATGGCGTTTGTCTTCCCAAGTAACCGTTATGCGTGATGGAGCCCTGCTTTCCTGGAGATGGCCGAACACCTGCCTGCCCATGGGAAGTAGTGAATGAATTCTCTGTTTTGCTTTGCTTGTGTGCGCAGCTTTTGCTTTACCTATTAAACTGTCTTTATCTCAACCCATGAGTTTTCTCACTTTTACCCTTCCGATTCTCTCCCCCATCCCACCAGGGGGAGTGAGCGAGCGGCTGTGTGGTGCTTAGTTGCTGGCTGGGGTTAAACCACGACACACTTCATGCAATGTCTATACCAAAAACATTATCTACACCAAAAACATTAAAACAGTATGTATGAAAAGATTACATATAAAAAGGTAGCATGAACATGGGATAAATATGTTGTGTAGGTATAATTTATTCTAGATCTAGATCTTTCATATTAGACACACATCAAAAGAGGAAAATTGTTTTAAACCACTATGTTTGGACTTCTGGTAATGCAGTCCTTGTACATATTAAGGTATTTTTGATTTGTTGTCACATCATGCATATAATCTTGGATCTTTGTTGTATATAAACATGTGCAAAAACCTGCAACACCATGCAATAAGTACTGTCCATTTCAGTATAATTAAGATTATAAGGAAAGACTGCAACAGTGAGTTTACTGTTTGGTGGTATAGCTAGAAAAAAAATGCAACGTAAATGTGATTATTTAGTATTTTTGGTAAATATGGCAAAAACAAAACTATGAATTGTTTACTAATAGCTGGCTAACAATAAAAATAAAAAGGTTACTAATCCTTTTATCTGTGAACTTCGATGTGATTTAAAAACATTAATAAAGTCTCTGCAACACTCTGAAGCTTTAGTTCTACAGCTTCCTTTTCTGAGGTTAGATACCCTAGCTTTCTCCGTATCACTTCTTATTTATGACTAAAAGTAACTCATAAAAAATGTTTATTGTCCTCTCAATAATTTCCATCAACCAAAACTCCATTAATTTTCATCCATATTTCACATGACTTTATCTTTCTCTCTTTTACTTCTAAATATATAGTTACCGTGCTTATGGTTTCATACAACTACACAGTTTGTAAGCCTACAAAAATGGTTTTATCTGTATAACTACATTTTACAGATGCCTCCATTCATGTATTACAATGCTTTCTCCTGCAAAGCTGTCTTTTTATATCCAAATATACTGACAGATATTCTGGAAATCTGGTCTTGAATTCTCTGAAGCCCTTCCAACAGCATTTTTAGTAATGTAAGAAATATTATAGGGAATGCAAGCAGCCTACACTCTGGAGTTTACTGTCAGTGTGTCACAAATTATCAAAACATTGGTCTTTTCCCTGTTTTGAGTAAACTGCAGTGAAAATCTATATCCTTAAACCAGGAACAGACAACAGCAAAAGACATTTTTTAAAAGCCCACCACTTAAATACACATCACAAGCTCTGTTCACACAGCTGTTAGCCAGTTTAAAAACAAACCATATCTCTGGTGACCTCCACCTGTGCATGCTTGGTGACTTGCATTTAGTACCATGTAACAAAACATCTACAAATAAGTATACATAGAGGTAGTTTCTGGCACCACATTTTTTTCCTTTAATTAGAAAGGAAAAGAGAGATACAGGTTCGCAACATGATACATAGCCTAAGAGCTTAAGGCAATTCTCAGTGCAAGGTATATATCATTAGGCATCTTATATAATTAGCTCTTCTGTTGCCATCATCACATGAACGTGAAGTACTACGTGAGTAGTTTTGTGCTTTTTCTAATCCATTTTCATGAATATTATTAGTATTACCATTGTCATTATCATCATCATCATCATCATCATCATCACAGCAAGCTGTTAATTTTTATATGCCCAAAGGCAAACAAGTCATTACTTACTCATCAACAAAACTACTTGTCCCAGATACACAGGTAAGCAGATTTTTGCTAGGCTGATCAATGAAAGAACCCAGGGTCTTCCTACAAGTGGAATATAAAAGGATCCTCCTGAACATTAGCACTTCTACTGAATAGTTTCATATTATCAAAGGTCTTCTACTCAAAACCGTAGTTTTGCCAGTTCGGTTCTTGTTCTACATTAAACACTTTAGCTACAGTTGCAATGTCACTGCACAGTAGGTGAAAACCATTTCTGGAACAAATGTCAGCAAGGGATAATTTTGAAATAACATTCTCATCTACAGTAACACAAGCCAGAAGATAACACTGCTATATAGGTTGCTTTGCTGGTAACCTGTGATGCTGTTTCCTGGCATAGTAAGTATTTCTAAAGATGGAAGAAGAAAATGTTGCAGAAATAAACAAAAATATAGAGCTCTTAGTTTCCCGTGTTTCTTATAAAGGTCAGCCTTGTGCATGAATTTGAACTGAAAGGGGGGAAGAAAAAGCTCAAAAACAATAATGCAAAGTGGACAATTAAAGGAACAAAAAAATCTATTAGGATACTCACCTAAGGAAATGGCTCATACAGATGTTGAAATATCTTACAGGGAAGCATGCTGTATTAGCATGAAACATGGATACTAAAGGAAGTGAGTTCACTTTCATTTCATCTATGAATTGTGAAATTGCAATAGATAACTTGTGGTGGTTTACCCTTTCAAAACGGAAATCATAAGGAAAGACTTGGAAAAGCACCAGACGCAGGCTCCAGTTCTGATGAACCACTGATACAGTTAGTCTCAGGTAGTTAAAGCTTGCACTTAATTTTAAACAGGAAGATACGTTTTTGTGCCCTATATATTGGGGTCAAGGGCCAACTGCCAAAAGCATTTAATGTCCTCATCAGCAGAAGCTGGAAGTCCTCACCAAAAGCACTTAAAAACATGTAACAACCTGCAAAACATCCTAACTTGCTGACCCAGACTTCCAAGAAACAAAACAATCCCCCTAATAAGTGCATAGATGACAGGGGTACAGTATCAGACATGCAGTGCTGGGACTTACCATCTTGGTCTGTGGTAACCGTGATAGCTGTGAACTGCTTGGGAGAGAAACTCAGCTCTGAGACCCCATTTGTGGCTTCTATTTCGAAGGTGTAGTTCACGTGCGACACAAAGTCAAGCACTGTCACAGAGGAGTTGATGAGACCTGTATGCCTGGGGATGAAACGGATACCTCCCCCACAAATCTCACACTGGCTGGCATCCGACCCACATTTCTTACAGATGACACTGTAAGTGAGATCTTTTCTTCCTCCAGTATCACTTGGGGGGCTCCATTCCAACATGAGAGCTGTTTCGTTAATGTTAAAAATCACATTCCTCGGAGCAGAAGGTGGCCCTGCAGAGAAGGAGGAGAAAGCCTGTTAAGCAACAGTTGTCTATTTTGGAGAAAAAAAAAACATGAAAAGATATATTAGTCTTAAGGCAATTATTTGCAAATAGAAGCTAAAAGAGTTATGTTTCAATAACAAATTCAATGGAAGAATTAAAAATTATCTTAATACTTACAATCCTTGAAAATTAAGCAGGAATAATAAACAGGTGAGATCATAAAAAGCTGAGTAATCTAAATAAATTAGAATTAATTCAGAAGTAATTTAAGGCAACATAAAAATGACTTGGGAATGTCAAACCTAGACTTGATAACACAAATTTGCACAAAATATCTCTTGATATTGTGGGATACTGGGGTAGAGCTTTAACTGCAAAATTTATTTCCTTATTTTATGTCTAGTAATATAGGCTTTTCTGATACTTATAATCTTTGATGTTTTATAATAGTTAAATTGAATAATAAATAAATAACAGCTTTGGAATAACTACAAGTGGTAAAACTGTTTGTATTAGTTCTGCAGTGCCAGATATTTTTTCTATCCTTCACTGCTTATCCCCAGGGATTTCTTTGCTGTTGTTCATTAACAGAGTTAGGTGGCAACAGGCCAAGACTATTAGGCATGAGAGACAGTTTACAAGTTTTTTCTTTCCCACCTGGCACAGCATCAGTATAACAGTGAAGACAGCAACCTTGCAAGCTAAAGATCTAAAAGGACAGCCGCAAAGCAGGAGGAAAAATAATTCTTGAAGACTGTGGGGAGGGATGCAAAGATAGTAGCAGCAGCCAGAGCATAGGAAAGCTCTCAGCTAGCAAGCAGGTGGTAAAGCTCTCTGTGTATTGTCAGATGAACCATGAGTGACCATTTCCCATGGATCCCACAATAGAATAATAGAATAGAAACACAGAATCATTTAGGTTGGAAAAGATCTTTAAGATCATCAAGTCCAACTGTTAACCTAGCACTGCCAAGTCCACCACTAAACCATGTCCCTAAGCGCCACATTTACACGTCTTTTACATACCTCCAGGGATGGTGACTCMAYCACTTCCCTGGGCAGCCTGTTCCAATGCTTGACAACCCTTTCAGTGAAGAAATTTTTTCTCATATCCAATCTAAACCTCCCCTGGTGCAACTTGAGGCCATTTCCTCTCATCCTATCGCTTGTTATTTGGGAGAAGAGACCGACACCCACCTGGCTACAACCTTTCAGGTAGTTGTGGAGAGCGATAAGGTCTCCCCTGAGGCTCCTTTTCTCCAGGCTAAACAACCCAAGTTCCCTCAGCCGCTCCTCATAAGACTTGTGCTCTAGACCCTTCACCAGCTTCATTGCTCTTCTCTGGACATGCTCCAGCACCTCAATGTCTTTCTTGTCATGAGGGGCCCAAAACTGAACACAGTATTCGAGGTGCGGCCTCACCAGTGCCAAGTACAGGGGGATGATCGCTTCCCTAGTCCTGCTGGCCACACTATTTCTGATACAAAATAGTCAAGGTATGTCCAACAAGTTTTAAGCTGTTACGCTGACTTACTGTGTAGCATCACATGTAAATCATCTGAGGCTTTATGTATCAGTTTCCACAGTCTGATGGAAGAACTTTACCACCTAATGATTTTTCATATACGAATTAGTGAAGGGGTGAAGGAAAGGCAGAAATTGTTAAAGGAAGTCTAAATAATCTTATCTCCATTTCCTATTATATTCTTCTTCCATGTAACATATTTCAATCAAGCACTTACAGACACATGGTTTTCAAAAGCAATTTGTATATAGAGCCAAAATATGCCCACACGAATTATGTAAGAAACACTGCTTTGGCAAAATGCAAGGCCTTATATGCCAGGTGTTTTTATATGTAAGATGACTGTGGTAAACTCAACTGGCGATCTCTGGGGTTTTTTTTGAGCTGAATGAGTTGAATAAGCATTATATTCCCAGCTCTCAACATAAAATCACAGTGCATATGGATTGCTTAGCCAACGGTTAGCAGAACTTTGAAAACTTTCAGCTTGCTTTGCAGCTTTTCATGATTTATACAACCTGCCAGCAAGACTTAAGTATAAAGTTTTGATTGAGATACTATTCAAACTTCAAATGAGCTTTTTATTACTTCAGGGCTTCTCAAGCAGACTGAAAGACTATATGAAACATTTGCAAATGACATCAGCTAATTCTTATACAGAGTGTATTTCACCCAATAAATTGAGTGGCACAGTAAATCTGAGGGAGTCAGATTAAAATATCATAATGTCCTTTATAAAGACTTCAAGACAATGAGGGAAGAGCTAAACAAAACAAAAATATTGATCAACACTCTTGTAAATTCCAGTTCAACAACTTGCAGGATGAGGGCAAGACCTTGTGCCCAAAGGATGGTCAGATAAATGGTCAGAACTTTGCATTAGGAAGGAAAACAAAATATCAAAGCTCCACCTAACATTTCATATATAAATCAGGATCTCAAATCTCAGAAAAAAAAAAAAAAAATTAAAAATATACTCCTTTTTTCTAATCATTCAATTCCATTATTTCTTTTTTTCCTTAAGATCTGCAATTACTACAGCAGATACGCTGATTCGATTTTCAAACTTTTAGCTATTTATTTGACTGAACAAAATGTAGTGATTTAGAAAATCAAGCCCATGAGTAGTTCTGAAATATGCACTTAAAACTGAAATAAATCCATTTATTCAAGTTCTTAATTCTTGAAGATGACCCTGAATACTAAAATGGACTATACTTTAACAGAAAACATTACTGTATCTTATATTTTACTAATAAACTATATAGTAGTAAAGTTCTATACAGTTGTACCTACACATAGCAGCAAGAATGAATACTAACTTTAATGAAGGAAAGAGGCAATAATAGCTGCAGAGAAAAGGTCGCTATTCACCAACATTTGTAATTTTTAAGTGGTACTGTTTGTTTACTTATGTGGCATAAATGTGGGTATAAAAGCTGGAATGCTTGTAAAGGGAAAAAAAGGTTGTATGGCATGGGAGGGATAACGTGAACTAATAAATGTTAAGGTTTTTTGTGAAATGTAGTTGAACATTTGAGTTGTTTTTTTCTTTCTGGCATTTATTTGTAACTTCAAATAACTGAGATTATGTTTTCATTAAAATGATTTTTGCCCTAAAGTAAATGATGAGTTAGCTGCTGGATTTCAAGCACTTGATAATTAAAATATTTGGAGGTGTTACATCGCTTTGCATTTTTTTAGTGGACAAGAAAGTTTAAAATATTTTGAATGTGTGAGTATTTATTCATATATCTATCTGTGCAGAGTTCACAGTTAGCAGCCAAAAAGCCCCTGACAGTAAAGACCAGTTATTTTTCAGCATATCAAGGAATCATTTAGCTGAAAGGTACATGGCTCATTTGTACTGAAGAGCAATATTTCTGGAACCCGTCAGATGAAAATTAGTTTTGTAATTTGCAATTTTTATGGTCACAGAGAATATTTTGAGTATTTCCTTCCTGGTCTCTGACTGTGACCTTGTGCTAAGTCTAACACCGAAGCATTTGAAATACTGTAATATCTAAGTATTTATAAATGCAACTTGTTAACAAAGGCTAATTATATTGATACATCATTTTCCAATGGTGTGGAAAACAGAGACAAGGTACAGCCTTGAAGATGCTGATGTGGTCCAAAAGCCCCTACAACCTTAGAGTGTCTCAGATTTACAGATCTCTAAACTTCCCATAAAATCACTGTGAGGTTGATGGTTCTAGCTACTCGGGAAGCAGTCCTGAGATCGGAACAAGCTAAAACTAGCACAGATTACTTCAGCTTCAGTTCTTATTATTTATGTGCAGAAGACAGGAATAATTATGTTTCCTCTAAAAACATGCTGTGAGAATTAAATAATGACTGGTCTTAACAAATTCCCACTGTTAAAACCAACGAGGAGTTTTAGGACTATGGAGGATGAGCCTTAATCACACTTACATATGTGCATAACTTTAAGTGGATCAGTAATCCCCTTGAAATAATCGGTAATACTCATGCACTTAAAACTAAGCATGTGTGTAATTGCTCGAAGGATTGGAGCCAATATTTTAAAACTGGCTTAAATTTAATCTTACATAAACTATAGATATTATGACAATGGGTCATCATAGCTCAGGGTTTTTTTATGTTACTTCATCAACTTTGGCAGGCCAAAACAGGAATTAATGTGAATCCGGGCAATAGGAGAGTTTTGTCTGGCTCTGTCAATTTTACTTTTCTATCAGATTTTTGTTATACTATATGTAGATGGCATCAGTAGAAGTACCAATACAGTACATAAAATACACTTTTTAAAAAATTTATTTTTTATTTGTACTAGAGAGTGAAGGTTGTTATATTCATGATTTGGGACTTCATCCTCAATTGTAAGAGAAAACATGAATTATTGTACATTCACATTTCAATGAATAGGGAGAACATTAACAATTATGTCAGGAGTGTCTGAAAGTATATGACTGTCCGCCTGCAAACACTGAAAAAAACCTCAGACACCCTTCATACTCAAGGCCCCTCATGCCAATTTGCATGACGATTAAATAGCTTTTTAATTGCTGTTAAATTATGCCAGTTAAACTGTGATTTCATGCAAATATTAAGCTGTAATGACATGCAGTGAATCATTTACTAAGATTTAGAACTTGGAACAAAGAGAGACAATTAATTCTAATCCTCAGATTCAGCTAAATTATGTGTCACTGGGCTTTTATGAATGTGGCCTGATTGCTTTGTTATCATTTATAAATTATACAGAGATTATTTGACACATTGGAAAAACTTGGCAGCAATAAGCCTTCTGCAGACATCTGTGTGCAAAGCTCTCGGGGACTTCCTTATATTGATTTTTAAGGAAAACAAGTATATTGGTGAAAATGATGGATCCTTTCCTCACAGCAAAATTCATGACTTTGGATTTTATGCAAAAGAGTAAAACACAGTTCAGATGGATGAACATTTAAAAAAATGCAGCTCTTCTGCTTCTTAGACAGAACACAGCCCAAGTGTGAGCAATGTTGTTTGCTTCATTTACAAATTATAATGTAAGAAGTATTTCTGCACACTCTGTGGAGTAGACTGGCATTGATGTCTTACAGAGAAGCAGGCCCACTCCAAAAGCAACAGAGCTGAGTTTATGCCTCATGCAGTGCTTCGCACCTCATCTTGCTTTGCGTATCCTCTCCCTCTGTGAAGGTGAAATGCATTTTGCCCTTTATGGAAGGAGAGAGGAGCAAACCCAACGCTGCAGAAGTCTAGTGAGGGCAATGCAGTATTTTAAACACTACAGAGTGATGACTGTCTGGAAAAAACTTTGTTGTTTTTTAAGTGAGAACTGTCCATTACCAACTATTGGACTTTTAGAAGTGTGTGTTATATCACTACTGAATTTACAGCGGAAGGGCAAAAATTAACCATCGTCTTCTGAGAATACTCAGAATCAGCATCTGGCTGTGCCCCTTGAGTTCATAATTGCTTTTTTGTATACATACATAGATGTAGCATAGATAAGTAGTGTCACTTGATGTAGAATGCTCTATTACCATTTTTTCCTTTTCAGAATCACTTACTCTTTTTCTGTGAGGCAGGCAGGAAGAATGGAAGCCAGTGACTGCAAACCAATACTCCAAGTCTGAGCGTAATGATAAATTGCAAACAAGTATATATATAAAAATAACAACTGAGGCAGTAAGGTCGAAGGCTTCAAGCATGTTGCTTGATTTCGCTGCTGGAATACAGTGTTGACTCTTAAGAATAGAGGATACAGTTTGTGGTAGAGGTTATTGAACAGACCATAAGTTTGTTGCGTTCAAAATTGTTTAAGCATAACATGAAAAGAGATGCATTCAGACTCAGACACCCAATAAAAGCCTGCCTGCCTTTGACCTTGAAAAGATGGATCAATTTATCCAATTACATTATAGTGGGAAATATTAGAGTTTATGTACAGAGTAATCAGACAGGGGATTAGATATGATGCTATTTGTTGCTCACTGTGTATGCAGAGAGATCACTGATAGAGTACTCACATATGGCAAAGAAATACAATAAGGAGAAAGAGTAGCAGCAAGAGATTGGTAACAAGTGCCAATCAAATGAAAAAAGGCTAGGAGAAAGAGATTAACAATACATCCTAATATAATTTTCATTCCTCTTATTAAAATTACATTTCTATTATGCTTTTCTGCAAAGTGCACACTCTTCTTTTACAAAATACAGTTACATGAAGTAAAAATGGGAACTGTACAATTTTGGAAAAGCATACAGTATGCACTTTCACAGAATTAATGAAATTAAATTTGAAGCTCATCTTGAAAAAAGTGGATGCCTGAAGCTAAACTCTTAATTTCATAGTCTCTTAAATCAAGGTCCTTATTTTCCATAACGCTGCATATGCAAATTTTCCAGTACTGAGGAAAAATTCTGGAGTAAGGAATACTGTCTAACCCTATACAGGAATGAAAAGAGAGAGAGAATAAAATATCTATCTATCTTAGGCATATTGCTTTGCAGGACTTGGGGAAGCAAATAAAACAGTTATGAATACAGTTGGTTCAATGTTTGAATATGAAGAAATTTGTAAGGGGAATCCACTATTCATTCTATGTTTAATTCAAAAACAACTTTAATTTAAAAAGTCACAACAAAAATTTCTAATCTCTTGTGTCACATCTCACATGTCAGGATACAAATTTGCAAATGAACATCAAAAATGCAGATCTGCCCCAAAAGTGGTTATGTAGAAAAGGCATTTTCTTACTGCACAGCCTTTTCTCTCTATTTAGTCAAATTGACTCATTTTTTTTCCTAACTTTTCAACTCCATTTATTACAGTAAAGCATGACAGTTTGGAAGGAACAATCTAAATTCTACTCATATCTGTATCTTTGTTTATTAAATTTAAATTAGCCACATCTGCACAGACCCACTGAAGGCAGTGAGGTTGTATTTATGACAGAAACATAATTTTAATAACTGAGAGCATAATTTGAAAGCGGTAGGCCTAAAGATATCACTTGGGGAATAATTTGGCCTGCAGACTCTTCATTACTGATGATGTGCAAGAAGATAAGAATGCAGTCTGCCTGTCAAGAGTCTCGGTGTCATTTGCAGAGCTGACAATTAGTGAAATAATCATCACTGTAGGTATAAGATGAATACATCTGCTGTTACAGTCAATGAAGTACTGATACCTTGCAGTCTAGGCTGAATGAGAGGCAATGCATGGTGGCACTGAAACAAGAACAAGGCAGAAACTAGAATGTGGGTCACTGTCTCCTTTATTTCTTATTTCTCCCAAGTTGGGATGAGATGGGTCACTGGTACCTCTGTTGTGGTTGATTTCTTCCCTGCCTCCACTCACCCGGTTGCTTTGGCTGACATCCTCAGCAGGAACGGAGAGGTCTGGCAGCAAGTCTTCCCTGACAGTTTTCAGTCAAAGCAGCTTTCAGCACCCCACTTTTGTTGGGAAAGCACCGGAGTGTTGCAGGTACCTGCTCCCTGATGCCACAGGGCTCTCATGCTCCTCCCTACCTTATCAATACTAATGGGTAGCAGGGCTTAAAATTGTGCCCTGAAAGATAATTATGGAAATATAATGCCATGTATGAGTAATTTTTTCAGAGAAGAACTGTCTTTTGGAGATGAAAAATCAATGACTTATAAATAAAACGGAACCACATCTGCATAATGCATGAGTGAAACCATCTTTCTAAGCATGAAACTGTCAAGAGCACCTGGGATGTGTGTTAGTTCTGTGGATAAGTTTCTAATGGCCTGTGCTTGGGGCACTCATTTGAGTGGAATTATTTGTAATCACCATTTTCGTGCGGGGAAGTCTGGAACAACATTGTTTATTCCCTCACATATTTTGTGCAAAATGATAGGCCTATGTGCTTTGCTCCAGAGCGAGCTGACAGCAGATTGTGTGTGTTCGATTGGGGTGCCTCTCTGAACCCTATGTCCCTTAAGTAGCTAGAAGCTGGGATTTACCCTTCCCATCTGAAAACCCTATGGTTAGATTAGACAACTTTCTGCTAAGTCCCTTGGATCTGAGGAGTGCCATTTTTGGTGACCATCACTCCCATTTAGTGGATGGACAATGTCTTGGTCTACGTAATGACCTCAGGATTACAGAGTGCCTATGACTGTAAATCAGATCCAAATTACCTGTTACAATCCCAATTTGCCCAGTACAGTGCCATTTGGAGAGACTAGCATGAGCACAGGAAGTAGTTAAATTCTGGTAGTGTCAGCTCAGTTATTTTTACATGGTGCTGCCTTACGCAGTGTAAACATAGCGAAATTATGACTATACACTGATGGTTATTGCAGCAGCACTTTGTTTTCATGGTTTTATCTCTTAAGCTTTTTGTATACTTAGTTTGTTAAAATACTTCATGCATTTAACATGTTAATTTTTTTAGAATTCTCTTAACAAGAGGACTGTGGCAAAAAATGTACTTGAATCAAATCCTCCACCAAAAGAGCTAACAAAATGCTACACAGAAAACTAGGTATATTAGAAAATTTGCAAACAGATTTTAAACGTCTTTATTAAATAATAGGACTTTATATGTAAATCTAGTATTTCACCCACAGATTTTTAAATGCTGCTGTTTGTTCCCAGTTTTGAGATTAAACAGATATAGTTGCTTTATGATCAATAAATGAATCCCAGTGAGTAATGAACCACGTATGAGAATCTATGAGAAATATTTTATTAAGTGAAAAGCAAATTTATGCTTTATGTTTCTAGACATGAGCACATTGATCAAAGCAATAAAAATCTCTTCTCAGTCAGAATTTCTGCCCCTAGATTGCTGGGCATCAGTTCTGTCTTAATGACAAATTTAGGTTAGTCAAAAATTGCGAAATGTTGTATTTTAAAAATTATCAAAAAATCTAAAGAATTTTCATTATCACAGTTGTATAAGAGGGAATAACTCTCTGTTGAAAGAAGATGATACGCAAGAGAGTTTAATTATATCGCCTTCTGATTGGATACCTCTTTTTTCCTTTCTTTTTATGATTTTCTTGCCTTTTTTAGAGAGTTTAGTTTTTATTCAATTGTGTTGGGATGATATTTGTCTTATAATTTTCATTTAAATTTGGGGAGACACCAGAGTATTTCATATCAGTTTTTTTCTTTACTCCTCAGTTTTTTGAAAGTTTTTGTACAAGCATATTTTCGTGTATTTAAAATACATATTGGTAGTTAAAACTCAACAGCGTTATCTATATGACTACATATATAATGATTACATACTTTGTATTATCTCTCAGAACTACAAGTTAAAAAGTCACCAAACTAAGAAACATGTCAGTACTTTTAGGGATATCTAGACTAAATAGAAATATGATGTTTGAATTTTGATTTTAAAAATCTCTTTTGGTTATCTTGAATGGCTTTCTTCACAAAATGTACAAACTCATGTCATTTTTTTAAAATACAAAAATAAATAAATGAGGCACAGGAGAAGAGAATTGCAGACACTGGGACTGATCAGACTTACGGGTACATGCCATAGTTGGTGGGTCCTTCTCAGCTCTGAAGTAACCTTTCTCACACTGACAGACAGAAGTTGCTTCTACGTAAGTCAAACTGTGTGGAGGGCACTTGGAGCACTTTACATTTCCAGCAAACGCTTTATAGAATCCAGGCCTGCAAGCTGCAAAACAAGAAAATAAGTTTCATTAATAGAAGCAAGTTTTGGTCATAAGTAAAATCTGTTCCATGCAGTTATAATGCACCTTCTTTCCTTTCCAACCTAGACATATATGCTATTTTGATCATATAATTCTTCACAGTTTTTATTTTGGTATATGGAATTAAAAAAAAAAAAAAATCAGTTCTCGGTATATAATGGGAAATCATTAAAAGAGACAGCTTCCAAATTTACAGTCAGTCCTCACTGCTGCTTGAAATTGTTATCTAGACAACTTCACTAATATTACTAAACAAAAACACATTATCTATGTTTTATGTAGGTTCCGTCTGTTAATAAGAAAGAGTGAGATAACTTCTTATCCGCCAAAGCTATTTATATGGCTTCCTTATTTAAGTAATGGAGACTTGCAATGCTTAATGTTTACCCTCACAACGCCTTGATGAGACAAGGATGACATCCCTATATATTTATAGATGGGTCTGACTTGCCTACAGTCTCCTGAGAAGCCTCTGACAGAAGGGCCACATCAGCTGGGTCCTCTGCACCCTGTTGGCATGAGAGGCTGGGAGATGCTGCTATAACCACCTTCAGAGATGTAGGAAGGAGATGCCGATACCCTCTAGCACAAACTACCGCAAGCCTGAGGCTACTCTTAAACATGTCAGGAAACAACCTGGATAGCAGCTGCCCTGGGGTTGGGGGATGGTATGATGGTCAGAGCTCACCGTGCCCCCAGTTACTTGGAGCAGGGGTCCCTGCCGTTCTTAACCACAGCACAACCTTACGTGCCTTTTCGCTGGCCTTTAAAGCAGAAACAATTCGTTAAAATAAATCTTATCATAAATCTGCCAGGTTTGCATTCTGAAATATTATTTTAAAACCATCCTCAGACTTCATCTCACATGTTTAAACAGAGATTTCTTTCTTTCTCCTGCCAGCTACCACATTTACACATGCCAGCATGTGTTGCAGTTACTGTCTTCTGGCTTCCCAATCCGAAAACACAACTGAAACAAATGAAAGAGCAACTCAAACATGTATACACTGTACAGACTCATATTCCTTCTGACTCTTCCAGCACTATGATGGAAACCATTGCTATAAATATCATTTTGAAGATCTGTGTGGCTTTTTCTCATTTTGACATATTCAAGATTTTTTTTTTTACATTGCTAGAGAAACTAGGCAGTACTCCCTTCTCTTGTAATAAGACAAAATAACAATATTAAAATGAGGCGTTCTTTAAAAAGTACCCAAAAGTATGCATTTTATGGATTCACTGTCAGTTCATATTGAGTGAGTTATTAAAAAGTATTAACTCATAGATAACACATACATAGATCAGTTTTGCTTCTGATTCCTAAGGACTTACTTGATATAAAAGCAGTTTAATTAGTAGCTGAGGGAAAAGGAGTGAGAAGATGGTACTGAAAAAGATAACAGTTGATTGCCTATCAGAATCTAAGAGACAATTTTTCAAATATAATTTTAAGAGCTTAATTTTGACCCAACAATTTCAGCAGTTCTCCTCCCAGTGTGTTCTTCTGACTTTGCTGAATAGACATTAGGCAGTAATCCTGCCCTGCTGTCACTGACTGGGGGCGGGGGGGGGGGAAGTATTTCTGGTGTTAGAGATAAGAGGGGTGGGAACAGCAGGGGTTTTCCCTTTGAAAGAAGGCTACTGGTCTGATACAATTGTGATTATAGTGAGTAGTAATTTTCTACTGATTGGAAAGACAGCAGGTTTGGTGCATGGAAGAAGGCAGCATTGTAGATACAGGCCGTAGGCACTGACTCCTCTTAACTTTGCTGGAAGGAAGGCAGGAAGAGAGGAGGTAAGGCAAAATCGGGGAAGGGTGTTATGCTTGCCTGCTCCTTTCTTCTTTTCTCATACCCAAATCCTGCCGTGGCTTATCTAAGGATGAATATTAAATTCTTGCTTTTAATAGCTACCTTTCATACACGTGGTGCGATACAAAGAAGTTTGTGATTAAAGAGTCGGCAATTCCAGGTTACAGTTTCAGTCAAAGCAAAATGAGTGTTCTTTAAAATCCTTATTACTTCTGAAATTAATGTCTGTCAGTTCCGAAATCATTCCTTCTTCCCTTCTGTCCCCCACATGACAAACCACTTTGGATCAAAAGAAACATAGCATTCTCTTTCAAGAAAAATATTTTGTTTAAACTTCAAGCAGTTCACTATTCCAAAAAAAAACTCAAGGAGAAGATTCATTTCCAATTTAAAAAAGTAAATGTTTTATTCTGAAATGGTATTCTGTATTTAAATGTATTTAAAGCAATTATGGTTTTGATATGGTATGCCTCTTAAAAGAAAGCACATATACACTCATGGAAAAGATGGGGGGAAAAAAAATGGATGAATAARTGGATCATTTTACTTCTTTTGAAGCCAACCCAAATACATTTATCCATTATGTACCGCAAATTCTGAGGCAGAGGAAGGTATCAGGGAAGCTTCTCTATGGATAAGTTTACAAAGCTATTGATAACCCGCTCCCCATCCAAATCTAGAATCACACAACCATGATTACTGTACACTTGCAAATAAAAACCAGCCCTTCATAAACAAGACAAAATAACACAAGCTGAAAACCCCCAAATGATCACAAGCTTGGGATAACTCACCTCTCTGGATAACTCAATGCTGATTGCCAACATTCAAGGTGAAAGAAAATAAACTGTTACTCTATCAAAATCAACGAATATGCAGCACRAGTCTGAAATACAGCACTTCAGCTGCTGTACATACCTAAGCTTAGACTCTGCTAACAAATACTGTGTTTCAGTGGCACAATTAACAAAAACAATTGCTAAATTTACCATTCTCCACAGAAAATTTGCAAGCACTGGAGTTACTACCCAGGTTTTTAAAAGCTCATTTAGGAAATGCCTCAACTGCTATGATTTCAGAGATATGCCTCCCTCTGAAGAAAAGAAAAAGAATCTCTCTGTTCCTTCGGCCTTAGGTGTCTTCATGGAGCTTAAGGCTGTATAAGACCACTGTAAGCCAACTGTAGCTCACAGCAATTCCAATTAAAATTTACAGGAAAATTGCACAAAGGAATCAATGGTATATGCATTCCATTGTAATTTCTGATTTATGCATAACATTTTGTAAAACTGGGGTTTTTAAATGTTCTGCTGAGATTGCAGATTGCATTACTGCATGTAAATCACTGTGTGTGACTGCAGGTTGTGGTATCAAACCATACACAAGCACTAGATGTTGTATTCAACTTTAGAGTCCTAAAGTCACATGCTATCTAAAATAAAGATTAGGATACAACTCTGTAAAAGGATTAATCAATAGGCTTGCTTACATGCTTAATGTTAACCATGTTCCTCAGATCTTGCCTAGCTTCCTATTATTTCTATTGTTTATCCTCCTGTGGCTGTTTCAGCCACACAAAATTACTCAGTGCACAAACTGCCTGATGGGCAAATCAGAAACTCAGAAACTTTAAATTATAAATGGGTTGTGGTTTTGTATTTGGAGAAGGAAAAAAGCCATCCTTCCYGTGCAAAATCATACCCTATGTAAATATATTACAAGTAAGTTAAAAGTTTGTTCCAGATGTTTATGTATGCAGAAAGTTTCATTTTGTATGGGTTGATAAATCAGTATTTTCAAAGTGTTTCCCATAACATCTTCTTCACTCAGCTAATAGTTACTGCATCTATCATTTTCACAAATTATTTGTGCATATGTTAGTGTAAACGAAAATTCAAACTGTGACAAGCTGCCATCTGAAAAAGCTTCTAATGATGACTATTCAAAAAAACCTAAAGTTTGTTTTTATCTTTGTTACCACAGAGTATTTTTTTCTAACTTCCAAATCACTGGGAGGCATCTTATTTTCCCTAACGTTATCTAACAGAAGTGACTTTGTAAGTTACTTATTATATGAACTGTATGAGATTTGACTTTTGTAAAGCCTGGGGGAAGATAATATATTGTCTTAATGGTTAAGTAATTAGCAGGGTATCTGAATGAACAATTCAAAGACATTAAAGTTTTCTCCAATGAAATACCAGAGATCATGCAGAGAAGCACTGATAATTTAATTGGCTTCATAAAAGATAACACATCTATAAATGTGCTTTACTACAGCTTTATCAGGATTTGACTATGAGGTTTTTAAACTATAGAAACTTTGTAATTAATATAATTTTCCTTATTTAATGTTTAATATATGGCATTTAGTTTTGTTTGTATTATACACAGATCCATACGAAGAGAAATCAATGCTACGCAAAGCTCTGGCGAACTCTTAAAGAAAGTGATTCATGGCTTGCTAGCCCCCCAGCCTGGGCAGACAGTGGGAGAAGGCATTTATCAAGCAGCTGCAAAACAGTTTAGCACTGTTGATGTTATTTGCAGAGGTATTGAAGCAGACTGGAAAAACTTCAGAGGTGCATTGTACACTTACTGTCTAAAATGAGATACGATCTTAGCTGTTCCAAACAGGATGGTACGTGTGTGGTCCAAGACACTGTGGGAAGCCGCCCTTCCCCGTGCACGGCTGCACGGTTGGTCTATGGCCGTTATCACCCCTAAGGGCCGCAAGGGCATCCCCCTGCCAAGGCTTTGGCTGTGGGGGCTCAGGGCCAGCTCAGAGGCAGTGCAGCCAAGGGTGGTCCCATCCCGCTGGGGCCATGGCGAAAGGCTCCCTGACAGAATGGTCGTGAGGCCGACCTCTACCTGTCAGAGCTGCTTTTGGCTGAGGGCTTAGTCCCTGCCTGGGCTACAGCTCCGCCATGGCACAGCGCTGCCCTGCCTGGCCATGGGCCCTGCCAAGCTCGGCCCACCCGCGGACCAACATCCTGGCCCAGGGAGGTGTGCCCGATGCTGGGGCTGCCCCAGCTGCCCCCAGGCCTGCCCCAGCTGCCCCCCAGCCTGCCCTGCTCCTTGGCTGAGGGTGGCCRGGCAGGGCCTTGCAGCCAGGGCCTGGCCCACCACCAAAGGCCCAAGGTGGTGGGACAGGCCCTAGCTGCCAGGCCCTGCCTGGCCACCCCCGGGRAGCCCCTGCTACTACCAGCCCCCAGGGAGGTGCCAGCCCCCATGGTGCCCCAACAACCTAAACCAATAGCTGGATATATATTATAGCAAGTGCTGAGAAAGCCATACTTCACTGAGATCCATCTGGGAAACCGGACACATTTCCAAATCCAGGGGAAGGCAGATGAAGGCTGACCTGTGTGTAGGCTGGCCAGCTGCAGGGCCTGGTCTCACGGCATTATTCAGGCAGTGAGGAGTGAAGGCTTCATCTCATGCTGGATGGGACAGTATTTTTAAGGATCTTTTGAATTGCCCAGTCCAGTAAATAAGGTCATGGGTCGATTACTACAAAACGCAGTTGTGGGCTTTCTTGCAGAAGAGTCTTCACTGCTTGAGACTGTTATGGACATTAAGTTCTTCCCCAGCCTGGGTGGGGTATGATGTATAGACAGGAAATCTGGAAAATGCAAACGTGGTGCTCATCTTTGCGGTCGTAAGCCTTGTTGTTTTAAAAAAAAGGGTCATTTTCACTGCTCTGTGAAAGCATGTCATTGTGAAAGAAAGAAGTTGATTCCAGTTTTCAGTTGTTTCACTTTTACCCCATCTGAATTGACCGTTATCAAGTTGGTTGAAGTAAGGGCAGTCCAAAGCAAACTTAGGAGCAACTTTTAGGTATGTCTGACACTTGTTGGTCTGTGTGTGGGAAGACATTTCTCATGAAAATAGCATTTTTTTAGCTTGCTGAGAATTCATCAATCAAATTAAAATAGAGAATACTGTTGTCATTTACAATGAATGGCAACCATCAGTAGYTGTGGAAGAGGTGTTTTAATCTTTCTGAAACACATAATTTGCTATGCTTTTCCACCTCATACATTTTTTTAAATTGCTTACTGAAACCCACTAATGCACTACGAGACTGACATCTTTCATATTTGTTATATTCTGTCAATTATTCCAATTTTAAAGTTCTCTTACCCCTCTGACATGCAATTGTTTTATAAAAAGGACAGTCCAGTAAGGCCTGTTCTATTCTACCACTATGCAGAAAGAAGGAACTATAATATTATTTTAACCAATTTATATCTTAGTAAAAGTATATAGAAAAGAACAAAGAAGTATATAGAAAAGAACAAAGAAGTACATAGAAAAGAACAAGAGAAAAGAATGTAACAAAAGAGGCACATTGTATATTACAAAAGGCAGAATATGATCACAAAGTCAAGATTAGGATATTGCAGAATTAGGACAATGAAGCTATGATGACAACCTTTGAATGTGAGTACTATCTGATCAAGTAATCTCATGTCTTTTCTTTCTTCACATGATCCTTGTTTTATTCAGGTCATGAATGGACTGTGAGAAAAGAGGGAGGATTCACTTTGGGTCATGTTCATACTGATAGCGAGACTATGCAGGAGAAGTTGCTAGAAACATGAGGCATCATGAAGAACCCATTGGAGGAAGACCAGCCATGATAGATTATAGATTATGGAACACGCTGGTTAGTTGAAACCACAAGAATAAAAGACATCATGTATCAAGAAAGCAAGGCTCTAGTTTGGTTCAGTTCCTACAGATGGTAAGGAGGGGACAACAGACACCCCTAGGAAACTTAGTGACAGAATGACCCAGTTTTTGGGGACAATAGACTGATTTTCCTTTTTTGCTTGCAGTAAATTTGATGGATTATATTTCTGTGTGCTTCGGCATGCACTTAAATGCATCTGTGTTTGTATGMTCCAGTCAATCTCTTCTCTTGCCAATATCTTCTGCTCTCTAATATTTCTATTCTTTGAGGTGGAGAACAGATAAGAGCATTACTCATACCCTTGACTTTGGAGAGGAACAAGGGAGAGGAAAGAAAAAGAGGCAGGTATAAGTCTGCTTCCTCAAATATAACTACATAATGAAGATAGGTAAATGAAATTAATTGTTCTTTCTCTTTGTGATAATTCTTTTTTTTCCCCAGTGACTTATTTTATGTCATTCCCATATTTCAATATTCTATTGAGGTTGTTTATTAAAATGATTAAAAGAAATTACAAAAGAGATAATTGGTATATATCAAACAGTATTTTCAGTTCATATCAATGCAGTTTTTCTCTGTATAAAACATTAGTTGCAATACAATAACTTGAGCAATGATTCAGGTCACATACCATGTTTTTAAAGAATCTGTGGTCTATCCAAAAAATTCACACAGACAAGGGGAACAGTCAATGATATTAATTTTATCACTGCCTGTCATATTAGATACAATTCAATAGCTCATCAAAGAGCTGGGATCTGTACTACGCAGCACAGGTGAATACTATTCTGCACTTCTTAAGGTGCTGTCAGCTACTTCTCAAAGACTTTTAAGTTGGCAACTAAAGACTTAAGAACTTAGAAATTAGCGATTATCCTCTGACTAGTGAAGATGTGTCAGTGATTTGAGAGAAACATATTTGTTTCTGGCATCTGAGTCAATAAAAAGKCTGCGTAGGTAAAAACCAGAAGCTATTAGAATGGGAAGACTCCAGTTTTTAACTGCGCAGAGACTGCACTAACCACATTACTGCAGCGCTGCGTTACTGGCATTACCACAAGGAATCAGCATTAAAAAACTCACGCATGACCTTTGCAAACTTTGGCTCAAAATTTTCAAGCAGGACCACCAAAGCTGTTTCACTATTTATGGTGGCAATGATCTCCGATTCCTCCATGCAATGAAAACCTATCTGCCTAAATGTACTGTAAATGTACCGTACGTGGCCATAAAGACCTCTTGTTAATTGGTAGAGGTGGTAAAGGCAGAATCTAGCCCCTAGTTTCCATAGATGTTGCTGATCTCTGTCAGCAGTTTCTGGCAGGGACACTGATGCTGGAAGGTCCTCACCTGGCACACTGTCCTGAAGTTGTCTCAATGATGTGCAAAGCACCAATAATACATAGGCAGGCTGTTATTAGCCACAGAATAAAAATACAGTATGGTTATATTTGTGGAATTGGGAAAAACAAAAAGTCAAGATGTCTCACAGAAATGGTAAGTGACAAAAATGGCTGGAAGACTGGAGTACTTTATTAGTGATGGAAGAAGAGAGACAGAAACAACAGGATGCACCTCCTTGAAGAGGCAAGCAACTATTTTTCACTGCTTTGTGCTGCTGACTCTGTTGTGGGGATCCCTGAAATCTAATAAATTGTTTGAGGTGGGAACTCAAATGCACTGCTCCATACCCAAATTAGTCTTTATTTCTGTTGATATTTTATGCATAGACCCCATAGAAAATCCACAGTTAGAAAGAATTCATAAATCTTTAAAGGAGATGGTATAAATACTATTTTCTACACTGCATAATTTTTAAAGGAACATCACTGTGTTTTAGGAAGATAGTGAACAAAAGAAATCAGTCAGGCTAATTAAGGCACACAACAGAAACGGTAATCAAGGAACGTGATAGCAGTGAAAAAGAAGGGAGATTATTTCCTGCAATATACTAGTGCATACTCCTGGGATTAGGAAGGTCTGCAGGAAAAGAATGGAAGGAAAAGATCATTGCATCTCCAAGCAGCCATCTCAAGCATCTCCAGTAACCACCTTTTGCTAGAAAAGTAGGAGAAATGTAACCCTGAGAGCACTTCAGGGCAATGCAGCGCTGGAGTAAATGGCAGAAGTTACTCATTGAGTCCCAAAATCTGTCCACGGCAGCTGTAAAAACTCTTCATTTTAAGGTGTAATCTTAATAATGCATTTTATTACTTTTTAATCATTGTTCCTTTATTGCAAAGCTTTATTTTTAAGAAAATACTTTCTTCATTCCTTCAGTCCTGTCCAGTAAAAAGCTGGTATCTGAGTGACCTGGAACAACGTCAATGCCAAGGACCATTCTGCAACTATGCAAATCCTGAAAACTGAAATACTAGATAATCAGCTGTAATAGTCAACACCCCAGCATCTTTGCTGCAGGGTATCTCTAAGGTAGAAGAAGTATTCCTCTACTCAGGTGCCCTGGCTTATTTGGGAACTCATAACACAAAGGACCAAAAAGGAGGAGCGTACTTCAGTAGCCAGCACTAGTCAGGAAAGCTCACTGGCACATATCAGAATAGTGGAGAGAATGCTTGAATCTCCAGGCAAGCTTTAATAAATTCTATTTAACATGTTTAGTTCACTGTAGATGTACAAGCCAAGGCCAAATGGAAGAATTTGTGCACTGTAAAGCGGGTGGAGCATGTCTACTCCTATGTGATGCATGTTGCAGTGGCACATCCCTCCTTGCCTCTTTGAAGAGGACAGCTTCTTCTGTAGGTTTCTTTACCACTTCCAAAAATAAAAGAAGGAAACTGTTGCTGCTGTAGTCCTCAGACTAAAGCAATATGGAAATCAAGAAAATCCATTAGACCAAGGACACCATATCATAACGCACATAGGGAGTAGTTTATTTAACATTGCTGTTCAGCATATAAAATTGTTTTTCATAAGAGAAAGTTGAAATAGTGGTTAGGCTATAGTTGTAGCTGGAAGGGCTTTTTGGGGGAAGGGATAAAGCAGGAGTGTGATAAGTTTCTCAACACTGCAGCGAACGCTACAAAAGAGAAGTCTGAAAAACAGTGGTAAGAAATATTATTTATTATAACTGCGGAAGGAAAGCGTGTTTGCTGGATTTTCTCCGTATCATTTCAAGAGGAATTAGTGTCCAGCTTGGAAGGCCATGAAGGCTTCTGTTTTCACAGATATGTTTACACTCATATGTACAGTTGAGGACTCCTACCTTATCAGAAGATGCTGCAAACAGGCATTAGACTGTATCAAATATTTCTTTCTGCAAGAGGAAAAAATGGTCTGCCGATATCAGATCCATTTTGTGGCTAATTCCTTTTGCATATTATCTATCATTATATCATAAAAGTGAAAGCAGCATTTCTAGGTGCTCATTTGTGCATCYTTCATGATCACAATGAATGCAAACCCACAGCAGATGATTGCTCTGCAATGCTGGTGCTAGCGTAGGGGCTGAATAAATGGTCAAGCCCATTTAAGCTATGGCCGCCTCTTTTTCTTCTTTTTTTCCTGCTATTGTCACAATAATTGTAAAAAGATGGATCTCCCAATTCAGAGTTGCATGGCTAGCTTTGTTGTCTAGTTCAAGTAAGTATCTGTTATATTGTTTGTGAGGTTTTCCCCAGTATCATAAATACGTTCAGGTAGTGGCCAATGTGGTGTTGGTTTCCAAAAAGATTTTTCTCTGTTGGAATGTTAAAAAAGAGCTCTCTCAGTTATAAAATCATCGTCTCTTGATCTCAGCATAATAACTAAATGCTAGAAAAATACCTCCTGCTATTAGAAAGATTCAAAGTGCTTCCTACCAGATATATGTACAAAATTTGAAGTGCTTTCTTACTAAATATATGTACAAAAATTTTTGATATATAGAGAGCAGTTTGTCAATCTTATGATATCCTTTATCAAATGCTACCATATACATGTGATTCTTCCTCTCTGTCCCTTCTACTGATACTATAAACTGATATTTCTGTCTTATCCTTCTCCCCATTTTTTCTTCTGTCTTCCTCCCCCTAGTACGAGAAACCTTTCTGTTTTCAGCTCTGTGTGTGTGTATGTTAGGTAGTTCCTCATGGATTTCTCTATTCCATGTGCAAGAACAGACCATTTGAATCTGCAGATGCACTTTTCTCTGTCCGTAACAAATGAATCTGCTAGCCTGGGTTAATTAATTCCTATGATAGCAATTATTTAATTTGTTTTGCAGGTGCTTTTTTTGGAAGCAATTTTTCTGAAGCTGTAAGGTTTCGACTTTTGACAAGCACCAAAACTTCCAGCCTGCTAGTTGTTGCAATGACATTTGTTGGCTGGCATTGTGTCAGACTGATCTTCTGTGTAAGAATAGTAAGTTACCAGCACACTTCTCAAATAATTAATGGCACTTAGCTTCATGCCTCAGAACACACTCAAGGTGTACACTGAAAGCCTACTAAAGCTCTCCCTGACATGACTTATTACTTTATTACAAAACTGTAGAACAGCTTTCTAGAGAAGGCATACCTTGAAGGAATGTAATATTCTTACAGGCAGTTATTAACAATAAAAATCTGAAGAATAGTGCAGTCGCTATTTACAAGGATACCATTTCTTGTTATGGCCTTATTATAAGGCTGTAGTTTTTAATGATTTAAGATCTCAATGCTCATTTTTTGGGTTCACAACTTTCACAAGACCAATTTCTTGTATAACAGATCAGCTAAAGCTATGCAATTCTTTTTTTTTTTTCTTCTCTGTGTAACTGTCTCTTTTACGCTATTATAATTAGCAAGAAATCATAGCAATGAGAATACAATCTAACACGCTTTAAGAAATACTTTATAACATCCAATTTTTAAAAGGAGAGGCTTAAAAATATACTTACATTTTTAATTATGGTTACCAAGATTGCACATTGAAGTATGGATTTGTATGTGCAATTTATTTATCCCCCTGCTTTATTTGCATGTACAAGTCAGGAGTTTGTGCACACAAGCAAAATTACTGTAATCACGGGGAATATATAAATGCCCAGAAACAGATAGGTAATTGTATAGGTGTGCAATTTCTGATGCAAAAAATGCTGAAATGTTCTTATAAAATCGGGCATCTGGTCTTTAAAACAGAATCCTTTTTGACGTGTTTGTAGAAAAACTCACAAGCTTGATTTTCAAACACACCAAACATGATTAGTGACTCCCAGACTATTTCAGCTCTGATTTACCATATTCAGTAACACTGAAAATGAAGCTCTCGTGATTCTGTGGGAACCAAATACTATTTTCTTTTGTATTATCTCTGAGTGCTTCCAAGCTCACAGGAAAATAATCTTCCTGGTTATTAAGAATTATTTCAGACACATCTTTGTATCTTGTAGATTACTGTACTAAATGTTATGTAATTTTATTCTATTCTATCATTATTGTAAGACATGGAGTAACACAACGTGGTACTTCTGAATAAAGTCACATTTCATGTCAGCAACATACACAATATTCAAATACTGATCACCAATCTGGCTGTTAATGTATCACATAAAATGATTTTAATAAAGATCACCAACTTGCAGTCCATACATTATACTAAGGAATTTCTCCATCCATTTAAATGTCCAGTTTATGTCCATATCTAGTACAAGCAGATGATATTTTAGACTAAAAGAACTGTAGGTTGCGTTTTGTTTCTGGTTTTTTTTTTTTTATTTACTACACAAGTGGTGTCTGCCTATAAAATACAGGCGCTTTTAATGACAGATTCTGCTCTCAGAAACTTCACTGGCCATAATGCCATTGATTTTAACACAAAAGGTCTTTATTTTTGTGTTATCAAATATTACTGTCAATCTTTCATAAGACTGTTCCTTAATTACAGCTAATGATCAGGGTAAGAGCAACTACATTCATCTATTGCTCACCTCAATAACAATTAGTTTTCCTGTGTCTTAGTTCCAGCCAATTTTGCCATGGAAGCAACACACAAAATGCTGTAATTAGTCCATTCAGGCTTTCCTTTTCCTTTCCCTTTTCCCAGCATACATGTAGAACCACTTGCAGTACTTAGCCCCAAATTATAATAATTACTGAATTGTATTTGCGTATGTACAGACACATTTATGACTATCCCCACTGAATATACWGCATGTTGCTTTCGCTACAGTAGGAATACTGACTACAGAATAATGAAAAGCAATGTTTAAGTGAAGCCTCGGATTTATGTAAAAACTGCAACCTTGTCCTACCAATGAATGACAGGTAAGCAAACAATATTAAACTGTTCTGTTAGAAACAGTCAATTTAAAAAAAAAAAAAAAACATGCTTTAAAGTTTTATGTTTGCATAAAGCATAGACTAAAACTTACAAATTATTAGTAGTATTATATGCAATGGCAGAGAGTAGTATAGATAGTGTAGACAGATGAATAGTAACAGTAATAGTAACAGTAACATAGAAGAAATAACAAAATACAAACTTTTGTTCAGTAAGTCTTTGTCAGCTCAGTCATATATTTGAATGATCTGTACAGGGGGTGCATGCATTTCTGTTTTGTTATTCCTGTTTTTTTATATATATCTCTCTCTCTCAAATGTAATGGAGAGAAGTCAGCAGACAACTTGCCCAGTAGTCTTGATATCAACATTCTTGTAATTTTTTTATTTCATAACCAAACATTGCCAACTTCTCCAAACCCATCACCACTGCTGCATTTGGATTCATACGAATTTCAATATATAGCCAATGCCTTGGTAACCCAAGAAAAAACTCTGCATACTGTCTCAAATATTCCTCTATTGGCCTTATAAGACAGGAATAACTAAATCCTTTGGTGATGCAAATCCAACCCCATTTTAATAAAATAGAAATCATGAAGGTGCCCTTTAGCAGAGCAGGGTTTCTAATTTGTGTTTCACCAAAGTAGTTATGTGGGATATATCTTCAATCCTTGTGTCTAGAATATTTCACATGATTGATAACAAGTATCAGAGTTAAGTATTTCTACTGAACATACTAAGATATTTCACAGGAATCTCACAGAGATGAACCAAGATTTAATATGAATTCTCAAATAACCAGGTTGATGTGAAAAATGCTCCTTCCAATAAGACTTCTAGTATGGATAGAGAAATTTGAGCATAAGAACAAAGGTAAGTATTACTATAAAAACATACTCATTCTGCGTAAAATCTGAACGTTTCCCAGGTTTGCTGAATAAGTACCACAGTAGCTTACTTCTAGTTTTCAACTATATTGGATGCATACTACAGTGTTAAGTGCTTTTCAAAAGAAATAAAAATCATTATTCCCATCCTCAAAAAATCCCAACCAAAACCTTAAGCTTAGAGAAGTCAATGTGACTTTGTTCAAGGTCTTCTAGCAACCTTGTAGCAGAGACAAGGTCACCCAGCTAATTATCCTGACTATAGGTGCAAGGCCCTCACGAGTCACAGGCCAGGTAGGGCTGTAGCTAGTTAAATGGAGAGCCAAACACCACGGAACAGTAACCAGCACCAACAGGTCAGCCTACAACTGAATTTACTTTTTTCTTTTTTTTTTCCAGTTTGACACTTCCCCACAGCTGCAAACATACAATCAGACAGATATTTGGCATAAAATTGACCTTTTAACTACAGATTGTTTAGCTTAAAGGTTCTTTTTTTAAGTTACTGGCATCAGTCAAGTAAGATTGTGTAGCTATGGTATCCTACCATTTTTAAATATGTAAATTCACAAGACAGTCAGTTTTAATTCTGAAAACAAAATGTTTAAATTTTATAACATGCATATGTGTTATTGGTAATATTTCAGGGCAATTATACATTTTTTAAAAAGTGGCAACAAATTTTGTATATAGAATTTTAAATATTTAACAGATGATCAGACATATCGGGAATAATCCTTAAACCAAAAGAAAAATAAGTGCAAAATTAGGATTACATAGACTACAACGCTGACAAGTACTGATGCTGCATCCCCATTTCTCATCAGATTATGAATTTAATTTTACTGAAGTTTAACTCTATTTCAGCTTTTAAATACTCATTAAAAAGCCTACAGGACAGTTAGTTTTGGAGTTCATAAATATCTGCTACTCAAACTGGGGTGTAGACACACGACAGGAAGCAAGAGAGTTACCACTCACCCACTGAACTGTGGACCCTGGTTGTGTCTTAGTCTTATAGCAGTTAACATTACATTTATTTCGCAATTGGGGATGGCAGATTGCTTGTATGCAGTCAATTTTCACCTTTTTTTTTTCCACTTATATTCACGTTTATCGTACTGTGAACAAAATGACTGGGAGACAAAGGTCAGGGTCTGCAATTGTGAGAGTACATGAGATACCACTGCTATCGTTGTTCAGTATTTTGAACTGTAAAATTCAGTGATCTGTGTTTATCAAAAGAATAACAACAGACTGTACCATTTGGCATATTTCTTTGATATTATACTGTTTTTATTTAATAGACTCATTTTTTGATAGAAAACTGGAGAGGGACAAACAGCCGGCTCCAAACTCAGCCACAATACTGTAACTTACACTTGCCATCTACATTTTCGATTAATATATAAAATCACAAATATGTACGTCATATAATGTTTAGTTTTAGAAAAATATAGAAGTATTTGTCACCCTTTTAGCACAGCATTTAGAAAGTATTTTAGTTATAACTTAGTAATTTTAATTGCACTGTATGGTCATTGGTAACTATCACTATGATCATCTACTCTGTATTCCTGCATAATAGATAAATTTTAGCTTTGCTTAGCAATTTCCACATCTATTTCAAATATCACGTATTTTAGAGTGACACCATGGATCACTTGTTTTATTCRCTTCCTTACTGGTTTCATTCCAAGAGTTTGAAATTTTTCTTGTCTACCATGATGATGTTACTTGCCTCCCAGGCTGCTTTTCCCGGCCTTTCCTTCTGCAATTATTCCAGAATCTGCTTTCCTCCCCTACTCATTCTGGTTTTATGAGTATTGGGGCATAATACCCCATATATATTCTTTACTGAAATTCTTTAATGAATGCACAAAAAAAATACATTCATTGTATTTGGGAATTAAAAAAATTGTTTTGCTGTTGCTTTGTTTCAGAATATTATCTTGTGCCTTTTCTGCCTGTCTCTTCAATTTCTTCTAGCTGTTAGTGTGAATTATTATCTGTGCTGTTTAAGGCTAGGACCATGGATAAATAGACTCTGAGTTCCCAATTTGAAAAGGTCCCATAAGACAGCAGCTGTTCTCTGTATTTTTATACAAAAAATATGTTTACATGATTACTCAGTGGAAGCATGTGTGCATCTTGATCAGGTGCTATAGGAGTGCTTTGTTCCCTGGGAAGTATAAAATAGACCAGACTTTGATCCCACTGCATCACAGGCTGAATCTGCATCTTACAGTATCTTGAGCTCTGGGTGAGACTGGAGTCTTCATCATGCTACACATGCTACAAATAGGGATTGTTTCTGCTCCTCATAATTTGTGTAAGTTTTCTGAAATAAAGTTCATTTGAAAACTCAGAGAAACCAAAAACCAAAATGGAGATCTTTCCATTTGATGATGCATAATGCCATTTATGTGATACAATAACTTTTTTTGTTATAAAATGTAAACATTGATTAAAATGAGAAGATTCTCTTATATTACCTAAGGATAGGAAATAACAATCCACCTCTTCATATTAGATTTGTAATTCTTAAAATGAGAAATGTTTTAGGGGTCAAAGGAAGCAGCAGCTTAGGTCAAAAATGGAAATGAATATGAGCAGTGTCATCTCAGTTATAAATCTGCATGTACATATTTTCAAACCTATCACAGCTGACAGAGAGGAACTTGACTGGCAGTCCGATTAAGAAAGGCACAAGACTGGAGTTACACGTAATTTCATTTACAGGTTGTATTGGTCTGGGAAAATACACACAACATCCCTGATATTATGCTTGATATCAGCTCATGCTACAAATCTATAATCTACAATACTTATAATAAATAGGAATTAATTACAAGCTCTCTCCATCCTCCTCCCCCTTTCTTCCACCATATATTATAAATACTGCACTTGCAGAATGGATCCTAATCAGTCTCTTTTATAGAGCAGAGCTAAGCTTTCAAGGCATACAAACATCACACAAAGAGGCCTGTCAGTTAGACTCCCAGTCACTTGTGATAATATTTGGAAGAAAACAATGAACTCGGACCCTCTTTGAATACAGACAGAAAAAGGACTCAACACAGCAATCAAGGAATATAAGAACAGAAAAAAGCCAACAGAAAGGGGATGTCTGTGAGTTACTAAGTTTTAATATTGCTGAAATATAAAACTGGAAGCAACCTCTGTTCAATGGTACATAAAGTGTTAGGCTTCATAATGCTTCTAGTATCTCCTTCATGATCCCAATTAAGTCTTTAAAATTTCATCCATAGTACTAGAGCTGCTTCTTTGTAGGCTCCTTTCTAATGCAAAACTGAAGTACACGCAATCTTAACAATGTTTGTGGAATAATGAGGTTTGAATCAACTATGAGACTCTTAATCTTAATTGGCAAGAGGTGTGGGAAGATGCAAAATCTCCTTTCCCTATAATCTAATCAAACCCAGCAATATCAGCTTCCAGATCGCAACGTCAGCCTTTCCACTGAAAGGCTGAGCAGGAGGTTAGGAAAAAATTAATCGTAAACATTAATGTAAATACCAAAAGTTCATACTGGTCACGCTAGGTAAGCCACCTCAGCAACATTTGTGCTCTCTCTTGTACACTCTCACTTGTGTTGCTGGCACTGCTTTCAGCATCCCTCCCCAACAGGCTGAAGCAGGAGCTGTATTTTGAAAGGTTTCCCAACAGGTTGGTTGAAAACTCAAATTGCATGTTTTCATGAGGAGCCCACAAGAACTCAGAAATCAGAACCACTTCCGACTCATTTGAGGAGGAATTTTAAACTCCAATTCTCAATTCAGAAAGAAAAGATTTCTGCAAGAGCTTTTAGAAAAGAGTCTCTATTAGCTATCACTGTTGCAGCAAGGCAGAGGAAAGRACTCCTGTGGTGTTTGTGAAAAACTGGAGTTTCAGCCTGTGCCAATACTGCATTACGGCTGCAACCTCCTTCCTATCCTTGATGCTGATGCTCATCAGGTGCATCGACACATCAGAACATTGGGGAAAGACAGACATATTGTCCCTGAGTCCTGACGAGTAGCAGTCATAACTCACCTCTAGCAAGCAAGAGGAGACCTTGTCTGAATTTCTAAGAGCTCACTTTGACATYGGTCTAGTACTGTAGCCATGAAGATGAGAGCACTCTTCAGGACAATGTGACTTAGCCAGCTAATATGCCCGAGAGAGGTCAAAGACGTAAACAGTCCCTTTCCCACCCTCTTCAATAACTGTTAAGGAGCCTGGGAGGCAGACTGGGGAGACACTGCACCACTGCTGAGGCAAATTTGAGGAACCATCAAGATTCTTGGGTTATCCATTCTCATAGCCAGTAGCAAAGTGCTAGAATTCAAAAAGTAACTTGACTTTTCAAAAACAGCTAAGAAGGAGGAACTCTCTTCACACCATAAACAATAGCAATCCCTTTATGGCTCCTTGAGTCTACATATGCAAGTTTGCCGAGATTTCTAAAGCCACCCCTAAACCATAAAAAGATGAAAAGATACTTTTTTTGTGTTACCTTCTGCATAGATAAGGGAAGACTCGAAACCCTCAAGACCATCCCCAAGGCAGAAATGTCTGTTTGCCTACAAAAATATTTCAGTGACCACTAACAGTATCATCCACCTCTCATCTTTTGTATAAAACATACAGAAGCAAAGGTGAGGTGTTTGATACACAGTGGAGTGAGAAAGCAGCTGGAATTACTGCAATTTATGCACAGCCAGCCAGACAAGCTGTTGCAACGGATGGTTATGCATTTTAGCACAGCCTGCAGTTGGCACATTGTTTAAATAAAAAATACGGTGCCCACACATTCAAAGCAATGATGGAGAGCTAATGATCAGTTTCATAGGAGTGGGCTGTTGCTTCCTAATTATTATTTGGACTCAGTTTTTGATAAGTTAGTGCTGGTTTTTGTTTTATTAAGTATTATATTTTATGAAATACATCCTTCATTACTTAATACAAAACAACTCACTGCTGAAGTGAGTGATTTTAGATAAACTGCAGAATTGCCGTTCTACTGGGCAGGCCTTTTATGCACTAACCAGAAACATGGAATGAAACTGATATTGCTAGTGGATAATAGCATCCTCCTAGTGGCGGGCCAAGTCTGGCAAGTGTACCATCAGGTTCAATGTTAGTAGTGCAGTGGCCAGGATTTAATATGCTATAACAAATTGAACATTATTTCAGATGCAATGTGCCATGGCTTCTATCTTACTTTCACTTGTCTCAGTCTGCTATATAATTCAAGGGACATGGAGTTACTTTTTCTCTACTTCTTTGCCGCATTAAGTTCAAGCAATGTACACAAAGATAGAACTGACCCGAACAAATGACTGACGGTTTCTCTTGGGTCTCAAAGGCAAAAAGGTGTTACAAGAAAAAAATGCAGCCTTTTACTGACTGTGGACTCTACCCAGAACAGAGTGGACAGAATAGAAAGAAACAGAATTTGTTAGTACTTCTAACTGGAGACAAACACCTGGCAACTGCCAGCATTTCCTTTGTATGAGACAATTCCTGGGAACACTTATATGTACATTAATATGCCCAGCTGTCGATTTGCAGAGGAGGCCTGTTCAGGTGGTGATGCAGTATATATCAAATAATAAATATAAATAATAATAAATATATAATAATATATAAACACTAACCCTTAGCTAACTCTAAGCCTTAGTTTTGCAACCATTTTGAAACCTACTAACATGGACTAGAAACTGTTTTCACTAATCTAGTAAATTATTGTGAATTTATTGTGAACTTGCAGAAGATGCATCCTGTGGTTAAAGCATTCATGGTCAGAGAGGAGGGTCCAGTCGATGGAGTCTTCTGTACTGAAGGACAGTGGAAACAGTAGAGAGAGGAGTGATTTGGGGTTGCCAGTACAGGCAGAGACCTGGACACTTCATGTAAGTACTAGCACAGAATATTAACTGTGCTCTGCTAAGAAAACAGCCAACCTAAATTTACTATGGTAAATTAGCAACTAGCCCAATTTATTTTATTTTTCTTCACTGTATGCCAGATACTGGTGTTTTTATTTTATTTTTATTTATTATTATGTAACCTAGTGTTTTTATTTTTATTTATTTTTTAAGCACTACGGTCCAGTTTTGTCCATCTCAATTTGATAATGATATAGCCAGTGGTATCACAAAATTCCCTATGACTGAATTCAGTGCATGAGCATTGGTGGCTTGCCGAGTGGTCTCGTGTTGTAAGAAAGTTTCTTCTGAGACCTGCTCAAAAATGAAGCAGAACTAACCAATCCCTCCTGGACAAGCTGATCACCTAGAAAGCAATAAGCCAGCGAGTTTGTTCTGTCAGCCTCCAGGATATGAGTAAATAGTAAACGTAACTTCCAGCAAAAGTAGCACAGAAAGCCCATCTATGAGGCAAATATCTGTAATGCAGATATAGGCAGCACTGAAGCACAGAAGTTCTTGTTACTGTCCCAAAATACTCTGCTGTGGCAGGGAGAGCACAGACATCCCTATTCTATTAGTCAATGTCTCACAGCAACTAGTTTTCCACCAGTGATCAGGAAGATCAGAGCACTCTTTCATCAACATCCAGGGAACTGAACTAGATCCTGGCGCAGAACACTTTGCCCTTCTGGTAATGTAGTTTGTGTTTTAGATTTTGTTTGTGACAAGCTTTGCATTTTGCTTGGGTTTAACATGGCACTACAGCTGACAGGCGTTTCACTTTGTTACTGCCAGGTCCAGAGATACCACAACCTGGAAAAGGAAAACAAGTGCCTGCAACAACTGATTGACAGGCCTAAAACACCTGGGAGAAGACCATCGCACAAGAAATAATGGCTTAGAGAAAAACAAATTAGGAGCCGATTTATATTCCAGGAGACATTTTATTGCCTGCCACTCTCCATCCCACTGAAATATTGTGATGGATTGGGGTGAGTGAAGAGAATTGCTAGGTGCTAGTAATGACAATTTGAACAATGAGGTGGAGGAAACACACCATGCTCTGCCTCTCCCCAGAACACAGTTAGCTGATTGTGGAGGGAATCAAAGAAGGGAATATGACCCGCTAGTCACTGGAGGCACCTTGGGATGCGTTGTTCATATGCACATTCACACTGTGGGCATCCCTAACCCCAAATTCTGGTCAATTTTAAGGTTTGTATTCTAAGGTCAAACTACTAAGAGGGGATTGGAGACTGAAAGCAGATTAAATGGAGCTCTACATGCTTTCCACAGAGCTGCAAGCCAGCCAGCAGTTACTTGTCAAAGCATGGGAAGACATCTAGCCCACTTCGTCTACAAAAATCTTGGTGAAAGGGGTGGGAATATGTTCTGAAAATGTTAATAGACTAAAACATATTTGAGTTCTTTCTATGAAAAAACTGTAATCACAACGTGACTACGTGCAAGCCAGGCCATTTCTGAAATGATGGTGTTGCAATTACTGTCATCGTTGTGAACCTGCACATATAGGCATTCGGCTTTCTGAAGATGAGCGTCAATCCTGCATTCCCAATAGCATTAGGAAATAATAAGGGTAAGATCTCTTTCATTTGATACAAAAAAAAGAAACTTCTTGATAACATCTAGAGCCAGAAGAGCAGAGTTTTTCTGCCAAAGGAAAGTTGTAGTTGAAAAGAGATGGGAAGACTGGGCTAGGTAGG
Organism: Phoebastria nigripes; assembly: GCA_035582835.1. Taxonomy (NCBI): domain Eukaryota; kingdom Metazoa; phylum Chordata; class Aves; order Procellariiformes; family Diomedeidae; genus Phoebastria; species Phoebastria nigripes. The sequence goes on from JAYKAV010001698.1 coordinate 818,864, forward strand.
TAGCATAGGTGTAAATTGAGTTATGGCTTTTCTTTAGTACCAGTGGCCAGGAACCATCCTGGCCTCAGGTAATATGTTACCATGACAACTTGTCCAAAAAAATGAAGGAGTAGAGGCAAACAGAAGACAGAAGAGGATCTTTGTTTTTCAGCACATCATCATGAAGGGAGATGGTCAGAAGTGGGTCTAAATTCCTAAAGCAATGGAGCTCTTAGTGATGTTTCTGACACCTCTGAGATCTATCACAAAAGGTTCCAGGACTGTCATGGAAAGGTAATCTTTTTTCTTCCCTGGGAAGCCTGGGAGATTTCCAGGGGTTTCAGGATGCTTTCATACTCTTTAAAAGTGTGCATACACGCCATCAACCTGACTTGCTCAACAGTAAGTTTCTGACATCTGCTGGCTTGTCACTTGGAACAGAGGTTTTCTGTGCCCGTGCTGCTCAATATGAGCTATGAGATGTATCTTCAAGCAAAGGTGGTCTGAATTGAGGTTCAAAATGTCAGCCTTGAAATCAAAATGAAGTCCTCTTAATGCCTCTTGACTCTTCAAAAGAAGAGGATTTGAGAAGACAGATGTGCYTGTCAGGTCAAACTGTGGTAACTGCTGATATACCGCAGTAAAGAAAAATGAAGGGCATATTGTCTTGCCCTCCCATCTCACGGGGCCCAACTCTGGCACAGTCCAAGCATTGAGCTTGTTTAACTTGCTACTGCCAAAATTAGAGAGGATGGGGAAGAACAGGAAAAGAAATTCAGGTCTGGACAGGGAGAAATAGAACAGCCTTTGGGATTTCAGCCCTTCAGGAACCAGCTTTGTGCTAGGCAACGGCCTGTTACGTTTCCAGCGTTAGCCCAACAATTGTGTTTTATTCTCTACAGTTATCTGGGTTGGGTCAAGCTACCAGTTTGCCTTATAATGCTCACCAAAATACAGAAGCCTTTTTGAGGGCATTCTGATATTCGATTTGAAATCAAGGAAATGCTCAAAATACCTGGACAGTGGAGAAACAGATGGCTGGACTATTCTGGCTATGGAGAGAAGAGACAAGCAGAGATCAGGTAATTTCCCATGAATGAGACAGGCTATTGAAAAGGAGCCCCAAAAACCTCGTTCTTTGCTACCACATGATTGGAAATATTTGGGGAAAACAATATAAGCACAGAGGTGAAAAATTGTGAGATCTCTTCCCTCTGAGGCCAGCTATAACTCTAGAAAGAGGCCTATGGTTACATGGACAGGAAGTTAAATAACAGAAGGACTGTTCCCCGAGTTCCCTCTTGCAGGGACCAGATAGCCAGCACTGACATAACTACTTCCTTCCTAATCTTTTTGTGATCTTTTTCTTTGTTGAAGGATTTTTGAGCAATAAGAAATAAATTCTCAGAAGAATCAGAGGAGACTAGTTGAGGGATGAGACCTTGGGAACAGCCATATGGATGGAGAATTACTTTATTCTCTGTCCTGGGGTTTTTGATGACCTGAACTAGATAGCACAGCACTCCCTCTGAAAGAGAAATGTCTGGGTCATACCATAGCAGAAGTGATGCCTTCCTCATGCAGTTTTCTATGATCTCAGAGATAGACTGTGCCTCAGGACATAGTAAGAGTAGGGATAAGAGATCAAAGGAAAAGTTGATTTTAGAAAGCACCCAGAAATAAGAAAGGAAAACTCCTGACAGGAAAATCTCAAATCTAAGGACGCTCAAGAGTAAACAGGCAGAAATACTTTGAGTCTTGTAAGGACTCAGATTGTGAAGATATGGCACACTAATAGCAAGGTCACTACGTGTTTTTTCTCTCATCTCTGTCATTTCAGATCCAACAGATTTGGTTTTGAGAGAAATGAGGAGAGGCTGGAATGAAAACTGGCCACCATGTGAAGGGCTTGATTTTGTTGGGGAAGACATACTGGAGGAAAAGATTCTTCCTAAATCTTAGAGTAGAGAGGGTGTGAGATATCTTCTGTGTCACTTTCCGCTTTGGGGAGGGAAAAAAGCATGCAACATGTCCAACTGGTGTGCCAAAAGTTGAAAAAGTTGAAGCAAAATTAGGTAAATAAGGAAGAAAGGTTAACAAACTTTAATCTCATTGAATAAATGCTGGATGTGCTCAGTGAGTAAACAGGACTCCAACTCAATCAGGCCACTATGAGGAGATGAAAGCATGGGAGATACCCTTGTCCCTCTCGTACTACTTGGGCACAGTGTGCTGGAAGGCTGCAGAGGGTGAAGGATGCCACTTAAGGACCAATGTCGGACTGCTAGAAGGCCTCCTCTATGTGTCATGCAATGACAGAAAAAAGAAAGACTTTATTTGCCCTATCATATCTGGTAGAGCCAACCACAACTCACTCTATCTGTTTTAACACTAGTGTTGGTTTGGGTTTTTTTAATCTGCCTTTTATGGGACACCCTATTCTTTAATTAAGAATGTTTATTAAACATGTTTATTAAACATTCACTTCCCGTAAGTACTTATTTTTAATCAGCTCCTTGGCTGACCAGTTACCATATCACATTGTTTTTGTCATTGAAATTAATATTATTTAATACTCAAATCTGTTCTTGATAATGAGTGGACTGTACATATACCTGGAGGAAAAAAAAATTTCTTGGGCTTCTAAGTATCGTTCGCATGATTCTAACATCATGCGCATTGTGGAACCTAAGTTTAATGTCAGACGTCTTTTCAACTGGACAAAAATGGCTCTTCTAAAAAATTCTATCATGTTTTAGAATAATGCACAAAATGTACTGCCCATAGAACAACTACATTTAAAATACACATACATGAAAAAACCTAACTTGTAGCTTTCAAGCATTTTTAAGTTTTCTGCTTTCCTTCTCTCACTTAAACATACTGATGTTTTTACAGATTCCCCCGGCAGAACGATACCATAAATCATTTCTCTCCAGGTTTTAGTAAAAGTCAAGCAGTTCAGGTGAGCATCTCATGATGCCCAATATGAGTACGTCAATCCAGCCTAATGCATCTAAGAAAAACAACTAGGAAACAAACATTCTGTAGAAGACGATTGCTGTAAGTGGCAAAAAACAATGACACTGAATCAAAGTGTGAGAAATCACAGAAAAATAAGCTTGAGTTTATAACTAGAGGTTTTGACAAGATCATCGGATAAGCGCACAATTACAACCTTGAGCAAGGAACTTTGATGGACAGTTCTGATGATACTTTATCTGCATTTCTGAGAATGCCTTTCCCAGAAAGACCTTAAGCAGTTGGAATTATTTAAAAGAAAAGCAATAAGGAGAATGTATTGTGCTGCAGAAACTAACAAAGATTAAAATAGCTAAACATGAGGAGCTTGGCTAAGCAGCAAACTCCAGAAGAGGAGAAAATAGTGTACAAATATGTAGAGCATATAAACACACAGAAGAGGTAATCAGTGAGGATAAGGTGGGTGATAGGCTAGTGAAATAATAGTACAAAATTAAAAAAAGAAAAAGGAAAACAAAGGAAAAAGTGTAGTCCAGATGATAAGAAAAAATTTTTAGAGAGCAATGTCTATTCAGCTGTGAAATATTCTCCCAGAGGATAAAGAAGTTCTATAACCTATGACATCTTAAATCCACTGTAAACAATTCGCTAACATTAAAAAAAAAAAAAAAAAGTAGGAAACTTTCGGCTCTGGACAAAGTGACCTAGTCCACTCCTCTATCTTAAATGTCCAAAATTCAGTGAACATTTATATTATCCATTTCTCCAAAGACTGGTCTCATCAGATAGTGGAATTTCTAATGTTTCATGCCCATCTAAATCACAGTTCTACATATGGTACTTTACATGTTCACCATTCAACATTAATAGCAGAATTTTCATTATGTAATACTGATAAGGAGATTTAATTTATATAAAAGAAAAAGATCTGAAAATGTATTATCCAAGTTGCAGGTGTGCTGTGAGGTGAGAGAGTAATTATCAAGACCATTATTATAGTACATTAGTGTCTAATGGTGTGTGATAAGGATTGTAAAATGCCTACTATGTACTTAGCTATCTTTCATTTGGCATTCAGCGACAAAATGAAAATTATCTGTATTGTATGTATACACTGAACAACTGAAAAAATAGAAAGCAGTATCAAATGCTTAGAGATGTAAAGCAGAAAACCAACAACACATAAACAAAAAAAAAATTAAACACTTTTTCATTTTTATAAACAACAGTGCCAGCTTTGGAAAAAAAGACACATAAGAAGGTGCTGAGATGGTGTCTTGAGTAAAGCAATTTCTGCTTCCTAGGGTCTCTTAAAAAAAAGGTGGTAGARTGTGGGCGCGCGCGCGTGTGTCCATGCACATACATGCACAAAGGACTACCAATTTTATATACAATTTTTAAACAAAATGCTTTTCTTTCACCACAATTGACTTTTTGAGCAAAAGATGACTGGCTGAATCAATTTAAACAGCAACATGGAATTTGGCAGCACTCCATTTCTGCTGAGATTAAACCAGCTGCTACTGAATCCATTGATCCTTTTAGCTATTGATTTGTTAATTTAATAAAAAACGAAGTTTTAGAATGTGAACAAATTCACAATGCTGAGGAGACAGGATTTTGATAAGCTCTGCTGCCAGACTAAGCTGGTAACACCGTCAAATGAGAAAATCACACATGATTTAAAATATTAAAGATTTTCAATGTGGCAGGTTGCTTAAAACATGATTCCAAATAGAAAGGTGACCTGTTAGAAAAAAGCTGTCACAATTAAAAAAGGATAATCTTAAAACAACTGATCTGCTCCCTTTGTCTTATATCTACTAATATTAGTGATTAAAGCAATTTTGCCATATTTCATGCTCCTATTTGCTTTGAAGAGCCAAATTATCTTTAGGAGAAAACAATAGATTCTATTCTTACTACAAAGAAAATGAGCACAAGTTCTAACTAAGGATCAGGTTCTCCCTGAGATAGCTCCATGCTACAACAGTCCTCACTGTGCAGCTCCCAGCTTTTGTTCTCAATCAAAAGAGTGTATTTCCAAACCGGAAGAGACTTCGCAGTCTAAACATGCCATGCTCTTAGTAGATACCCAATCTGTATCACGGGCACTCAAATTCTGCTGTCTTGTCCCCTACTTGAGGCATTATACCCATTAGGATGTACTCATTTTCTCATGAATTCAATTCACATAAATGAACGCTTGTGACTCAGAGGGCCATAGCTATAGCTGTGTAATAAGACTGCCAAACTGATAGAGTGACGTCTCCTGCTGGTGGTGTTTAGAGCAGATCAGCAATTTACCACCAAAATAGTTTTTCCCTGGAAAATGCTAGTTGCAGAAAATTGATGTTTTGGAAAAAAAGAAGTTGTAACAAATCTGTAGCAACCTGCCTGTTTTCCTACCAGTTGTCCTGAAGAACAGTTGCTGGGGATCCCAGGCTGTGAACAACTTGGTTGAGGACAGAGGTACCTTATAACAACTTCTGGCAGCTCAGAGGTGAATTTGCTGTGTGGACTGCATTAGAGGAAGGAATTAAAAGATTTTCAGTGTTTCTGTCTCCATCAAATGGATTGAGGTTCTGTATTCCCAGCATAAAACTGAAATAAGCAAAGCATACAGGAAAAAGTAAATATTGCTGTTGAGTAGTCTCCCATTTGGAAAATTTTCCTGAACAAGAATTAGCTACAAGATTAGTGATCACTCAGTTTAGCCTGCCATACCACTCATAGATGAGCACTGTAAGCTGCACCAACACTTAAGAACAAGAGTACAGTGGCATTAGTAAAACTTGACAAAACGAATGAGAAATGGAGGAAAATCTGGCAACACATGACTGACTCCAGCTTTATCATGGGCTTCCTGAGGAAAAGGAGAATGGAAGCCTTGACATTGCCAGGCTTTRGCTGCTCAAACTACTTTCCAAAAACCTGTAGTTGCAATACCTGAAAAGCACTTTCCAAACACACACCATGCTAGCCGTATAAGCAGAGAATTTTATACATACAAATGTATATATAAACACCSAGTTTCTATGTTTTTTAATTACTGATGAAGAGTCTCAGTGCACTAGATCGGAAATACAAGTTTCTGTTCGAACGGATTTCATGAATTCACTGCAGTCTTTACTGAAGTTTTTTCCATTGGAACAAAGAGGACGCATGGAGATGCACAAAAAGTTGTAGGGGGATATTGGCAAGAATATACATTTTCTCCTCCAAAAATTAAACTAGAAAGTGTGAAAATTGAAATATAGGGGGAACAAACCCTAGTCAACGTCCACCCACAAAAAGTGTTTGCTTTACTCATGGTCTAACTATTACTTTGGGACTTGGCTCATTCTTATTATATTTAATGTTTATACTCTTCATATAATACACAATATCTATGCATTATTGATATATAAGATGTATAACATATATGTAAGTTTAATATTTTCTCATTCTACAGCATGCTAATAGTGCCAGAATGCAAAGAGCAGTCTTTTGGATGGCCAAGTGAACAGTTTGAAATAAAACATTCGCATGCCATGCCAGCAGCCGAGAACACTATTTAATGAAAAGACAGAGCAACAAAGAATTAATACATCACTATTGAGATAAGCACCTTGGTAAGTTTGAAGGAAAGTGTAGACTTTGAACTTTTCACATTTTCCATTCCATACAGGTTTACTCTATTACTGAGAACATGAACATGGGTAAAGAGCACACTAGACAAGTCAAATTCAAGGAAAACTTAATATGTTTGTAGAGGTACATGACAGGTGAAATAATGGGAAATGACAAAGCCCAGGAAATCCAGATAAGTATTAATGTGAGTCTTGAGGAAATCCATATACTTACAAATTTTCACTGGCCATGAAGTTTCAGTCTAAACAGAAGTAACCCAAGGTCAAAGCTATGAATGGTATGCAGCCTGTACAATAAAAATGTAAATATCCTTCATTCTATGAAACTATAAATGTGTTTAGTTACACTATGCAACTGGTCATCAGCACAGCAAGGAAGAGAGTGTGATGAGTCTATTCTTCATAGACAGTTCAGATATTGATAAACAGAACTACAGAAAGTGCAACTCTTGCTGTTATGGTATTTCTTCTATATGTGCACACACCACATACACATACAAATAAATCTGTATGGATCAACTAAAAGAAGGAGAAAGAAAACTAAAAGTAGATAGCTTATTCGTAGGCATCAGTAGTGATTAGAGGGTTGACAAAATACCTGGAATGATTTTGAACTAATTGAAAAATATTTAAAAGTTATCTACTATTTTTCTATCTCCATTTATTCATTTTTTTGTATTGGAACATCTACAGGTTGGAAATGTGACATAAACAAACCTGCTTGCAACTGGGCTTAAAGTCAGTTTCCCTTCCTAGTCCTGATTCAATTTAAAATATATTGTCCTTTTGCGTGGAAATCTACCTTAACATGAAGATGGTTAAAACTCATAGTCATGCCAAATTCTAAATATTTCCATGACACAGGGGTTTACATTTCAAGCTCTGCAGTGCAGGGACTGTTCTTTCTGTATATTTTTAAGGGACCTTGAATGACATAAACTTGATGCGAGATTGGGCCTTTTGCACATCTGCCATAGCAACTCAGGATTATATTAGCACTCAAACAATGAACAACCATGAAACATTCAGTAAATTCCACTGATGTGATTTTATGAGACAGAAGTTGTGTTTTATTTATTTGCCTTCAAACTTGATGCATCCCAGAGCCATCAACAAGAAAGTAAACACTGTGATTGTGAAATGAAATAGTAGATGATATACACTTAATATAAACTTCTATGCCACTTTGAACATTAAACCTTACTTAGGATAGGTAATTGACATGAGAATATACCAATAGTTCCCACATTCTTTCAAAAAAAGCCATTGATTGCTCTGCTACCTTTTGTGTTCGAAAGAGATACATTATCTTACTTACTAAAGAATGCTGACTCAAATAATGTTGTATCTTTTAACATTTCATCCCAATGTGAAAACTGACTCCTAGTGTCATCCTAGATGATTGGGATAGGATGATTCCTGTACCTGTTATATTCTTCAGCATCAGGGAAAAAAAGTCTAGAAACTAATCCTGAAGCATAACGAAGAATTAAAACTTCAGATGTTTAAATTTAACACACAGTTTGCAATAGAAGTGGCCAACAAATTTTCTTCCAATAGAAATTAGTAACTTCAATATATATATTTTGGAATCAATTCAGCTAGTTCTGTTGTATTAGTTGATGCAATTAGAATAATAGGTTTTAAAATGGGTTTATATTTCAAGTATGATTGTGCTGAATTGAATTATTCCCTACTTATCATGAAAATATTGGATGAACATTCCTCATTTTCAACCCACACTTTTAAATTGATTTCCATCCACTTCAGCATGACTAAATTTTTAAAATAAAGTAGGCAGATACTTCACACTCTCAAGTGCTGTCACAAGTAGCAAATCTGATCTAGAATGTAAAAATAACTGAACTAAGTCCAACCTCTCTATACAAATATGCAAATGGCCACACACCTAAGGGAGTCTACACATCGTCATCTGTTCTCTAGCCCAGAATTTGAGTCACACAAAACGATACAATGTATTTTTAAGGCTTTCCATTCAGAGATACTTAATTGTTGAGGAAATGTTGTTGATGAAGTTCAAGCTGATATGGAAAGGAAGACTAAAAGAGGGTATAAAGCAAAACAAGATGGACCGGATAACGTGGTTTTCTCCTCAAAGAGTATGCAAAGATCAGTTCCATCCTGGAGAACCTAGGAAAACCCTCATAATCTCTTCTATGCAGGGATATGTAATGGAGTACTCCAAAGAGACAAATTACCTTGTACAATCTGTCTTTCTGTGATACGCAGAAACTCCTCTTATAGCTCTCCAGCTTCTCGTAGAAACCCTGACTGATTTGTGGAATTCTGCCCCAGCTGGTGGAGTGAAAATGTCACTTCCCAGAGCAGCTAGCACAATGTCAAGGACACAAAAACATTTTGCATAATAAAAATTATAACTGCTTTGTAATGTAAAGTTATATAATTAATGCATATGGAATAAGTAGGGTTTTAGAATAAAAATAAGGCAACAGTTGAAAATCCTTATCCCATTAATGACACCTTTTATGAAAGGATAGCAAAGAGAGTTTTAAGGCTGATAGTTTTAATTCCTAACATATTTTTGTGTCTAGTAGTGGGGAAAAATATTTATTGTGATTAAGAGATACAGAAGCAAAGAAGAAACTTCTTATTGGACACCATTAGAGATCAACTATTAAATGAGTTTCTGCCACGAAAAAAATCRTAACAAGGAAATACACAGATGCAAAAGAAAGGCTAATTCACAAATCTGATAAGTACAAAAACCGGAGTTCTGAGAGGCAAATCAGGTAGAGCTTTATTTGCCCAGACTCACATGGTCCTCATTCATTTTCTCCAGAACTGAGGAATGAGACTCATGTATACATACAGCATCATATCTAGAAAAAAGAGATGCCACTCCTACGGAATGGCACTAAGGAAGGTGGCAGTGAGGAAGGTGCCACTTCTCATGTGGCACATGGAGGCAAAGCAGTCCTCTTGGTGGGTTCAAGCACAGTCGGATGACTGGGGCTCAGAAATAAAATAAGGGTCTGATAGACCCTTAGCAATGACAACTAGCAAGCTGCAGCAAGAAAAAAAAAGTAACTTTTGAGAAAGACGACCAAGGCCTTTGGATCTACACACAGTGGTTTTCCTTAGGGCTTTCTCCACGTATCCTGGCTTGCAGGAGGGACAGCGTCAGCAACTGGGAAAGGCCACAATGAAGAAACAAAACCCCACTGTCTTACAGCACCTGTACAGGACAATTGCCTGCATGGCCTTAAATAAAGTCAAGAAGTACAGTCACATTAACTGATATATCTGATGATATAAACCTACTGCTCCTGTGTGGACTTGTTTTCCTACGTGGAGCTGTGCACAGGGCTGGCAAATACAACACAGGACTTGTGAGATACCTATGCCCTTTCAGAGAGGTAGCTGGAGACCACAGAGAATACTTTAGGATGTTTAAAATGGCACTAGACAGTTTAGGCAACTGAATCTCATCACTAATATCTGACAGGATCAAATGCTGTTAGAGACTGAGATCTTGAAGGAACATCAACATAACCATGTTTGAATCTGTTTTTAAATGCTCCGCATACGTGATTATCATAATTATTCTTAATAACRAATCTGAAATAGACAATGCATATGTTTCCTATAATAAAATATATCTGTATTAGGTATTGAGAAAGGTCTGTGAAGTGTATCTTTTTTTACCATGACCTGCAAACTTCCTAATGAGAATTAAAAAACCCGAATACTAAGTCGATATGACTTCTTATTACATGCCAGAAACCAAAGCAGGGATCATTCCTAATTCTGTTTCTGAAGAGCAGGAAGCAGTGTTGTTCATTATATCCACCTTGTTTTTCACAGTCAGCTGCTGGAGGTTATARTTTTCCAATATAAACATCGACTGTAATAAAAGTATGAACATAAGGCCAGATGAAAGAGTGGCTGCTTTGCTGTTCTTTGAAAAGAAGCATATGCGCTCCAGCTCTCAAAGCTGATTAGTTACATGGACAGAGAAGAGGAAGAACTTAAGCTAAGACACCACAACCCCGGAGTTGAATACTGTTAAAACTTCATTAGTTCTGCGTTCTCCAGAAACTCATTATCTGAAATAACATTTGATATTTCAAAAGAGTCAAAGGGAATATAAAAGCCTCTCTTACTCTCTGTCTTTTTACATTTTCATGAAGAGTCTAAGTGTATTCAGCTTCAATAGTATATTTTAAATTTTTTTTGTTTGTTTGTTTGAGGAAGGTGGTTTAAGTCAGTATTACCTGGCAATAATTGAAAAAAACCTCATCAGAAAATATTCTTAATTCATAGAATCACAAAATAATTCAAGTTGAAAGGAATCTGTGGAGACATCTGTCCCACCCCCAACCGAGCAAGTCTCAGGTAGATCAGTTGCCCAGGGACTCATCCAGTCAAGTTTTAAATATCTGCAGGCATGGAGATTCCTCAACCCTTCCAGGCACCTGCTACAGTGCTTGACCACCCTCAAAACAATCGGGGAAACAATTTCTCTTATTTCTGAACAAATTTCCTATGTTGCAACTTGAGCCCATTGCATCTTTTCTTTTGCCCATGCGGTCTTTAGATAGTCTGGCTTTGTCTTCTCTATAATGACCACCATTAGTTGGCTGATTAGATGCCCATCAGCGTTCCCTTCTCCAGGCTGAACAAGCCCAGCTCTTGCAGCCTCTCCTTGTATATCCTGTGCTCTGGCCCCTGACCAGCGTGATGGCCCACCACTGGGCTTGGTCCAGTACCTCAGCCTCTCTCTTGTACTGGGGAGCCCCAAAGTGGGCACAGTGCTCCGAGTGCAGTTTCACAAGTGTCAAATAGAGGGGAAGGATCACTGCCTTCAGCCTCCTGGCTGAAGTCTCGCTAGCACCACCCAGGATGTGGTTGGCTTTCCTTGCTGCAAGGGYACACTGCTAGCTCTTGTTTAACCTGCCATCTACCAGTCCTTTTCTGCAAAGCTGATTTCTTGGCAGTTGGCACCCAGCCTGTGTTGATGCTTGGGATTATTCCAGTTCAGATGCAGGATTTTGCACTTGCCTGTGCTGAACTTCATGAGGTGTCTGTCAGTCCATTTCTCCTGCCTGTTGAGGACCCTCTGAATGCCAGCCCTTCCCTCCAATGTGCCTTCAAATTCAGTGTCAAATCCTGAACTTGCTGAATGTGCACTTCACCCCATTGTCCAGGTGGTTAATACAAATGCTAAATGTCTTAGCCACAGTATCAACAGCTGAGGTGCGCCACTGATAACCAGCAATCAGCTGGACCTTGAACTGCTGATCTCTACTCTTTATGTCCAGCAGTCAAGATAGTTTTCCACCTATGTGGTTGTCTACCCATCCAGTCCGTAAGGATACTACCATATGGCAGACCACATCAAAGCCCTTGCTAAAGTCAAAGTAAAGAGCATCCACTGTTCTCCCCTTGTCTTCTCAGCATCACATACCATTGTAGACAACTATCAATCAAGTTGGCCAGATATAATTTGCCCTTGATAAATCCATGATGGTTGTACCCATCAACTTCTTGTCCTCACGTGCCTGGATATGGTTTTCAGAAGGATTTGTTCCACAATCTTTGCGGTGATTGAAGTGACACTGATTGGCCTGGATCCTCTTGACCTTGCCTCTCTTGAAGATGGGTGTGACATTTCCTTTCTTACAGTCATCGGGAACCTCCATTAGTCACCATGACCTTTCAAAGGTGATGGATAGCAGCCTCGCAAGGGCATTGCCCAGCTCCCTTTGTACCCTGGAGTGCACTCCTTCCGGTCCCATATTTAGTCAGTTTAAGTGCTCCCTAGCTCCATTTTCCAATACTATGGATGATGCTTCATTCCCACTGATGCTCAGGGACCGGGAGGCTCAAGAGCAGATCTTGCCAGTTAAGACCAGTAAAAAAAACCCTGGCATTATTCTTTTTTATCTTTATGTAATAAAGATATGTTAAACTTCCTATCACATTTGACTTCCAAATGTCCCTCTGACTTCTACTAACACTCCCCAGTTACCTTAAATGGTTTATCACTGCTGCATGTTTTTCACTCATTTCACATTCACTCTGAATGGGAAAAATAAGTCAGTCCTTTCTATCATATAAAGTTATTCACATTCTGAATTCAAATGAGTCTTCTAATAAAGTGTTTACGCCCACAACAAATACTATAGGCTACACTTGAGAAAAGTGTCTTATACTTTCTAATGACATATTATCATATGCATAGCTTTATTATCTAACCAAACACTGCAAAATACAGCCTAACATTAGAAATCAGCTTGTTTGTTTTCTTGAAAACTTGTGTTTTTCAAGACAATTTTGACTATAAATGTTTTGGTCACATCCTACCATCTGCAGTGGCAACAGAAGCAGCTCACAGCCTCTCTCCTCATCTATTTGTATGCTCAGAAAGAAACTTCTTGGTACATGGCTTTCATAAGCACTTTGAAGTATGTCACACATGCCAAGTTTAAGAATCTCAGATCTAAGTTTCTTAATAATTTGTTTCACTCTATGCAAAAGAGAGGCCAGAGAAATCCCCTTATTCAATCTGTTAATTTTCCACTCTGTATGTTCAGTTAGGGAATATATGATTTTCTATGCTTGATTTTCTTTGTCTAATCATACTGAAAATCATCAACCTCAGTCTGTTTACGCTCTACATTTAAGTAACTACTACTCTGTTCACTGAATGTGAGCAATCTTCTATAGGATGCAAAGCAGAAAATTTTTTATTACCCAATTTTCTTAATGCCCATGCAGTTTCATGCTGATTCAAGAGACTGCAACAGCTTCATTCTTCACTTTAATTATTTGTGGCCATATTTTGTGACAGCAACAGTTGTCACTTCAATTCTACTCTTCTAAGCGATATGTACGGTCTTCTGTTATCAACTTACTGAAGTAATTGAAGCACTCAATAGACTTCAGATTCGTGTAGGTGTATTTGTGGCTTCAAGATATTTTTTTCTTTTGTGTCACATATTAGATTTAATTTCAGTGGCTCCACTTTTTCTAGCAAATTTTTCACTTATTCCTATAAATTTCCAGTCAAATTATTACTACTGGTAAAGCACAGGTAACTAGTTGCCACCCAAAGACAGATTCACTGTCGTGAATATGAGTTCTGTATTCCATCAAGAAATTAGGTACAGATTAAACACTGATACCCCACCTACTCTTATTTATATTGCAAAGCAAATTTAGGGAGAAACRTGAAGTAATACTGTTGGCAATGAAAACTCTAGGAAAAATATAAATACTTTAACTCACATTTTTCATAACAAATTGAAATCTTGTGTCTAAATACAATGTTAATCTATGTATTGAAATATTTTATTTCTGTTTTGTATTCTGTTATGATCTGTGAGAAGATGTTCTAAATAAAGTATCAAAGTCTCTAACTCATTTTACAACACAGGAGAAACTTGGATTCAGAAAATCAACTAAGTATAAAAGACAAATATGAAGTGAGTTAAAGTAAGACATACCAGTTTAATATTATTTAAAGTATTCCATAAAATTACAAGTCATATGATTATAATACATCTCTTCTGTCAGTGTCCTGTCATGAAAATTCACAGATTTAATATGTATCCATAAAAGAAAAAAACCCAAACCTTGTATTTTTCTTGTTCTATTAAATTAATATTTTGCAGCTATCATAGGATAGCTGGACAATAATTGCTTTTGCTCTGATTCAGAAAGAAAAGCCATGTCAAACTATTCTCTGCAACAGAAAATGTACATTTTATCAGTTTGTTGGGCACGGCGCATCCTCACCTCTCTGGTCTGATGACAAAAGGAAGCTCCCACTGGGAGCCTGGAATGCAAGGAAATGGTTGCTATCCTGATCAGGGCAGAGTCCGCCCTTTGGGTCCCATGCATTTCCAAAACTGCTAAGTGCCTCGAGGGGGTCTTGGTAAAAGAGGCAGCCTGAGTTATTTTGCCTTGGAAAAGAATGAGAAACTTCCCTAATGGGAATCTCTTTTAATCAACTACCAAAAGACCTGAAGCTAAGATCATTCTTTTCTTTTGCAGGAACCACTAAAGCCTTTCCACGGGTAACAAGCAGAAGAATAGTATTTCATATACAGGGATAATGGAGAAGTCCTTCCTTTCCCATTCACTCATAGTGAGTTAGAATTTCATTTTAAACCAGTTTCAAAGTCCGACAGCAGTGGAAAACGCACTCACAAACATCATTTAATCATGAAACTAAGTGTGTTCTCAGGAGCAGTGAAAACATTGCTTTTATTTTTGCTTCCAGATAAACGGTGGGGAGTTTATCCTTGCTGCTCTGAAAGCAGAGAGTTTAGACAAAAAAAATCTGTTCTTTTCTCCTAGAGATGATGGGGCTCCAAAACATTGTCAAATTCAAAATCTCAGAAGCTGTCTGTAGTTTTCTGCCAGGTTTCTCCTTTATTTATGCCACCTGCTGCTGCCCTGTCACAGCACAGGCACAGCAGGAAACACGAATGAAAGGAAGAGCCCCAAACACACGTGGCTGGATTGTGTTTTCCCAGTGGAGCAGCAGGAGGTAAAAATGATAGGGATTATGTTGCCACTTGCCCTGAGGCAAAATGTTAATAATGGAGGAAACAGCCTTATGCTTTCCTCTCCCAAGGCGGGGGGGGGGGGGGGGAAGGATCTTTGATCTTGGGAAACTGAGGTTTTTATGCCCCTAAAGGTTGCTCGCTAGCTTATAAATGTATATTACTGCATGGGGTCCTTAAAATAGCAATATGATAATATCAGGGCTAGATTTTGTCCAAGAAATTAGGTGCTCATGCCTCCCAAGGTGGCATCAAATAGGTTTTTCAGATAATCCAAAAGAGGGGTTTTTATTCCAGCTTATTACTATAGCAAGTTCTTTTTTTGCCTTGATATTTCAGGATTTTCACATTAGATAAGTCCTTAGAAAATAAATACTATGGTCTGTTGTCTGCAATATTAATCCATATACATATTTCAATGGAAAGTAGGAATAAAACTCATTTGTAGTTCACTAAAGTCTACAAGTTTAAGTCTAGATACTGAGAAAGCAAATAGATTTTAGGTGGTATTGACCACTTTCTCTCACTATAGCATTCTTTCCAACTGTCATTCAACTTTCCATACATGGTACTGAGATTATGATTATGAATTTCAAAGGAGGCACGATTAAGTACTATGTGCTTTTTTGTTGATAAAAACAGGAAACGTGCAGTAGCAAAGGCATGTTCCTGACCTCATCCCAGATCAAACCAAAATCACCTCCTCCATTTCACGACAGTAAATCTTTGCCAAATATCACTCTTGAAATCCTAAATCATAAGAAAATGACTCGCATATGACGGAAAGGATTTCCTCTCCATGAGAGATTTAGAATGACTGGCAGTACCCATTATGCTTTGTTGTTACAAAGCATAATCATTGCTGTCTCCAGTAAATCCGTTGATAGGAAATATTTTCAGTATCTTTGCTACCACTTTCTGATACTCAACACGCTCTTCTGAAATTACAGATATGAGGAACCCTTAGCAATTTTGCCCTGGGATCAATGCAGTTGATAGGATTTTTCATTTGCTCTGCATGGCTTTGGGTCATAGCAACTTCTCTCCTCATACTTACCTTATACTTCTAGTGTAAGAATATGTGTACATAATTCCCGATCAGTATTAAATGGAATTATTAATATTTATTGCTGAGAGACAAGTTCATTTACTATATCAATCCCAGTGAGAAAAACTACTGACTCATGTCCAGCACAATATGTTAAAGCTGATAAAGTAAAAAAGTTTATTACAGACTTACATTCTTTTCCCCTTCTACTTTTTATTTTGTTAGGGTCTTATCACAGAAGCAGTTTTATTTAGCTTTGTTATGTTTTATTTGGAGAGAAGAATGTAGAAGCATTACCTGCTGGTCTGGAGTGTATAAGCGTAAAAGACATTTTTAAAAAGTCATATTTTTATCATTCTAATAAATTAAGGTTTTGCAGAAGAAAGTTATGTCACAGGATAGCTGGGCAACAGTTGCTTTTGTTCTGCTTCAGAAAGAAAAACAAGGTCAAACTATTCTTTACAGCTGAAATTCTACATATTATCAGCTTTGTTGGGTATGGTGCATCCTCTGTTCTGTTAGGATCTTGCAGAAGCAGCTTAAAGGTACATTAGCTGTCAGATTTTCTAAGAAACAATTTATATACAGTGGACAAGCTATAGCGTGCACATTGAAGACTGAGGCAAACCTTCAGAAAAGGATGTGAGTCTAAACTCACATGTGTGTGTTAAGGTATGTGAACCTTAGGCAGATTGCAGAGGAGGGGCAACCAGCCATAGGGGTTTGTATGGCGACAGAGCCTGATGAACTGGAATGTCTCAATGGAAAGAACAAGGCAGAATTGCAGCAGAAACAAGTCCCAAGTCATTACAGTACAAACATATTGGCGGCCATCTACAAACTGAAGTGAAGAACTTACAGAGATGTCTGTACGTGAGATGCAGTACTGCAGAGAAAACCAGAGGTAAGCTTTACTAAGTCATCTTGGGTACTAAAAGCAATCATGCACAACAGTAGTCTGTGTAGGCTCACTTACCCTACCAAGAAATCACATACTTTCCCTTGCAATTAGTAACAGTTGTCCTACCAAATCCCTGCTTAAGTTCAAAGAGCTTCATCAATATTGTGCACAACATTGAGTGGGGGGTGAAGAAGCAAACAGGTCTACTAAAAAAAGGAAAACAAAATTACTTCTAGCTACATATAACCTTGTTAAATATCACTATGGAATGCACAAAAAAGCATTCTTAAATTGTATCTTAGTGGAACCACTAAATCTAGAGCACAAAAGAGAAAGCATTCTCAACTTAGCCCTAAGACTTCTTCAAGAAGCAAGTACAACTGAAAAACTAGTTAGCAGTATCTGCCTTGGGAAAGAAAAGGTAGCGCTAGCTCTGAAAATCTCCTCCTTCTCTCAAAATACCTCCCCAGCCCAAACTTCTTAATGAAAATCTTCACAGTATTGGGAAGAGAACACATAAACAAAAGACCCCCTAAAACAACTCCACCTCCAAAACGAAAGCAAAATCCCCTATCTAAATTCCTTAGCAGGGATGAAACTTACAGGGGAAAAAGGAAGAAAAAAACCAAAACAGAATACCTTTCTCTTCTTTGTATTTGCTTTCTAATCTTTTTTTGTTTGTTTTTCAAAGGAACTGAGAAGGACATTCACTAAATTGAATCTAGGCTTACCAAGACTAAGCCTTGACATCTGAGGATACCCACAAAAGGTTAAATTCTGTTCTCAGCGAGTGAGGGAACGCAGTTAGGCTGGAGAGCTGGCCTGGCCAAAGCTGGCAGTGGCCCACATACAGAAGTCCTATCAGGAGACAACTGTGAGGGTCACTAGAGGGAGATTACACAAAGACCAGAAATYTAGCGCAAAATAGCCATATAGCAAAACAACCAAATTCACTATGATCTTTACATTTACAGAGTTTTTATTTAGCTTTGTTATGTTTTATTTGGAGAGAAGAAGGTAGAAGCACCACCTGCCAAACTGGAGTAGCTATTTCAGTCCATGATAGGACTTACTTCAAATTGAAAATGCTTATGTGAAGGAATACATTTACCTCCAATGTTTACAAAATGTTTGCTTTTTGATGTTGGTAATTTTTCCTGTGTTTTCTAATAACACTAATGACTTAGTCCTTATGACAGAATTAGAAAAACAAAGCAAGCTACAGAAAAATGTCTGCTCTGCTTAGTCTGTAGCAATTAAGCTAAGCCAGCCAAATAACATGGAAAATAGGAAAGCTAAGAGAGATTTTTGAAAATTAGTGACATCCAACACTTCTGTGCCTAAGGACATAATTGATACCCAGAGCTCAATAATTTTTATGKTTTTTTTTAAAGGAGATTAGCAATTTGATGAATAATGAAATCATTTACCAGCTACTATCATGATTTCCTCTCTTTAGAGCCTTCACAGCTAACAGAACCTATCAGATACACAACAAACAGCACAACTTTTCTTCTAGGTTAAATCTTAGAAAGGATTTCAAAACTTCAAAATCTTTGCAAGCCTGATTCCACATTTTAAATATTACTTCTGTATAGAAAGCCAGGAGATCACTTGTTTTCCTCTCTCTACATACTATTTCAGCAGGAAATTCTAAGGTGTAGCTCACAGGATGAGCCTGCTTTTACTGCTTCATAAGAAAGGCCATTTCTCTTTGTAGTCTGCATAGTTTAAAAACAGCAGCAACATATTATACAAAATGCCTCAACCTATCTGAGAGCGCGTTCCTCTCAGACCTGTTCTGGCATATGCGAAGTGTGTGCTTTCCATTTGGGTCACCCGGATACTGTCGAAGTGTGGACTAGCGGATCTCAGACCTTGCTAACTGGCTACATGTGAAGTTGGATGATGCAGCTGGGCGGGGGGAAGATTCATTTAGTGATAGGCACCTTGACGGTACTGGAATAAGCACAACATTTTTGCCCCGTCAGCGGAGAGGCTAATTTTAATAGACCTTTGGTAACAGGGATGTGGCAGCCCCGGATGGGCGCAGGCTGCCATCACCAGCTGCTGTCAGCACTCAGCATGAAGCACCTGAGAACAGTGTTTCGGCGACTGCTGACAGCGGGAAGCATGCCTTGCTAGCTTCACCAAACTGCAGGGACAGAGCGTTATAATCCTGTAGGGAAAAGCCAAAGACAGCAACACTGAACAGGGAAATGCAGACTTTTACGTTGTGTTATCCTTCATGTTACACTTACAATTACAGCCAAACTCCAGGGGAGGGAGTATAGATTGTATGCGTGATGTCTTCCGTATTCAGACCAACAGAACTTCACCTTTTCATACGATCATCATTGTTAACAAAGAGTTGTGTATCGGCATGTGCATAACAAGTAATAAAAGCTTTCCCCATATTCATGTTGCTATCTTAGGAAAACACACTGAAGATGTTTTCTTTGGTAGTGGTCTTCTTGTTCCCTGCAAGCCTTTCGCTTCTTGCTCTTATAAGCTTCTCGTGTTCAGCAGTTGTTTCAACCTCATTTTTTTTATAGTTGATATAGAGCTAGGTAGTCCATTCCTTCAAGAAATGCCGGCTTTTCAAGACATTCAGGCAATTTTTTAAGTGAAGTTACTTTAGAGAACTAAACAACGCTCACAAGATGCATCCATTTTTCTTACCACTGCCCCCAAAATACAAAGCAGAAGTTTTACAGGGAGTGGTGGATGCTATAAAGTAGCATTTGTCTGAACAAAAGGAACTGTTTATATATTTGCATCTGACTCGAACTAGTCACTTTTAGAGACCTTTTCTAGGCACGGAGAGAATCAAGCTGTGATTCATCTTATCTTAATATATATAATCTTGAAGTAAATATCTAAAATACAACATACTGATCTTGCACCAGAATCGCCTATTTTTATCCACTGACTAGAAATAAAGCCTCAGCTGCTAGTTTAGATGTAGACATCTGAAGTCTAGATCTTTAGATCTAAATCTAGATCTTTAGATGTAGACATCTAAAGTCGAGTATGATGAATCTCGCCCTCTTAGATTATAAAGACCAACTAGTCAATCAGTTCACCCCACTGATAAATGACTATTACAGAATAGTAATTTTGATCAGAGATACATAGCACTCATGACCCAAATAATTAGTGACTATAAGCTCATGTCTACGGTTTAAGGGACAGAATAATTTACTGCTGTGACTCTGCATGAGCCCCTGATCGTTAGATTGAAAAACCAACATATCTGATTTCCCCGATAGTAGCACTGTATTTTCTAACTCTGTTATAATACAGCTAGAGCCTCATGGTGCCCTCTGTTTCCCACACTCTGCAAAGCAGGCTCTGCCCTGGGCTGCCACCCCGTACCCCTCCAGCTGCTGCCAATGGCACAGCATCGAGAGACCACTGAGCACTCATCCAAGTGTAGCCACCCCTGTGGGCCCTATGAGACCATCTCAGTACTCACACCACTGTAGATGTTACAGACACTTTGCAGCTGCCAAAATAATTCATTTAAAAAATTTCACTTATTCTTTTGTCTGTTCCTGCATTACAAGTACTAGCAGAAACTCTTTCAGCAGCCAGACTTGTGTCTTTGCTCATCCTTGCAAACCTACTTAAGTAAATATATGTTCTTTGATGCTCAGTGCTATCCATTAACATAGCTGGAAAACTGTATAGCTGAGAGTACTCTACTAAATTTATCAGTAAGTTTGGATTGTGAAGTTTATAATTTTTCTCATTTCCATGGGAAAAAGGTGGCAGAACTACTTGCTTCATTTATCCTTGTATACAAGTCAGAAGAGGAACTGATGATAAAGTGTATTTTAGAACACTAGAAATTGTAGTTTGAAAAGCATTTTTCAGATCTATAGTTCATAATGAAGTGTGCAGAATGATGATAAGGATGAGCTACCCTGAATAAGTACTAATTTCATTCCTCCTTATCTGTCTCTTTTCCATGTCATGGCTTCAATTTCAGGTTATGATTACCTAGATAAAAATCCTTCCCTTAGGACACTTCAGCATTTTGTGTGTGTGTGTGCGCAAAGCAATTATGGAAAAGATCATTTGTTTTCTTGTGAGTAAATCTCCATGCCCAAGGTACTGAACTAATAAATGAGGCCAAAAGTTCAGAAAATGAAAAATTGCAGGAACCCCTGTTGCTGACTGACTTGATTACGAAGAAAAAAGAAAAAAAAATTGGGAAAGTGGAGAAGAGACAGAAAGAGTTAAGTTAAGCATGTGTTGTAAGAAGTCTTGAACAAAGTAGCTTGGTTCTTCCCAGAGGACAGGAAATGGAGAGAGAAAGGATTGCTCAGTTCGAGGAGAAACCAAAAAATTCCTTTCAAAAACACAGAGAAGCAGAAAAGGAAAAAAATTGGCTTGAGAAAGCAAGCTGTTTTTTTGCTGAGTGATCCTAATGGCACAAGAAAAGTGCTAGAAAATTCTGGATTTTATGGAAGAAAAAAATGTTGCACATGGAGTTAGCACAATCGTATGCAGGGCTGATGGCATTTGCAGTCATTCCAAATGCTTGCAGATCGGATATGCAAGGTAGACTGCTGCCAAAAAGGGAAGTCCTATGTTTCTTTTCTTTCCTCTCTCAGCTTGGCCACTTTTAGCAGACCCCTCCCTTGCATAAGATTTAGTTGATCTTATGAGTATGCAGTGAGTTGGATCAGTCTGAAGAGTTAAGAGAAAACTGGGTTTTTTCTGACAGGTTCATTTTGTGTCAGCAAATGACAGAGTTGATCTTGCTCACTCTGTGGTTGCCAAATTGCTAACACAGATGACTGGGAAGCTGGGACAGGAGCACGTGGCTGATGAGATAGGCCATGGCTTTCGACAGACACACAGCTGGACTGGAATAAGGGCACTGTGAAGTGCACTTTGCATTTTTTTGAACTACACAGTTCCTGTGCATGAGTCATCACAGGTATCATCCCCAGAGAACGTATCAACATGACTAAGGCCAGGGGTACAACGATGAAGCTAGATCCCCCTTTTACGGGCTGCACCTGGCTAGATTTATGACAAATACTTGGAATAAGAGCAAGGGGTAGGAAAATCCTACCATGGATATTTGTCGAGGTGGGAGGACTCGGATCCAATGAACAGCTGAAGTAGAGAGGGAACTGTTAGGACTCAAAGGGCAAAGACAAAAAAAGCAGGGCAGTGGTGGAGAATGTGACTGAATGACAATTTTGGGAAAAAGTGCCTATGGCTGGGAGCCAATGAAAAAGGAATGCAGAAACAAAGCACATAGGGTTTATGTGTAAGGAAAGGGACTCTGAAGGGGGACAGAAGAGGAGAACTACTACCGTGTGTGAAGATCAACCTGGACCCAAACAATGCAACCTGAGATGGGAGATAGACATTGGGACCTGATAAATGGAGACTAGGTTTGGGAATGAAGGGAGACGAGGACTGCAGCAAGGTCTCAGTTGAAAGAGCAGGATGGTGGCAGACTGGAGAATGCTGAAGAGATCAAGTCAGCAGAGGAGGAGGAGAGGGAATAAGGAATGTATGCCTACTTGTCCACAAACATTACAATGCGACCCAGAAATCCAAAGCCTCCTATTTCATTTTCAGCAAACTGGTGGAAACCACTGTGTTGCTCATTTTCATTTCAGCAGAATATCCACCAGAGAAGGGCAACCCCTACTGCTCTCTGTTAGTCAAAGAGGAGGGAGAGAGAGAGAGAAGAATGGAGAAGAGCTGAGACAGGAGGTCTTGGTGACACCAGCAACTCGAACAGCCAAATGTGCATTTTGCTCTCCTGAATTTTGCTTTCACCTAGAATTAGCCTCCTCCAGGATATATAAGGAAATCAATAAGGAATATACTTAAAATAGCAACAGCGCTATAATCTGGTGAAACTCACGGAATTAATAGGAAAAAGAAAGAAAGAAAATTATTTATTCTGCTGATATTCCTAATTACATCAAGAACAACCGACTATTAATGGTGAGACAAGCAGTCAGAGACTGCTAAGAATTCATTTCTAAGTGTGCCTTCTATATACCTGTAAAGGTAGGTAATGAGCTTCACAGTGATTTTTTGATTGATATAAATTAAACTTCAATTAAATAGACACCATTATTTTTAAATATAAATTTTTTTCCCCATATATTGATATAAATTTAAATTAAATAATAAATATACTTAATGTATTATCTATTAATAGGAGCCTGCATTATGGTAAAAATGCATATAATTCAATATTACAAAATCAGTAAGCAGAAAAAAAAATCAAAATATAGCCAGATTTGCTCTCATTCTCAGATGGAATCAAATTCCACAGCCAGCCAGAAAAAAATATTTTTAACAAGTCATGCTCATCAATAAGAAAGCCAACATAAATGGAAGAGTTCTCATTTATTTTACATACTCTCTGAAATATCATCAAACAAACTGTGACTGCCAAAGTAATAAACCTAAGTATCCAGAACACTTTGTACACATAATATTTGTAGTTACACAAACCTAACAGCACACTAAACGAGTTTATTAGTCTCCTCTGGACGTACTAAGGGGGGAAATATGCTGTACCCCATAGACTCGCTCTCCACGAAATTGTAAATGAGAGGTGCGATTATCAAGCAATGTAATGTGCAAAACCAGACTCATTCATATATGCATATACACACATTCATACAAACACATACCCAAACACATTCCGAAAGTAATAGGAAAAGATCACCAGGCCTTTGCCAGCTGTTTGAACCATTTAAATCCAGCAACGTCTCCAGACACCCAAAGA
Organism: Phoebastria nigripes; assembly: GCA_035582835.1. Lineage (NCBI taxonomy): Eukaryota > Metazoa > Chordata > Aves > Procellariiformes > Diomedeidae > Phoebastria > Phoebastria nigripes. The sequence continues at coordinate 842,739 of JAYKAV010001698.1, forward strand.
ATCCAGTAACCACAGGGATATTTGCTCTATGGGGAAGCTCTGGACGTCCCCTAGAGCCATCTCTGGCGCAGCCCACCGAGCAGCAGGAGCACCCACAGTCAGATGTGTGCAGTGGATGTATAACCTCTCCCCAGCTATAAAACTTTTGCAAAATTAGTCCACTGGGGCTGTAAGCAGCAGGTTTATAACATAGTGCATCGCAGATTGATCTAAAGCCTATTGAAGTCAAAGGGAGCCCTTCAATTGATTTTATATTAGCTTTGGCTCAGACCCCTAAGTTAACTCACGGGCTAGGTTAGCCAGACAAAAGAGGCTGGGAACATGAAAAGGTGTTAGATGTAGACTTTAAATAGAAGATTTTGGTTTTAGTATATGTTTTGGATGCAACAGAATGTTTAAGACAGACATCTTAATTTTTCTGAAAACAATTTTCGCACTTTTACTCATTTAAAAGCTTTGTTGTGATGATACTGTAGCTATAACAAGCCCTGTACCTGTTTAGTTGTTTGCAGGGCCTAATGTAGTAAATGCTGTAGAAAACCAAGCAGTAAGAAAAGATATTTACAATTGTTTTTTTTTTTTAGAAACACTTATTCCAAAATCCACAAGGCTGAGAGGGCTCTAAAACTAAAAGACTTATTTTAAAGTTCATGCTAGTGTAGGCTCTGTGTTGATTCTTTTGTACAGCTGGGAATTTCACCATCACGATCCGTGGTTTACAAAAATCCGGAGAAGCCTGGTTATATTACAAATGTGTTAAGAAGAGATTTTCTGAACGCTTCTTATCCTCTGAATTCAAGTCTTGATTAAAAATGATCAGGTTCATGCTATGTTTATTCATACTCATTTATTAAACAGCCAAATCTTAATTTGTGTGTATGTATTCTTAAAGAATGTTATGAGGAAAAACACTTTCCTGTAACACGCCTCTTGCTACAAAATACTGGAAAACCTGTTCTGGCCATTATGTCCACCTTTGAGCTCTGGGGCCACCGGCTTCAGAGTCTCCTTTCTGCAGGTGGCTTTAGCCAAATGACCTTGTCATCTCAACTACAACATCTCCAAAGTGTTTCAGAAACATCTTGTAATTATCTCAATAATGGGATTTGCTAGCTGTAACAGATACATATTTTTTGTAAATAATCCACCCAGGAGCGTGCCTGCACAGTCCTGATCTTTTCAGCTGCTCAGAGGTAAACACACAGATGGGAAGAAAGAACAGGCTGCTGTAATAATTAGCCCTGAAAATTCTGAGCATGAAAAATACACCAGCAGCATGTACTGAAAATATAAACCTACGGGTTTCGGAGAAAGTTTGGCTCCTCCTGGTGCTTCTGAAAATTGCGTTAAGTATCAGTTTGCACCTCTGAAAATCTGGCTACTCGATAACTACTTCCTGAAGACTTTCAGTAAGATATATATGTGCATCAAATTGACTTTTAAAAATTAGACAGATGTGCTTTTGGCAATTTTACTCTGATCCAAATTTTTACACCCTGGAAATTCCATAATCTGCTCCTTATGCCAACTGCCTAGTTAATACAGATTGGCTCTTTTTCTTTCTGCATGCTATACACAGTAACTTTTCATGATGATATGTGCTGTGCAATTGCAAAAACAGCAATAACTTTTTCATAAATTATTTTAATTTGACAATTTAAATTCCAAATGCTAATGGATCTTTAATTCAAAGTAACTGATTACCGTCTAAAATATAACTACCTGCTAACCTATATGCGTCTTACCACAGTTAACCATTGCCATGGAAGGTTTTACATCCATAATGCGCTAAAGGAAAGAAAATATATATATGTCTATATAAAACAACAATAGGATTTACCTCTATTCTTTATCAAAACATACCGTGAGGTATGTCAGAAGTGTGAAGATCAAACGCTTTATGTCTTGGAAGAATTACAAATATATGTGAAATTATCTACTGCATTTGGATGCAAACTGGAATCAAAAGAATTCCTCATTAATATCACAGTAAAAGCTTATCAAAGTCAGTCTTTGTTCCCTGAGAGACTCTGTAAACATCTGTTTAGAGACTGCAGTCCTTTCCAGGGGATGCATGACCCTGTATTTGGCTGTTGCTCAAACACACCCTGTTTGCTGTAGCCCAACATCTACTGAGTATGACAAGTCACTAAGCGGCTTGGAAACTCTACTCAGTATCCTCTTCCTGACAAGAACTGTTCTTCATAAAACTTCACCAGAAAGTTAGACAATCTTTAATCTATTTAATAKATACCACCATGATTTGCATTGCTCTAGTTTCGTAATCAAAATGTTGTGCAGTGTCAAGTCAAATACAGAAGACCATAGTAAAGACACGATAAAAATGAATGAGGTAATGAACACTAAGGGGCAAGAGACCTTGGAAATTTAATTTCTTCCTATTTTGTAACTCGATCACAGTCAATGAATATTGGACATGAAGTGAATATAAAAGCTGAGATGTATTGTTTCCAAACAGCATGCGGTATCTAGATGATGCTTGCTGCTGTAAGACCTGAAATAAAGAATTTAGTCATATTTCAAAGAAAAAAATATTTTCATATCAAGACTTTTCAGAATAATTGATAACAAAAATGTTGGGATATGCAATTTCATGCTCTTAAAAGTTTACAGCAATCTAATTATTAGATATCCAGATAACAGCTAATGTGTGGCAGATGATATCACATCTGTGGAGATCTTAAACTTCCCTCTTAAGCATTTGATGTTGGCTTTATTAAAGAAAGGAAGTTGGAGTAGCTGGATGTTGTCTGAGTCAGCATGGCAACTTCTATTTTCATATTGAATGAAATGTTGTGACCCCGCTGCTAAGAAAAGACTTGCACTGTAATATGAAAATCATATAAGTAAATTCTTACTATAGCTAAAATACACAGGTGTTTTAAAAATCAATGAATGCGTAATAAAGATTTCAGTTTCTCACAAAAAAAGCTAAGAAATGTCACTGGTACATTTGTGTGATAGCTTAAACAGTCATCCACTGGAAAAAATGGAAGCAATTTAAGGCTGAGATTTCCTCCTGCAAACAAATTCATTGTTTTTTTCCTTAAGAGACCCTCCCAAGTATTTGTTATTTTCCAGTTCATGACATCTTTTCATTAGTCACTTGTAGCCTGAAGAAACACTAATTGTAGCATTTGCCATAAAAATAACTCTTCCTTCCTCTCTCTTAAACTTCACAGTATTGATTTTCACAATGCAAATGACACAAGATAGTTTTTATTCTTTCGGATTAAAAAAAAAAAAAAGTTTCCTCATCCCAGTTCCTCGCAGAATGGCTTGAGGTGAAAAATAACTCCTCTTACTTATTCTTCTCCTTTATAAAAAAAAATCCTTCATGTTTGACTGATCCATACATTTTATCTACTCTCCTCCAACCTAAAATAAGAGAAAATATGCTGTTCACTAAGAGATTACTAAGAATAAATAGTAAAAAAATTAAAAACCAGATGATGCTATATAATGTCCAGAAATTTGGGTGAAAGGCAGGCAGAAAGACAGGCTGGAGTCCTGTCAGCATTTTGGCTTTGGCATGCCGTCATGAGCTGCCTGGAGCAGTGAACGTGAACAGCACCAGGGCTTGCAGAGAGTGAATGAGGGTAATTTACTGAAGTCTATTAAGGAGACTGCAGTACTGAAAGCATAATGCGCTCCTCACATTTCACAGCTTCAGCATTTAGTATGATGAGGTCCTCAACAATTAAAGTTATTCTTTGTTCCATCTGACTATTTTTTAAAGACAGGCAATTTTCCAAAAAACTTTTTACCTGCCTGATAGGCAGGCACTGAACTTACTGCAAGCAGACACACGGCACTCTAGGTTTTCAGAAAACTACTAAAATGTGATTTTTAGGAGACTGTTAAGAAAATATTGCGGTTTAGGTGTAAGGAAAGCCTCCCTAAAGCTGTCAGTTGAATATCAGGAGGGTATTGGGGAACCGCCAAGGGGAGGCCTTGGGAAAGGCAAGAAATTTGCACCCCTTCTGAAAATCTGTGGGGTCTAAATGGATCCTTCACACGTGGTGAAATGTGCCACTGACCTCTGTGCTCATGAGCATTAATTTCTTTGCAAAACACGCTGATCATTTATGGATTATCAACTGTAATTACTTCTTGATACCCCAGGAAAAGGAGTCTGTTAAGTCAAGTTAAGCAAGACCATAAATAATCAAAATAAATTTTTGCTTCTCAAGATGAACTCTCTTGCCTTCAGTTCTCACGGTAATATATACTGTTTTCTTTATATTCCATATGCTATGGAAAACAGCTTCAAAGAGTATGCTAGGAATCAGTATTGCACCTGATTTTTCTTTGACAATTTCATTTCGTAACATCCTTCAAAATGCAGATGGATATTTTTATTGTATTGTGTCTGACTGTTGAAGCATTTTAGCTGAATTCCAGTTTGCTAGCCCATCAGAAGAGAAAACAAATGACAAGTAGGCATCACACATTTACTTCAGCAGGAGCAAGGAGGAGCTCTGAACACTCAGGAGTCAGATAATTTATTACCTGCACGTAAAAAGTGAAGTTTAGTCCTTGTTATGCAACTAGAAAAGGGGTGATGAATATAATGGATACGATCTGCTTAACGTGAACAGCAATAGAGCACTAAAAAACCCCTCAGAAATCTTCAGCACAAAACGATTATGTTGCTACTAATATGGAATGCTTCAGTCACATAAATTACAAAAAGCAGTAAAATGTTTTACAATCTGACTACAAGATCGTCTGCCTTTAATCAAAAAGTTATTCTTAGGCTGTAGGTTATAAATGAGGTTTGGGATTTTCACTTATTTTTGACTGAGAGGCTTTTTATTTTAAGATATGATGAAATTCAAATGACACTGCACATTTTAAGCTGATGCAAATTGATACAACTGAAAGAAAATCTGTGGGGAAAAGACTGCATGCAAAAGAGTATAGAATTGTTAACATTATTCTAACAATGTTATAATGCAAATGTTAGAAACTAAACTTTAATTTCTTGATTATGAAAAGTAAAACAAAACAACGTTGAACACTGATGTAGGAAGAAGCACTGGTAGATTTGTTGCTAGGAAGGTGGCAATATTTCAGATACTGTTTACTATATTTTTGTTTGTTTTATGAGTGCATTATATTTCTTTATAGAGAGACTGCTTGGTACAGTACTTGTACACCCAGCTGAGTGGTACCACTTTCGTTCAGTACTGGACCTTGACTCTGACTCCCAGTTTCCACCTACGTTTGAAAGGACAGAAGGGCAGATAAAGCCTGAAGAAAGTTGAAAGTCGTAACAGAGTCGATAAAGCCTGCAAGAAAGGAGAGCTTGGTATACTGCTAACCTCAGCAACTACAATATTTCTATCACGCGTCATAGAAACTGTACTTCAGTTGGAGGCCTCGTGCTTCAGAATTTGAACTTTAAGCATTTTAATGCTTAACATTTGTCAGTAACTTGTAAAATCTCAAAGAACTATAATAACACAGTGCAAGTATTTATACTGAAGATTTTTGAAGAAAGAAACTTGAAGTTAATGTTGTATTTTGCAGTGGCATTATAATAGCGTATCTCAGCTAATACAGGGGATAGTTGATTTCATACTTAATATCATAATTAAGAAAATATCCTGTCCTTTAGAAAACGTCCACAGTCCCCCTCAGTAATGGGTACATCTGCAAGAGTTTAAAAGCTGTTACCTAAAACTAATATAAGATTTACTACAGTGTCAGAATGTGGTGCATCTATTCAGTATTCAGACGTAATAGCCCAGGAGGTACCTGTTTACCAATAAATGTCATTCCACATTATTTCCTGTTGCCTTTCATTATAGCAACATTATCTTAGACTTTCTTTCAACTGCTGGAGAACAGTCATTGCTTAGAAGAGCGCAAGAAGTAGATGGGAACTTTCTTGTTTGTTCTTAGTTTATTTTGGGTGCGGGTTGTGCAACCAGAGCAGAATTTAATTAGCGATGAAGCTCAGTTTTCCCTTTCACAAGCAGTTGACTTGTTCTCATTTCCAACTATCTTTAGGGTTCCCTTTCTATTTCAGTACAATGGCGTTTCTAAGGAACGGTCTACTTCTTCAGATAAACCAGTATTAATTCAAAATAAAGCTGCCTTGAGGACCACTATTATTCCAAACTAGATAAACTGTTCTTCTACCCTTCCTTTTGTTCAGTCAGCAAGATGTGGGAAGCTGCTAAATAGAGGGGAATCCAAAGAAGATGCACTAAATCTTCAAATAAGTCAGAAACAAAAAAGCAAGAAAAGGAGAATAGCAATTATACAGCAAGCGCATGAATCCACTGACATTATCGAAGCTTCACCCATCTAAGACACACTCCATCATCTGGAGTGACTTAAGCCTTTGTCTCCTGGATGGCTGGATCCAAAAATAAACCAGAGGTTTTCAAGAGACGTGCTCAGGTGTGGTGAAACAGCTGTGGTTTTATACTACTTAGCAGAAGTCTATACAACCCTTACATGACTAAACTCGAATAGTCTTACAAGGACAGTGGAAGTTGGATGCAGAGTGTAGCAGAGTTCAGAGATTTGGACCTCAGGGCAGAGAAAGGCAGAAATGACAGAAAGTGCAGATGAGAACCCCAAAGCTCTGGGTGCTATTCAGGATCCGCTGCACTTGTTGGGCCACAGTAACTGGGGAAAGGACCGCTATAAAAGAAAAGCTCACATTCTTGTGGCAGGCATCTACAGATGCTCTGTAGTGGGTTTCAGTTGTAAAAAATGATAAAAGAAGGGCAAAAAAGAAAATGCAGACTGAATGTCATTTGCTAAACTTTGTCTCATGTCACACAATACTTTGAGAAAAAAAATACGTGCCTATTTTACTGAGGTAGCAATCAATCTCCAAGTGAATCAAAGCATTCAGCAGTTAACAGACACAGATGGTTTCCTATTCACACATTTTTATTCATGAATTCAATTTTGGATTCAAAACCCAGTATAATTATTGGGAAGAAATGTTCAAACTTTATTCTACTAAACTGTCAGTTGTAACTTTGCAATATATTATGAATTTCTTACTGGAAGGAGTGAATATGTACATAACAAAGTTAAATTATCAGGGACAAATATGCAGAAATAAAGAATTGGAATAGTCTCATATACTTAGGAGGGAGGCTGATTTATGCTAAGAGAAGACCTAGATCTAAATGATTATCAGAATCAACTTCATGATGTAGTCGCAAGCGCACCACCTTTATCTCTATCTGTCATCCTAAAGGAAAATCTCTTGAACGTTGTACCACGTATCTTTAAAAGATTCTTTACATTAATATTTAGTTTTTATGCTTCATATAAAGACCAGAATTAAGCTTATATCAAAATGAGTAAAAATAAGAGGGACAACTGACGGTCACTTCATCGATTATTCAGTCAAAATTTCAGAGAAAGTCAGAATGTGTTCTAATAGACAGACTCAAACCCAAATTAGTTCCTTTTTATTATTACTTTTAAATATAACTAATAATCAATGCAAGAGCAATTCAAGGATGAACTGATACTGCAGAAGGTGATGATTATTCAATAAATGACACTGTCCAGAATCAGGACTAAATCATTATCTGGAATTGGCACTTATTGGTCAACACCATTTGATGAAAGACATGCTGAGGGCCATGAACATTATTTTTCATTTAAGTATTAACATAGAAGAAAATGCAACAAAACTGAGAAAATAAAGGCAATGAAATAAAGTACACTAAGTAGGTTAAGGCTGTATTACCCCAGTGGATCCAGCTTCATAATCCAATGTAGCTATCGTGTCCTAATCTAAGAAGTATAAATAGATCTAATGAAGGCTATTTATTTTATTCTTAAGGTCAGATGAATTTTATTTCTGTATCCTGATGAACAGAGTAATATAAAATGTCCATTCAAATACGGACATTTCAGATTAATTAATTTGCACATCTAGTTTTCCATTTTATTCAATACAGTTTACATAGCTCAGCATCCTAAAATGACTGACATGCTTCAGTCAGTTGGCTTCAGATATTTTATATTCTTATTACAGTTGATAACACTGAAAATGTTGTTTATTTTATCATTGAAGTATATGCTGAACATCTTTTTTGTTTTTTTAAACAAGACTGCTAAGAGTTCTGACTAAATATCTAAATGGAGTTTTGCTTTCTGTTTATAAATGTATAAAAACAAATGGCAAGTTACACTTGCATAGCAGTGTTTGACTGAATTGCAAACCAGGCTGTCACTATTGTTGTGATTCAAGTTATTTAGCTAATGACAACTTGGGGGGTTTATTTTCTGCGTCTTGAAAAGTAACATCTTGAAGCTTTGATATATTGCTTTGTGGGCTGTAAAAAAGAATACGTTGCTATTTTGACAATTTAATGAAGCAAGGATGAAAAACACCAATGAATCCTTGGAATATTTATTTCAAATAAAAATGTAGGATTTCGTTATAATTCATTATTATTTTAAAAAGCCACATTGTAGTGGCTTCGTAATGATAAAGATATAGAATCCCCATTCTTACAGAGCTTTTTGACCAATACAGGGCATATTAAACAACCTCAGTGCTTCCATTTTAGGCTTCTGTTTTAGGGAATAGAAAGATGCTACCCAGTTACAACCAATAAATATCTTCATATTCTGGCAAATTGTAAAGAATAATGGAAAACAAAATTCCATTATTATTTAAATGGAAAAAGTTCAAGTTTTATCCTTTTATGGCCAGAAATTTAGTTGCTTACTACTTTTATAATGACTATTGCAAAATATGTAATAAAATATGAGTAGATACAGAAGGAATTTAATTTGTGAGACAGATAGAAGCATAGGAAAACAGATTGTTTAGTGCTATACGGTGACAGAAAAAACTGATAACTGAATAAGACAGCAAATCAAGTTGAAAGACATAGTGAAGTCTGTGGTTGTATGAAGCAGGAAAGAGCTAACTTCATCTTAAAAAGAAGAGAAAAAAGGTGTCTACCTACAGAAAGGAAGAGATTAACCTATTATGAAGGAAAGTATAGTAAAGATGCCAAAAATAAAGATAATGAAGACTAAATGGCAAGACCTATATAGCCAAATTTGCCAACTGTGTGGGTGAAGACTCTCAATTAGTGAAGCCTGGAACAGACTATGGAAGAGAGGAAGGGAGCATTGTGCAGGGAAGAGAAGATTCATCTTTGTGAGGAATTGCACGGCATAAAAGGAACTAAACAGACTAAAGATTTAAATAAGAACCTGAAAAGGAAACACAACTGAAGCAAGGACTGATTTTGTGGTTAGAACTTGACAAGCATCAACGAGCAAATCCAAATTACCTGCCCTCCTCTCCTCCACATACGCTGCTACAAAGACAACTTTGCAAAATGAGAAAACATTTAGCAGAAAGTTTTACTTTATCTTCACATCCATCCCACAGTAGCACCACCTCCTGTTCTTACACACCATGCTATTGCAAAATAGCATATTGCAAGCTGAGGAAAGGTAGCACAGTGTTCTCACCACATCTCCATTATCGCAGTCCCCTCTCTGTGTCAGTGTGGGTCTCGGACCCTTCCTGTCTCTGTACGCTGGAACATACCTCTGCTGAGACAGGGAGACTTCCCTTCTGACCTCCACATAGCTGAAAATGCCCCAAAAGCATGACTGATACATAAAGCAGAAAAAACACAGTAACCTTGTGTCAAAATAACGACAACATTAGGTAAGGCTACAACATTTCTGTTATTTCTTTTTTCTTTTTTTTTTTCATTTTAAAAGCTGCCAGGGTAAGCTATTGATGGTATTCTTGTCTGAGTTCTTGCCTCAAAACCAAGTTAGATGTGCCAGGGTTGGGCTGTCCCCACTAACTCCCCAGTTCCCCCCCAAGCCCCTCACCTCACAGCTGAAATCCTGCAGCAACTTCTGCCATTGAGTTCCCTGGTATTTCTTCGCTGCCCCCAAGTCTGCGTTTCATAAAGGTTTTCCACCCCAAGGGTCTTCATCCTCCCTTATCCCAGAACTGCCTTCTCCTTGCAGACCCGGCTATTTAGAGGCATCAGGCTCCGAAATCAAAACTTCTGTTTAAGACTCCCATATTTTCTTCCCTCAGATCACCTCCTATTAACTGCGGCTGCTCCAATACCCTTTCTGACCATTTTTTAAATTTATCCTGCTGTACCCCAGCCCAACCCACTCTCATCGGCCACCAGTACTGATTGCTGCTGTCCCCTTGCCTGCTGTGTCCGGCCAAACCTATAAAGCAGTTGGTCCTCTCCGCCAAAGAAATACCCCTGTATTTGTTTCTGACATGGATTTAAAAGGTTTTAAAATAACCATCCTGGATAGAACACAGGAGAGGAAGGCAGCAGAAGAAGACTATCTGGAAAACCCTCATGGCAGCCCTACTGGCATAAGACACAAACTGCTATTGTGTATTCATAATCCCCCCACAAATGAGCTCATACATTTCTTATTTCTTCCATTATATAAATAGAAAAAGACACTATGTCTTTCCTAGATATAAACAAAGTGGTTAAGCGGATTTTTCAAACTGCTGACCTACTGCTGTAGTTAGCCCAAAACTGAAGGAATGTTGGAAGCCTTCTGCACAGTAGAGGCAAATACCTTGGCTAATTCCTAACACCACCGATAACTCCGGCTGTAGAGCTTACTAGAAGTGTAAAGGTATTTTTGACAGTTCACTAACTATAAGTATATAAAAGTGGCAATGAAATTAATTAATTTTAAAAGCTTATTATCTGGAAATGATTCGTATTCTTTCCTTGGTAATTATTTCACTACCCTTCAGCTTTCACCTTTTAAATGTTGAGCATGGAAAGAGGATACACTTTTGTCTTCATCTGACAGCAAAGGGCAACCTGCAAATACCATAGGCTGCTGCTGCAGAGAGAGATTTACGTTTTTTTATCTGATACTGTTGTTTAGCATCCTCTTGCAACTACAGAAGAAAAACAACCTGACACTAGCACGCTTCAGTTCCGATATATTGCTAGCATCACAAGAAATTTTCTGTAAGCATTTTCAGCATTTGATACGATAATCTCGTATGATCCATTACCAAGGAGTGATTCTAATGCCCATTAATTGTATCTATTCTGTATAGAAAAAAACCCAAAACAGTCCAAAGGGGGAGGGAGTGGGAAAAAGAGAAAGTTACAGTGCAGAAGTTATTGACCAAAGGTGGGTTTTGTTGTCAGGTTTTTTATGCAGACATATTCAGCCTCATATCTCACTCCCTGAGCAGATTTTTGTGATCATGTTGCTAATGTGTCACATTGAGTTTTACACTTTCGAGAAGTATTCTTGTAYGTCAGAACAGTCCACTAACTTCGCTATAGCAGCACACTTACTCGCTGGTCTGACTGCATCAGAGCAATCAGCAAGACGGGAGGTGCCCTGCTTTCCAAAGATCCCTGTTTCAATTCTCTATTACCTGTTTATACACGCACAATCATATTGTAGGATCAAAAACTACCTAAGAGGAATTTGTCCTGACACCTGAACCATGATTGCGTATTTTAGAATAACACTAAATAGATATTCATACATCTAGGCACAATGTATTACAAATCTTTTCATAAAGTCAGTCATCTTACTACACAAGATAAGAACCTGAATATCCTAGCCTGTTCCTTTTGCAAATGATATCCTAAATGAAAATGGAAATTGCCTCTAGTAGCAAAAAATAGCTATTTTTAATATGAYATGGATTTTCTCATCCTATAGAAAAATATTTTTATAACTATATATTCTCTTTATGCTTAGTCCCTGCAAGAATTTGTTTGTGGCAATCCATCTGTAAATTTAAAATGTGTTACAGCAGTTTGGTGTGGTATGCATATACTGTAAGAAAGTATATGTATTTAGTATAAAAAGAAGTTAACAACCTGCACTCAGCTAAGGTGGGTGCTTGGTGCACAGCAGGAAAAGAGAAATTAATTCAGATTTGCTATAAATATATGTATTTATAAATTTATATTTATAAAATATTTTATTTATCTATGTTCCATAAGTTAAATAGAGAAATTAAATTTTAAAATGAAATTTGGCACACCCTTAAAATTAGCTCTTGAAGTCAGACTTCTGCGTTGTTAGGTTGACATTGTTAGCTTAACATCCAACAGTCCCCAGTAACAGTGATGAGAGGAGGCTGGTCCTCAACATTACAGAAAAAAAGATTCAGTAAACTGCCTCCGTGAGAGAAGTGAGGGGATATCTCTCCCTCTCTCTTTGGGGGAACAGCAGACTTCAATGGCCATTTGTATCAGATTTTGCCATCTGTCCAGTGTCATTGAGGTGCAGTGTCCTGAATCCACATTGTTATCAGCTAACATTTAAAACTTCAATTGTCTTCAATCCAATGATATACTAGTTCTCCTTCGGCCAGTTTCATTAGGATCCTCCTGAGGAGTGGAGGATTTGACACTGGGTAATGGTGACAACCAACAAATCTTACGTTGAGAATCTGCGCTGCCAAGTCAGACTATTACATTTTTGAACGATGAAGAAAATGTACCTCCTCTGAGCAATGCATTGGCTAATTCGGTTAAGCAGCGCATGCATTGCTGATCGCCTCCTTCCATTTAAAAAGCAGTTTGCTGTGGGCACACGGACCTCCCTGGTGGAGGCTTGTGCTGGACTCCGGGAGCAGGACGTTGGCTGGTGACAAAAGGCACAGCCGGTCCCTCTCCATTTCCTACCTGGCTGCAAAGCTTCTTCATCTCTGTCTTCAGAAAAACAGGCTGCTAGCCATTTTTAGTGCTTGACGATCACTTCTTTTGGTATTACACCTATCAACACTGATAAAATGTTTTGCTGTTGTGGATATCTCCTTCAAACGCAATTTAGCTTCTAGGATTCTTAAAACGGAGAGCCTGGCTTTCAAGGGTGCATAACAACCAGCAGTTTTTCAAAGGCAACTGCTGGGAGTTAGGTAAAATAAAAAATTAGGCCATAGGCTTAGATCTCCACTAACAGCCTTACGCTCTCATTTCTGGAAAGCTGTTGGGGCACTGAGTGCGACAGGCTTTGACCACCCTGTCCACATACACTTAAGGATGTTTTTAATCGCCGACTTTGCTAATTCATCAACTCGCTGATCGTATTTTGGTCACTGACAGTAAAGGGCAGAATTATTTTTTTGTAGTTGGAAGAAAGCATAAGATCCTGAATCTAAACGAAAGCTTCACACACAGGCAGTTCCTCCGCTCAAGGTATACGACAGCAAACAACCACTGTTTTGAAAATCTATTCCTGAAAACAGAGGTATTCAAAACCATTTGAGAATAACACATACTCATCAAACAACACTCCCTTTAGGAGATGGAAGCCAAATTGTGTGCATCATAGCTACTGCTAAAACAAACAGGAAAAGGTAAGTCCTGAAAAATTAGTTGGCCGATACCATGACAGATTGTTCTGCTTGTTCTGTTTGTGAACATAAAAATATTTTCATAATCCAAGATCATCCAATTCCTTCAGGAGTTACATTTCAAATTATGACTCTCACATTTATTTTCTAATAGTAATGCACCAATGATTTATAATTTCGATAGTAAAATCCTCTCAGGGCTGAAATTCAGCATATGAGAAAAAAGGCATAATTTATTTTTTCCTTTAGTGTTTTGAAGGTTATTGCTTTTGGCTATGTGTGCATATTTAAAATTTCATATACATGTTTAAACAAAACACTGACATAATATTTAAAAGATGAAATTTTACAGACAATTAGCTCATACTGTTATTTATTTCCGCCTCAACGTTCAGTTACGATTCCTCTCTACAGCTCCTCTCTCCCATTTTCCACTTTTCCACGCAGTCACACAACTGTGGAACAACTGGTCTCCCACACTGTCTTACCTATACRGCTGCTGTAAATGAATCAGCCCTCTCAGCTGAGAGGTGGGGTTTCACAGGGATGCAAGCGCTCTGGGAGTTGGCAGGGAGAGGGGTAACTACTTTCTTTCCTCCCGCATACATGGTTCCTGGCAGGGGTCCCCTGCTGTCCTCCTCCCAGGACTCTCTACCACATCCTCTCCGGGTCCTCAGCTTGAGCCTCTGGGGGCTTTGGAGAAGCAACAAACGAAGAGGGATGGGTGAGGGACAGGACCTGCTGCACCAGTGGGAAGGACTGCTGGTGGTGGTGAGGAAGGATCACAAGAGGACAAGGTGGCGAAGCATCTGAGAACAGGGCTTTCTGCTTTGAACAGCGATGCATGGAGATAGGTGATCTGGACCAGGGGTTGCCTCCTCTGTAACATGGACTTTTCTCTGCAGAGGGTAGGGGAGAGCCAAGACCCGTTTCCTCAGCCACAGGCAGAGCAAGTGACCTGCAGCTCCCTGCGGGCTGCCCTCACAGACATCTGYCCGCTCTTGAGCCGGCTCTGTTTTACCTTGAGTTGTCAAGGAGCAGCAGACCCAGGCTTTCCTCAGCCAGGAGGGAACCTCTGTGTACTACATTGAACCAAGAGAAGAAACAGTGAAAGACCAGGAAAATATTTGTACATATGACCATGCTGAAAAGCAACCAAAAGGACACAGCTGATCGCGAACTTTTAGGCTATGCCTTTCCTGAGTGCCCCACTTGCAATTCACAAAACCCTGGAAAAGCAGCTCTCCACCACTCCCCATTCCTGGTGACTCACCAGGGATTACTTAAAAATTTCTACCTGCTAGGTATCTTGAGGTTTTCTAAGTCTAAATAACAATTTTCCTTTTACCTGCAATGAAAAAAAGTGGTTTAGCTGACGACAGCCAGTCTTAAGCTGCCCCTAATGACAATGGGATATGTGAGCATTGCCTAAAAAAAAAAAAAATCAACCTCAGTGAGTTATAAGAAAAGTGCTTCATGTACAGAGATAAAACTGAAATAATTGTATGTTTTATTTTTGTATCCTTGCTTTCTTCATAAAGCCAAGTTTGATTTCTAGCGGGTGGAATTTTTCTAGTAGAGGTGAAAAATCACTCCAGCCCCAAGCTAAGGCATGCTACACTGACTGGTCCCAACGGCCTGATGAGCGTCACTTGGCTGCTGCTTAGACCCGTGTGTTTAACAAAGGATAAATGTGTGACTGCTGCCAGAGCCCAGCTGAACCAAGCGAGCGGAGGAGGATCTCAATGATCTGAAACTGCAGTGCAGGACAAGACACCTGTCACGGAAAGAGTAGAAGAATTTTTTCAGCTGGCAAGGTTATAAAATGACAGACCTTTTCTTGGTGAGCTGGAAAGCTGGTTGCAATCATCACCAGGGGTATCTATGACAAGATCTGAACGCGTGAGAGACATCAGCTCAGCCTGCGGCTCTGGGAGGCCCTTGCGTTTACAGATCTCCACATCTCGGGGTTCTTTAGTAAATTTTTCAAAATATTATTGGTAACATTGTCAGTCATTTTTTGTAATATTTAAGAAATAGGACAGAATTTAAAGCGATATCCATTCCAAGATGAGAATGGAATTTCAGGCGTGTTTTATCACATTTCACTGGATAGACATATATTCCAATTAAATCTGCTGTATTTACTTTTATTTCCTCTACTTAAGCTCATGCACTGAAGGGTTACTATAGTAAGAGACCTCTTATAATGAGCAATATGAACAAATAAAATGTACAGGGAAATAGTGAGAGGAAAGGAACATTAGCTGAATTTCTGTCCTTGCATGAAAACATCCTCTGTTAACATCTCCTAAGCTAATAAACCAAAATGAGTAGGAGATATTTTAAGGCATAAGGTTTGGACAGAAGAGCCTGCAGATTTGTAAGAGGTTACTCTTACTTTAATCCTTTTAACACGCATACCAACTTTCTGCCAATATGATGCTTCGCTTACGTATTTCGACAAAAAGACTGATTTATTAAATAAAGCCCTATGATGCAAATGTTACAGTATTATACGGAAATAACTTTTATATTTAAAGTCATATAAGGGAAAACAATTTTACTTTTCTTCCTGGGGAAAATATTTTAAATGCCTAATTTAAATTACAGTGACCCAGATGCCCAAAAGCTGCTTGCCTGTCTTTCCACCTTGCAATTTATCAGTAGATGATAACATGCCTGGTGTGTTGCTTCCTTGCTGTCACCATCAATTGGCATAAAAATTGATACTTTGACAGCACATACTGTTTATAAGGCTAAAAGCTGAAGTCATATTAAATCTCCTTGATTTTTGGTAGCTATCCTTATAATTTATGGTTCAGTCGCACATATATGGCATACCACACAGGGACTGAAAATCTTTTTAGCTTCAGAAATTGGAGGGATGGCATTCTTAATCAGAACCTCAGTCCTATTAAATCAATGGGAACGGAGAGTATTTGAGTACTGATTTTCCAAGCTGCTGTGAATCACAAGCTGGGCACCCTGAAAACTGAGGGTCCTTACAGTCTCTAAATCAATTACATTCTCCTGATGCCCCCTCAGTATGTTCATACATGAGATCCTTCCCTCATGGGGAGTATGGCATCACCCAAGGACACAATAATGTTGCACAGCCATGTCACAGCTGGCATCTCTACAGCAACGTGCAACGTGGATACCCACAGTGGCGGGGATATTGGTAGTTTTTCTGTTGCAGCATGAGTGGCAGACTGCAGCTGTGTCGGCACTGGCTGGGTCACTGCCCGGGCCATTCCTGAACTGATGGAATTGGTCAGTGACAGCCTCCTCCTGCTTTAATTAGACTCGAGCTGGCACATCGCACTCTTCTGTTTCCATTTTGCTGGGCCTGCTAATATGGATCGTTGTTGACTCTGCATCTCTTCCAGCTTTGAGCTGTTTTAATGTCTGCAAGGTAGATTCGCAACAACCGACGCCACATTTATTCCACATGTAAAATATTGCACTGAAGAGTAAAGCAGCCTGCAAACCGTAACAGCAGGAGTACCTACGTGAGAAGTGGCTAGCAGGAGTACCTTCTCTTGAGGGAGACGGTCTTCAGGAACAGAAATTATATCCTGTCAGTATGGTTTCTTACTCTAAAGATCATTTAACAGTAGAGATACTATGCCAGCCATTGATGGCAACTGCAGGTTCTCCTGGGCTGTACATTTGCAGCAAGAACCTGGTACTTCGGATGTTTGTAAAAACAGATCAAACTTCTGCAAACAGTCACAGAAACATCCTTGTTCCACTGTAAGTCCCATCTTGTTTTGTTTGTATCAGTTTGTATGTGTTAAATGTTAGTGTTGGCAAATTTTCAGCTGTAATTCAGAAAGTTAGCCAAGGAAAATGGACTTTTTAGATCACCGCTTGCGTATTGAGAAGTTGCTGGAGCACAGCAGAATCACAGAGCAGCTCAAGACATTTTCCTAGTAAAATAGATTGTATATAGTAAAGTTGCTACTGTTTTTAGTAGAAGTAGATGCAAAATATAGTCCCTAAATCAGTCAGTCAAAAGAAAAAAAAAAAAAAAAGGGAATCTGTCCTTCAAAAAGGAGTAGCTAGAATGACTGAAGTTATTAATCGTATTATGTCAGTATTTGCCATTTCAAGAACTTCAAAGCTAAACCTTTTGTTAATGCACAAACTATTTAGATGGGGGATGTGGACCCATTTGCTGAATATTATTGAACTCGTTTTTAAAAGATAAAGGTTTTCTGAAATTTAAAAGTAGAGACACAGAGGAAAAAAAACAAGCGGTCTGCGGTCTGTTTGGTAGCTGATATATACCATTATCCATCTGCCTGTTTGGGCCTTCTTAGTGAAATAATGCTGCCAGTGAGGGCTCTGCCAACCGCATTTGCAATTTTCTTTCCATTTTAAATAGCAGGCAATTTTAGATCCTACTTACATTACTCATATGATTTTCTCCAACTGTTACTATTTTCCACTGACAGAGAAAATATTGTTTGATATGCAATCTGTTCCTTGCCTTCCAGATTTCGAATTTAAGCTCGTCTCAGCAACCAGCTCGCTATTTTCTTTTAAGAAACAAACTCTCACCTCAGCATTTACAGAATAGAAGCAGCATGAGAAAAGTTATAAAGTTACTGCCATCCCAACACATGCATTCCTATTGAACATCATACAAACTCTAAGAGAATCCTCAGAGGGACTGAATTATTTAGTATATTATTCTATACAGTTCTTTTAAAAACGGAGGTATCTTAAAATACCTGGTAGAGATACAGCTGTTGCCGTAAGCACAGGTTAACATACAGGCTTGCAGAGTTGTGAAGTGGTCTGTGTGCATTAACGTGCAACAGGCGACTTCATCCCCTGTGGTTGCCATCCCAAAGGCAGTCACCAGGGGACAGAGAGGAAGCCGGGACTCAAGAGATGCAACTCCTTGCATAAAGAAACCTTCAGATTTTCTAATCTCTGCTTTCCTAATAGGTGTTTTCCTGAGACATGTGGTTCCCATTTAAAAGGCAACAGAAACAGGAAGAAGGTACAACAATGTTTTGCTTTACGTGCACAAACACTGTGCAGGATGCTCTCCTCTCCGTCTGTCTTTTTAGCCCAGCAGACTGTCAGATACACGAAAGGGACGAAACCCTCTTCTCCAGGCAGTCCAGGATGCAGGAATCTTCCCCCCGCTTCCCAATACTCTCCTTGTTCCCAGGAATAAAACAGGTCACATGAAACAAAATGGACGTAACCTACACCAAACACTTCCAAGCTATGTAGGACCTGAATGGTAAGGAACTGTAAGTCAGTAACTTCACGCAACTGATGAGGCAGAATATTGTTTCGCAACCCATATGTATCTAAGCAGATCACCTAAACATTAAAAATAATAGCTAAGAAAAACCATAGACCGTTAACATCCTCAGAAACAACCTAAAGCAGATATTGAGCTAGACTTTGACTGTTTATCAGTTATCGTTTCCTTACTTGCAGAAGAAGCAATAGCTCAATTTTTATTTTAATGCCATATTATTAATTTTTTTCTTTCTTTCCAATAGTTTTGTGGACCACCAAGTAATGTCTTATAATGTCTTATAGGTTGAGAAATTGTTGGAAGGTTCGTCTGCCTCAGAGCAGTGAAGAGGCAGGAAAGATCCATTTTGCACCTACATGTGAAGGGATAGCTGCTGATTTCTGCCCCTGAGGGTCTTACTTCTTACTTTAAGTTAAAAGTGGTTACTTATATGAATAAAACAAAGTCGTCTGAAATTTTTAGTGACTCCTAAACTACTAACTTTCTCACCCACATAGCTAGAACAGGAAGCAGGTATACTCAGGGGGAAAGCTTTAATATTCTAAGAGTTTCATCTAATAAATAATGAATAAAATGTCTAATATAGTTGCCACTGAGAGATGAATCTCTTGCAAATCTTGCTAACAAAAAAGGGTATATTTCCTGAAAATGCCTTTTTTGTTAAATAAAAAAATCCTAGCCTTTAAAAGAAAATGCTGAGCTACAAAACCCAAGTTTTGTACAACTTAGACAAGTTGCGTCTGTTGTTTGTATTTATAATTAAGATAACATTAGTTACCCAGATGGAATATAACTTTACTTTTTCATTAAAGAAGGTGCAATCTTCAGGGAAAAAAAAAAAACACCACACACAGGATTTCAAAACTATTTTGGTACTTTTGACAGAAGATAAGAAATAGTTCAGGTGCTTGATTTAAGGCTGCAGGAGCTTAAATTCATGAATTACAGCTGCTGCAACCGTGCTTAGAAGCTACTAAGCAACACAAAATGAGCAGCCGGTGCAGTCCAGCTTGAGCTCTACATTGCAAATGTTTTCACTGGGAAAGAATATTTCCYCCCCCCCGCAACAGGAAAGATTGTGCAAATACATGCAAAGCTGTTACCTCCGATGTCCCACATGCTGTTCAGCAGGAGGCTGAGGGACCTGCAACTCCTTCGGCCTCTGCCCCCATCAGCACGCCCACCCCGTGCAGGGCAATCAGAGGGCAGTGCTGGGAGCAGGTGGTACAAAACCAGGCTGGCAATGAACTGCCAGATTCATTAGGCTGGCAACGCACTAACTGTGAGTCACCAAAGTGACTTTGTTCATGTTAGTAATTGCGGTGGTTTCATTTCTCTATTTATTAAATCAAGGTGCAGCTCAGCTTGCAGCCAGAGGAGAAATCCATGTTATTACCAAGGTGATGCGAAGTGCTGAAGGCAGGGGCTCTTCCTCATTCTACCCACCTGACACTGCTTATCCCAACAGCAGATTAAAAAAAAAAAAAAAAAATCTAATAGCTATGATAGACTGAGGAAGAGTAAATTTAGAGTTTAGAGAAAATTCACCATCCTGTGCTAAAAATATTGTACATTTTTTAAAAATTATAGAACGACCCTGGCCATCGGACTTGGTTTAATCTAGAGAAACAGCATCCAACTCTCTTGCTAAATTTGAGAGAATCAGAACAACCTTTTAGATAGACACTGAATTTCAGAGATCATTTTAATATTTCAGCTTTTAAACTGCCTGGGATCATTAAATGTATCGGTAATACATTATTGGTAAGTGTAAACGATAATTCAGTCTATATACCTTTAACATAAGTAGCTTAATTCTAATGAGAAAACACATTTGTTCCAGTTTCTCACAGGCACATTTGAATTACATCTGAGCTAAAGGCACAGCCTTGATTTTGGATTCCTTAATGACGTCTCATTAACAATGAAGCTGAACAAAAACTTGTCATAAATAAACGTAAAGGACATCGATGTGGGAAAAGATGTTATTTCATTAGTTGCGCAACTCTTGCTATGCACAGAATTACAGAGGAAAGCAGTTTATAAAAGAATAAACATATTGTATATTTACAGTAATTTTAAAATATTGTAGTCTATTCTGGTTGTCCATTACATTGACTGCAATATAAGCGCAATTTTTTACAGAAAAAAATTTAATGCAACTATCCTTACTGCCAGTGCAAAATGCTTTAAAAAAATTACTACTTTAGAAAAGTGCCTTCAGCTAGGAGTCCTAAAGTTAGTGTTAGTAGAATAAAGTTTATTCTAAGAAACATTCTCAAAAACGTATGTTATTTTGGCAAAGTGATACGGGAAGGCTGTAGGGTGGTGTTCTGGAAATAGATATTCCAACCAAGACTAACAATGAGGAAGCTTATTCTGAAGTAATGAATACACATCATAGAATCATAGAATAGTTTGGGTTGGAAGGGACCTTTAAAGGTCATCTAGTCCAACCCCCCTGCCATGGGCAGGGACATCTTCAGCTAGATCAGGTTGCTCAGAGCCCCGTCCAA
>JAYKAV010001698.1:863934-905700 GCA_035582835.1 Phoebastria nigripes
ATAAAAATCATAGAATCATAGAAGAGTTTGGGTTGGAAGGGACCTTTTAAAGGCCATCTAGTCCAACTCCCCTGCTGTGGGCAGGGACATCTTCAGCTAGATCAGGTTGCTCAGAGCCCCGTCCAACCTGACCTTGAATGTTTCCAGGGATGGGGCATCTACCACCTCTCTGGGCAGCCTCTTCCAGTGTCTCACCACCCTCAGCGTCAAAAATTTCTTCCTTCTATCTAGTCTAATGTTGACTTTCAGCTGCAATTCACTGGAATAATTACTCCACATTAACATATCAACAAGTCGGCAATCAGCAATCTGAATCTCAGGTCACTGACTACCTCCTGAAAAGTGTTGTCCCCTCCACCCCTTCCTACCATACATGGTCTTCATGCCAAACTCTTGATCTTCTTAATACTTTGTTAACTATAAAATATTCCAGTAACCAAGAAACAAAACTTCTCATATATCAAGTTCTAAGTGTATGGATGGCACAAGTAAAAGGACATGCTAAGAACAAAGTTTAAAACAGCATCACCATGAACTTGGTGACCAATGGCAGTCACTAATCAGCATAACCAGAACGAGCAGGTGACGAGGCATGGTGCCGCACAGTTTTGAAAATGATTTTGCTTTGCATAGCCCCTCCATTTTACTTCTCTTGATTTTTGTTATTGTTTACATTTTGTTGCATTCTTCTGCTTTGCATTAACTTTCTGGTAAAGATCGGGAAAGGGTGAAGACAGGTTGATGGTTCAGGAAACGGCACTAAGGAGCCATTCCATGACAGACAGCCAGGTCTCATCTACTCCTGGCTACTAGAAGCAGGAGTTTGCTCCATTTTAATTTCCATATAAAATAGGTTGCTGAACCTAAGACCATTTTTCAATATGTAGATTTCTACTTCCTGTAAAACCCCCTGGACAAATGTCAGAGCTTGTCTATCTCAAAATGGGTACAGACAATGAAGCACCTGCATACGCCTAGAAGAGCTGATATACAGACACTGAAATAAAATTTTGCTCTTAAGATTTCCCTCTAGATTATTTTCTTTACAAACTGCCAGAAAATCTCTCGCTTTTACTTGAATGGGCTTCAGGAATGGGCAGAGCAGAGCTTCCATTATCTTAATTTAAGGACTGATAATACAACACTCCTGCGGGACTGGGACCAAGAAAACAGCCTGGCGTCTCCGACTCTGATGAGCTGCTGAATCCCTCTGAAAACCCACCTACTGGAGCAACTAAAAAATGAGTTGCATCTTAACAAGTAGCACAGCTCATTTTATTTTTACCTCATTATACAGTTTTCTAACGCTATTACTACATAAAAATCCTGGTCTAGTTTGCCATGCAGTCATCTGTTCTTCCAACAATACCTTTAAAATAAACACACATAAATACTTCTTTTTCCCCCAGGAAGGCTATTTTGTTAAAATGTGTTTAGTGCTGATGATAACGACCGAACAAAAAAACTCCACATTTAAAAAACAAGGAAGGTATATGGCCAGCACTAAGTGCTATTAGCTGCTAATTTGCCTTTTGTTAATCTCCTTATCTCAGTTTAAGATGTTTATTCTCTACCAGATCATCAGAGAAAAGATAAAGGATGTGTTACGTGCTTTTCCTGAAACCAGTTTCAATTGCTTCCCTTGGAAGTAAGCTTAGCATCATGGTGTTTATACTCGGAAGTGTATTTTCTGAAGTGTAAAAAGCAGAGTGTACACTATGATCTAGAAAATAAATATATATGCACATAAAATAAAAGTAGCAATTCTCAGAGCTCTACCATTACTATGTATGCCATTTACCCCAGTTAAGAATGTTTCCATTAATTATCTTTTTTTAAACAAAGGGGTTTTTATCTAAAAAACGTAAAGAAATATTTTGAAATGAATTTTCATACCATACCCACCCTGTTACAAAAGTATAACTTAAAAAAGACCAAACCCTAATACACTTAAAAGCCTAAAAATCAAACCCTAATACACTTAAAAGCTTAAAATTTAAATTTAAATAAAAATAGCCAGGTGGATACAACCAAAGATGTGCTTGACACTTCTATTTTTGGAATACTGATATTAGAATTTCTGTTACCTCTAACAATAATGCTCATTGCAAGGTAAGTTTTATGGAAAGAAATGTTATTACGGAAATAAAAGCTTGGTCTTTTGCAGTGCAGAGGATCATTCTCCTTTGAGAGCATGACCACAGTGGAATAATTAGTCTGACATTTAAACGTTTCTATCCTTTTAAATTGTTTATGCCCTTTAAGCAAAACAGCTGATTATGAACTTCAATATTTTTCATCAGTCTAGGGAGAGTCCTAGGTTGCCAATATATAGATAATTCACCAAAACAGATCCAGCTATGCTTAATTTTAAGAAAGCCTAATAAAATTTAAGTACTAGTAGATCTTTTTCCTTTGACAAAGCAAGTCTTTATTGCTTCAAGTCTATCTTCGACTAAATCTTCTTGAAATGGCTGGTAGGGAACACAACATCAGTGAACACTGAATGAAGGGTTGTTTAATAAAGCAACTTTTATTTAAATAAGTCTCCTCAATTTAAGTTGTGTGATGTGCAGTTTTTTTGGCACAATGCCAAGTGTAAAGTAAAAAATGTCAAAAACTGAGAAATATGTTGTTTGAGGAAAATATCGGGGGGGATACTTTACTGGAAGGGTAGTGTTGTCTGTTCTTTCACATAAAGACACACAGAACACTGACCGCTTGTTTAAGCTCCCTTCTAGGCAAACAGCCCCCTGTCCTCATTCAGAGGGCTCCTGTCTTGTCCTTACCCCAGCAAGCAGCATTCCCCCACGCCCTGCTCCAGCAAGGGCAGAGCGGCGGGAGGAGGCACACCACCACCCAGCTTTCCTGCTCCACCTCCTCCTCCTGTGGGAAGACTGTGGACAACAGGCCATGGCCCTTCCCCTTGGAGAGACTGGGAAAAGAAAGAGAGGGGAAACGCTGCAGCCCAGGAAGAAAACAGAATTTACTTTTAAGGACTAACAACTGGCAGCAAAGACCTTCCACGTGCCTCATCCCTTTTGGATTCCCACCACTCTACATCACTTGTTGGCCACACGGGCACCCCATAAACCTGGCAAAACAGAAAGAAGGTTGCTTAATAAACACAGTTTCTTCTCCAGCCCTGTCCAGCTGGTCTATGAAGGCCACAGGTACTTGCAGGTATTTCTGAAAGCAGCCGGCGGCAACCCTCCAGGACCTGTCGAGCATCTGGCAGGGAGGCAGGTGCTTTAACCTGACCTGCAGCAGCTGGGCAGCCGACTCATTTGGAGTCAGCACAGCTGTCATTACATTGGAGCCAAATTCCCAGTTCTTAAGAGGCGACATTCAATGTTATTTTTTTATGCTGGCAACTCAAAGTCAGCCACGTGCTATTTAAACTGCTCTAAATCCAGATTTTGTATACACAGAAAGCAATAAGGGTTTCCGCTGGTGATATGCGAGTTGATGTGATTAATAGGGCTTTTTCATCTCTGACTACCATTATTTCCATATAGCCTGAGGATTACTGCTGTCCTAAGAGGTCCTGCATACTCTTACAGTTAAAAACYTGTTCTTAAAATGAATGTAATGTGAACTTAAAAATAAATAGAAAAAAATGCTATCTCCTAATATTATTTTCTTTTCATGCAGAATCAGTTGTGCGATAGGGAGGATGCACACATACTTCACTAACTTTCATTCAATAATACAGAACAGTTGTCACCATTCAGATAACACGTCACTGGCCTCTTCCCAGATCAGACTAAAACTACCATGAATGCTAAAAAATAACACAATCAGTGTTAAGCCTTGGTATAGAAAGGTAATTTCAGTGCCAATTTTTGAAAACACTTCCTTCTCCCATTCTCCTTTTCTTCTGCCCCCTCCTCCTCTGCAACTATTCCACAATGTGTCCTTTGGCAGAAGAGTGGCACACACGTCTAGAGGAGCAGACTGCATCATGGAAAACACTGACCCTAAATACCTCATAGGTATAAGGGTCACAGTTAACAGGGGCTCCTATTGAGAAGCTGGCATAAGAAAAGTCTAACGCAGCCCTTGCAGATACATCTTGGTGAGTGGGTCTTACTACTACTCCCTATCCTGATCTGAGGACCCCATTTTGCAAGGTGACTGAAAAGCTAGGAAAAGTGCAGCAAAAAGGCCAGAAAACCTATCTGAAGTCTGGAGAAAATGTCCTGTGGTCAGTCTTAATGAGCTCAATCCATTTATTTATTTATCACAAACAAGATTTAGTGGTGACTTAATTACAGTATATGGGACTTTCAAAGGGGAGAAACAACAGATATTAAAGAGCTTTTTGAGGTATTGGAGGAAGTAAGGACAGGACAAAAAAAAAACCAAAACAAAACCAGAAAAAACTTCCATCGGCCAGAAAGAGAAGCTGGATAGATTCAGCCCAGATTAAGGCAGTGCATTTTACCAGCGGATTAACCACTAAGACAACCCAGAGAGGGTTTCTTATACCCCAATATCTCCAAGCACAGACTGGATGCAATTCAAGGAGACTTTGACTGTTAGCAAAACACGATGTATACTTTAACTAAACATCCATGACTTAGCTCTATATAGGGCTAACTATGTGCCATATAATGTTCTGGAAAGCACCAGAGTGCAACTGTTCAACGTTCACAAAGCATGCCTTTAGCTCTGGCTTTCTTGAGAATAAACAGCAGCTAATAATCTTCTCCCAGAACGAGGAAGAAACTCTTTCAAACATTGATTCAGAGTAAGAAACAATATTTAAATTTTCTGAATTGATTTCACTCACCTTTCTTGGCTAACGTGACCCTTTGTAAATATACCACTAGATAACAATACTACAGTCCAGTCTGGCCTTAAAGGAGGTTCAGCCTAAAAGGCTTTGACATCCCCAGTCCAGCCAAAGGTGGGCTTACAAACACTAACGATGCAGTCAGAAATGGTTCTTGCTCATGGATCTTCAGCCGGGCACTGCTCTTGCAAGTCTGAAGACAATTCCTCAGCCTACTCAAATTAAGAGCTACATTGCTGAAAAGTGTCTTAATTCACTAAGACGCTTAAATAGTTATTAATAGGGCAATTTCAGAAAAATACTGCACAAAATCTCAGGTGTTTTTTTTAATTAATATTAAGAAGCACACCCAGTAAGCCTCTCCCTTATTAACACTCATTTATCACTAGTTAGGCATTTTTTAAAAACAGATACAAAGTTACTGAATCAAATCCAATAAATAAAATAACTGAGAAATACAATTTTGAGAAGTCCTTTGTCTCTTCAAGGAATGGTCAGCATCATGGCATCACTCCTACAGCTACATTGGTGAAAATACTGAAGCCACAGACACGGCCTTTGGCATGGAGCGTTTCTCGAGCCTGTGCTTCTTACTTTGGTAATACACGGATTTAAACACCACCTTGGGAAGACTTCCTCAAACTGGTAAAATTCAGTTGAATTGTGAGTTGTCCTTAACACAGATAGGATGAACATCTGGGAGCTGCTAGGGTTAATGAGTATGTGACACAGCAAGGTGGATTCACTCACACATCCCTTAATTAACACATTTATAAATATTCATAGGTTAACTAGATCTCTAATTATTCCCAGAGACTTAGAGAAGCCTAATCTTCTATTAAAACCTTAGCCTTTTATCTTTTTATCTGCTAGCGGTTTTTTGACCAAATGTTAAATCTGTCACTTGAAAAAAACTGTGAATTAGGGAGTGCTCATTAAAATTTGGAAAACTCATTTCAGTGAGAAGTTAATTTAATTAAAACGAAGTGAAATATAAACAGCATGGTGCAACAAGATGAACAAGGAACACTAAAAACATGTACTACGTTGTCTTATTTCAGGTGTAATACCATTTCGTGTTGGTATTCTTCACACTACAGTAAAGCTTGAGGCAAAAACTAAAAGAGGACTTACTACTTTATTGCAGATACGTGAATATGCCTCGAGTCTGCCTACGTATCAGTACGCGACGAGTCTGTCCCTATGCTGTATACAGATGAATCAATTACTGGCCATCTCATTTTCCTCCTCCACAGTGGTTCGACCATGCCATTCCTTTACTCCACAAACAATCCCAAGCCACAATGGGACCCACCTGACCCATTACAGTGTTCCAGAAGAGCACAGACCAGACTTTGTTGGAGGTGCTGGTACAGCATCCTGTCCTGTATCAAGACATTTTCACCATACCTATATTTTGCAATGCAACCCTGCGGGCGGAGAGGATACAGATGCCCAGGAGAGTCCTGCACTAATGCAGCTGCAGCATTTATGGCAAGTTGGCCCAGGCATCCACACTGCTCTGTGTATTTCAACCTTGCCTACCAAATACTGCCCTCTCCCAACTAGTCTGCTGCGCTCTCACTCTCGATCCATACTTTTGCAGGAAAACATGCACGGAGATTAACTCTGATTAAAAAAAAAGAAAAATCTTTCCAATTTCAGCCCAAGAACTGTTCAGAATCACCTCTTCAGAACAGCAGAGACCTCTCAAATAGACTCATATTCTCCAACAACCACTCAGTGCCCAGAAAATAAAACCTGCAGCGCTTAGAAACCTGTTACCAACCCCCTCAGGTTCCGATTTTTTCTTCTCTTTCCTGTTACAGATTTTCCCTTGTCAGAAACAGCTTTGCAGTATCACAGCTGAAATATCACCTACAAAGAACCCTATACTCCAGTTTCGCGAGATGAAACACTCGTAACCGCTGAAATACAAGTCCCATCAACTTCTCTTCTTGTGAGGACTGCAACTCCTAGATATCAGTGCAGATTTTGCCCTACCTAAGAGCCCAGTGATGGAGGTAGGAAGGGTTGGAAGATGCACTGGATGCACATTGGAAGATCAGCCAGACGAGAATACGCTGTGCAGAGGACAACTAATAGACTAGCATAGGTGATTCTTCGATGTGAATGTGCAGACATGTTTGCTCAAAGGTTAGAAAATAGGCAAGAAATAGGTAGAAGAATGGCAAAAATCCATAGCTGTTTCAAAAGGGAAAAAAACAACTCCCATGTTTCTTGTAGAATCAGGCAAAAAAAATTGTTAACTGAATTGCAAGTAATTTGAGCTGGAAGAGACACTGCTGAACAGGAAAAAAATCTTACAAGGACATCTTACAGGGGATGCACTTGCAGTCAGTTGGAAGTTAGCAGGAGCGTGACTCTCAGGAGTCTCTTTTGGTGACAGAAAACTCAAACACAACCCAAGACTGAATTGTTTCTTTGCCTAGCCAAAGGCTGCATATTGGAAAAAGGCAGGCAAAATAATACAAGACTGGTGAAAACATTTGGCAAAATATAATTTGACACCTGTGTTTATACAGCTTACTGAGGAGAGAATTCACTGTAATGCTATAATCAGAAACTGATAGCTTCTGTATCTTCCATTTTTTAATTATGAGGACACTGAGAAGAAATTATCAACTTTTATAACATTGGTATAACACCTAAAGAAATAGAGATTAAAACCCTCATCAGCTTATCTACACCTAGTGTACTACTTTTTGGGTGTTTTGCATCTCCAAATTCCTTTCCTTGAAAAGACACTATTTCCTACGATCCTTTTGCTTTTATTCACACCCATTTTTCCCTTATATCCTGCTCCCATTCTCACTCATTATATTTTTCCTTTTCCTCATTTCTTTCCCTTTTAATGATCTGAAGACTATACAAGGAATATATTGTCAGCCTATATGAATTTTATCACAAAAAATGCATCCTACTTAAATAAAATCAGCTTCCTAAAAATACCCTGGTTTGAAGACTTCAGAAATTACACTCATATAACAATGATAGATAAATACAAAGCAACGGAGAGCAACTATAGCTACAGGTATCCAATATGTAGCAATTATTCCTTTACAAAGAAGCATAATCTCACAGTGCCTATATTGAAGAACGTAAGTTATTACTGAGTGTTATATGCAGTTTTATGCATACAAACATAAATTAGATATTGATACTGCACACAAGTTCAGTTTGTACAGTTTTGAAGTTCACTAAAATATTGTAAACACAATTAGAAATCCAGAAATGACATCCAGCCTCGCACTGCTAAGCATATCATCTCCAAGCCAACAAATACAAAATTACACTTTCCATGTTGGTCGAGGCTAGTTCCCTCACTGCAAACTGGCCATGTTCCCATTACATAGCATTTGGTGCTCTGGTTTTAAAACACAGTTGTTCTTTGTTGATGTTTCTTCAGTTTGTAATAGCTTAGTTAATGTGAGGGCTGAGCAAATGAAATAAATCTCACCCATTCTAGTTACTGATGAAGTTCTAACAGCAAACCATCACCAGAATTGCAATAAAGTTTTGTTTCATAGGGAATTAGTTGGTTCACCTAATGAAAGAGTTGAAAAGAAAATTAATATATTTGTATAGTGAGTGCTCAGGGGACCAAAACTTAGGATGAACTGAGGAGCTGAGGTTTTGACTGTATGGAAGTAATTACTATTATTTTGGGAAATAAAATGCTGAAGTGTATTATACTTTTCATGGTGCAACTAGTATGGCTAACAGTCCTTTGGAAAAGATTAATTTCCTTTCGAGAGAGGCAATATGAAAGAAGAATTAGTGAATATGAGACAAAAGACATGGTATTGTGATACAATATAAAAAAACCTCTATAGAACAATAATGATTGATAAGTACTGTACAAGGCTTGCATGAAAGCAAAGGCTAAAGGAAAAAAGGATAAAACTATATGATCATGAACAAGGGAAGTTAAGCAAATATGATAACACTTCAAACATAACAGCAGGATTTCATATGGTGAATTAATGATTAGATACAGAGAAGTACAATGGCAAGTCAGAAATCTTACTGYGGTTTTGTTGAAATTCCTTCACCAAATATATATCAAAATTACAAAAAAAATTTTAAATAGATAATACATTAACTATTGTAAATATAAGTTGACCAAGTATAACGTAAACCTTTTCAGAAATATCTATGAATATTGCAGCTGAATTGTAAACATGAATAATCAGATGCTGATAGGGTAAAAACCATGTCGCTTGCAGCCAGGCTAAATATGCTGTTATTCATCTTTTCCTTTGCAACAGCACTGTTTCTAGGAATAGCAACCTGGAAGTGCTGGGATTCTGGAAATGGTTTTGAGGAACCCCCCACAAAACCAGGAGTTTCAGGATAAAATTTCTTGGCTTTTGCTTTATGACACTCAGTGGAAAGTCTTGTTCCTTATATAAACTCTTAATTTCAAACGTTTATTTGAAACGCATATACTGACTTTGTACCAAAACAAGACTGTTTCTAGACTCAATTGTTTTGTTTCCGTCATTTCTCCCACTAAATGGAAGTTCAGAACTGAAGACAAAGTTGCAAGCATCACATAAACATCTTCATCCCTTTTTAAGGGAGCAAAAGTGTTTGCGAGTGAATTACCAAAAAAAAAAAAAAGTATAAGAGGAAAAAGCCATGATTTTTAACCAACAAGCAAGCGAGTTCACTACAGAACAGTTCTTCACATCAGAATTCAGTATAATTGTCAGTGTTTTCCCAAGAACAACTAAGAGGTGAAAGAGAAAAGTTGACTCAGGGAAGTGGGATGAACAACAGATCCTTATGAAAACATCACCTAGTCATACTTCTTCAAACAGAGCTTGGCCTGTGACTCTGTGGAGAACTAGCATCTTCTCCCCTGATTCAAAACCAATTAGAACGGCTACACTTAATAAATGTTTTGCTTTTAGCTTTTAATATAATGGACATCCGTATTGTATATCTGAAAAATGAGTAAGTACAGATCAACAGAAATGCAAATATCAGCAAYTTTTTGCCAGTACTGTCTATGTGGGGTTTTTTAAACATTGTTTCATAACATCCAGTAACTTTGGAAAGCATCCTGACAAACGTAGACTAATGCATGCACTGAACAGGCAGGTGGAATTCAGCGGGCTGCCACCCCTTTCCGTCTTGTGCTCTCTCCTAATGGTCAATGTACCTCACAGCGCTGGAAAAAAGAAACATATGAACCCATCTTTCCTACTTCAGAACTAGCTGTTGAAGAGAAAAAAAAAAAAAGCTTTAGATTCCCAACCATAATTCAGTTATTCTGAATGTAGTATCCAAATCCCGCCAATCAGATATTCCCGGTATTATTGGTGAAAAGTAGGCTAGGAAGGAGATCTAAAAGAGATGTTGCGAACAGGCTAGCAGATACATTTCTGCAAGCAAGAAGTTACAGTATTTACTACAACCTACAAAAAATAAAAATAGATTATCAAATAGATAGAAAACATTTTGTAGACATTATCAGTCATGGCATTCTTGACTGAAYAGCAACCAACTAGCCATGCGATACTTTCTTATGTTTCAGATATATCAGAAGCACAGTGCAGCACAAGCACCACTTCTGTCCAGACCAAAAAGGCAGCTGCGTGTGCTGTCTTGCTCTAGCATAGCACATTTCCTTCTATCATTCAGCTATGCACACTTTTTTTTCCATTGGATTTATTTTAAAGTTGTTTTAAGTTTTAATGATATATTTTTAAACAAGGCTATCCAAATCAACATCCACTTGATTTTTTAGTTTTCAGGCTTTCCATAATAGATCTTGGTCCCCTCTAAAGAATACTGTACCTACTATTTAACTGTTATGAAGATCAAACAGTTCCATCCTGAAGACTGTGAATGATGATCCAGGGCTAAATTTCAGGCGCATCAAGAACCTTCCATTAGTTTTAACTGTATGAGAGGAAATCATTCAGGTACATCTCAAGTAAGGCAAGCAAAAATCCAGTGACCACTCCTGAGTATTTAGTTGTCAGTGCTTTTTAAAAAGAAATCAAATTTCCTTATACATTATTTGCAGTGTGGAATATGAGTATCATCGATATACATCCCACTCGCATAGGTTCTATGATAAAACATGAAATATCTGCTCTAACGCCAGAAATACTGAATGCTGTATCTTAACTGCATGCTGCGTGATACTGATTTAACAAAAATCTTTGTTAATGTTACAAATCAATCAGCATGGTTCGTATTTAATCACTGCTGTAACTGCAATCACAAGTGTAATTGCTGATTCTTTTTTGAAGTGCTGGAGGGATACTTTTTTTGGATAAAATTTAAGACCAGAAACGGGACTATCTGGTGCCTGCTCCTAGTTTCTGGATTTCCATTTACACAAGCCAATAGGAAAAGCCGTGGGCAGAGTTCTGCAAAGCTGACTCTCAGTTTCACACTGTGATGGACACCTATTGCAACTTGTAGCCCCCAAAAGATGCAGTCACTAGAACAGTTTGTCTCAAAAACTGCAGTACGTTCCCTATTCATTTCTTCCCTGCATGAAGGGAACATAACAGTTCTGTGAATAAGGCCCTTAACATCTCTCTATTAGGACAGGAGATATGAGTAGCAATTATGATAATTAAACGTAATTACATTAAAAATAATTAGCACTTTAGCTATCAATTGCAGTGCACTGCACAGCAATTAAAAACAGACCAAATTTCAGTATAATTTTTATTACTCTGTTCTTCATTCAAAACAGTAAACGGTAGAGAGTATTTTCTTTTCATGTGTGCTGTGCACTCATTTTAACGGGCACTATCATCATCTGAGTAGAATAAGTACTACCAGAGGTGACATAATTGTCAAAACATTACAGTTTGGACTTTTTCCCAAAAGACTCAAGAAACTTATTTTAATATGTATACTTATGAGACCGTGAACAAAAGATGCCTGCCATCTAACTTTATGGTTTAACAGATCTCTCCTTGTTAAAGATATTTAAACACAATTAAAATGGATGACAGGATCAAATTGAGTAAACAAACCTTTGAACAGACTTTATTACTGATTGACTACAGCATTAAAAATACTTCAGCATGCCAGTATCTTGTGAGAATTCAGTTGGACTGTTTGTACATATATAATAGCAAAACACACTTCAGCATTTATAGAATCTAGCTGTTTGGTACGAACCCAAACCAAACCAACATTATCCTTCTGGATCTATGAAATCGTACTGTCAGCTGGTACAGAACATAAGGTCTTCATAACAGATAATCTGATCAAATGAGTGCTGCTTGAAGTGCTCAGAGCTGGGACTGATGAAAGACTTCTTACACACTGGGTAGAAGTGCTCTTCGAAGCCGCCTCAGTGACGGATGGTTTATCCAGACTTGCTCATGGAAAGACACCTCTCCTTCTCCCACTTTTTGAGCAGATTCCTCTTTTCTTACATAAAATCTTAGGCTATTGAAAGTGATCCCACTCTGAAAACAGACTAACCTTTGGTTTTCCTTGCCTATCAACCGACCAGACCAAAATGCAGACAATAGGCAAAACAAATTATTTACTTGCCAGTTACCAGTTCTCCAAATTCAACTAATAACATACTCAAAATTCAAATTGAGTCCTTTCTCAAATGGTGTCATAAGAAATGACAGCAATGCTGCTAGATCCACACAGTGACATTGGACTGATTTGATTTGGTGAATACAGGCACAATAACACAAGAAAAAGAATATATTCATGTACCATTTCTGACTT
Organism: Phoebastria nigripes; assembly: GCA_035582835.1. Taxonomy (NCBI): domain Eukaryota; kingdom Metazoa; phylum Chordata; class Aves; order Procellariiformes; family Diomedeidae; genus Phoebastria; species Phoebastria nigripes. The sequence continues at coordinate 876,482 of JAYKAV010001698.1, forward strand.
AGATACTCACAACTGGATTGGAAAGAATAAATTAAAAAAAACCTGGAAAAAACCCGATTACATCAATAGAAATGCAGAAAGAAGAAGGGAAGTCATTCTGCTATCACCCAGCGTACATCATCTGCATAAATGGGTAACAGGCACGGGAGAGATTGCATAAAATTGCAGAATTTGCCTAGCAATGTAAACCCATATGAACACATAAAGTTAAATAAAATTATACCCAAGGAATAAACAGCTCTGAACCAGCTGACCAGTATTTACTGTTACAAGGTACTTTTAGATAGCCCGTTGCCTGGACACCACTTCTAAGCCAGTTACAAAACAGCCCTTCTCCCACCCTGTGTCTGCATTTAGATGACAAGTACTGCAGGGCACAAAGTATTCACTTGTATGCATTTGTGCAGCACCCAGTACAATATGGGTCCCATCTTGGTTTGACAGTAGGTGCCATAATTATAAACGTGATTAATACCTACCCCTGGAAGACATTTCTGGCCAATTCATGAGATATTTACTGCCAGCATCATGAATTCTACAAGTCGTTCGAAACGTACTCATTAATCATTAATAGAGTAAATATTTGCCGGTCTAGTGAAGCAACTAGGAATCCAATGTTTACCTGTGTTAAGAAAATCCATTATTTAAATACTGTCTAAACACCTGCCTTATTCATAGGCTTGTATCACAAAAATAACTGTTCCCACACTTGGCACTTGCATTACTCTCCACTTCAGAAAGACTTTCTGAGGCCAAACCATTAGCTGCTCACACTCTGCATCTTCTTTAAAGACTACAGCAGCATTAAGCACATGGCTGTTGCAAGCTGATTTACAGCACGTACTCCATTTCTAATGGAGTGCTTATAGACCTGTGCTTTTAGGGGTTGCAGCACTTAAAGGCATTTTAAGGAATATTGAACTTTTATCTGTTGTTTCTTCTATGCATCACATTAAACTTCCGCCCTCCATAGCCGCAGTCTTGACAGGCCTCTAAGGGAATTCTGGGTGGTTGGCATAACTAGGGCACAGACATGGGATAATGTCGCTGCCCTCCCTCTCAGAAAAATCCTGGAGGTGATGGGTCAAGAGAATAAATCTTGTGGGGAACTGGGAGCCTGTGAGAATAACAGGGTGGGGAGAGAGAGAGAAAAGCAAGGGGGAGAGAATATCACTGAAGTTTGTTCAAGTCTCAGGTTTGCAAAATGTAATCTTGCACTTGGTAACTGGAAATGAGCTGGGAGAATACTGCTTTGGCTAACTGGCCAAGCACAATTATTTGATTTTGAGCCGATTTCAGTAGATCCTGATTTTTCAGTATAATGACAAAAACCTTAATTCAGGTCAAACAAATACTAATGCTATAGAAATTTTTTGTATAAATCATTTTCATAAGAGCAGACTTTCGAATGACAAAAAGCAAAAAAAAAAAAAAAAAAAAAAAAAAAAAAAAAAAAAAAAAAAAAATCTAGACCAAAACCTTCTTTTACCAAGTTTAGTTCCCTAACTTAAGTCAATCTGTATAACATCTTCCTTCAGTAGGATGCACAACTCATTTCAGACTGCAACAGGTGGATGGAATTTAAATAACTTTATACAGACATGCGCACATACACACATATGGTATCTAAACACAGAAATGTTTAAAATAAACAATAAAATTGATCAGGTATCATTAGCTTGACGAGACATATTTTTACATGGTCCACGTCTAAAGTTATTTATGAATCATATACTTAGAGGCTGTGCCGTTAAACAAAACCTTTACATCTCTCTCCAAAATAAATCAAACCATTAATAAATCTAACTTTAATGTCTTATGTGCATGGGTATCTTCCAAATCCAAGTTCATTAAAAAAAAAAGAGAGGGAACATATCTCTGGAATTTATTGTTGGGTAATGCTTTTTGTTGACAATGTTCATTGCACATTTTCAATTTAACTTCTTCATTTGCCAGTGCAATAACTGGAATAAAACTTAAGGTGATTGAACTAAATTACAAAGAATTCAGAATATATAAATCTACACTTGTAAAAGTATGCAAAAAAACCCTGAAAGGAGGTCAGAAGAATGAGAAGAGATTCAAAAAATATAAGGTGGAACTGAAGGAATGGGTTTTGTTTGATACAAAAAAAGAGGGAGAGAAGAGGGATAAGAAAACCACCCTTCTCTGTCATGATAAAGAGGATGCTATGGAATAGATGATGATGTACAAAAAGAAAATCGGCTTAAGCTGCAACAAAGAGAATCAAGGTAAATAACAGGGAAAGCTCTTCCAATCTTACGATGATGAAAGGCAGCAATAGGAAGCTTGTAGTCTCCTTCAGTGGAAGTTTTAAAGACCTTAGACAAAACCTCTTTCAGGGTTGGTTTAAGTACAGTACACCCTGCATCAAGCCAACAGCTGAATTAAATGATCTCTGGGGGTCCCTCCTAGCCTCACATTTCCATGAGCACTATGATCCCTGCAGGTAACACATTAGCATATGCTATTAATCCCACTTCATGTTCCAGTTACAACACTCCCTGCGGGGCAGGAAAAAGGTAAATCCTGGATTTAAGTCAGAGCCAACACCTGTAATATTCTTGTAGAGAGCTGAAAGGTGAAAAAAAATAGCCACAGAACTGTTAACTCTGTGACCTACACTTGCATCAAAGTAACACAAACTTAAGTGATGGTACGATATCATCTACTATCTGACACTGTATTTGCGGAATAAGACACATATATTTTGTGGGGCTGTCCTTCAATGTGGAGAAATATAAGTAAGTTTCACTCAGAGCCCTCCAGCCTAGGATGGCTACAGGACATACACAGTCAATTAGGAATTTATCAGATTGTGCTGCTGAGTGGGCATGGGGTTTTCACACATAGTTGCATATATTTACCAAGCCTTCTTTATGTACAACCAGTAATAGCTTCTGGTTCAGAAACTGATAGTTGTGTCGTACGTTTGTTGCAAGGAGTGATTATAATGCCCATTTTTCAATCAGCAAAAAATAACTGATGCAAAAGGCCCGTTTACTGCAGATAAAGGAGATTGAAAAGTTTCTGGTAATAGCTGAGGCAAGAAAGAGCCTTTATGAAACAGCTCCGCAAAGAGAAGGGAAGGCATGTKAAGTTTCACCTTGTATAGCTGGAGTGTTTGGGCAGGTGGATATAACTGAACAGAAACTTATTTGCTTCTGAAATACATTTTTTAAAAGGTACGTAATAAATAAGAGCATTTACAAAACTCTCAACCTACCGTAGGCAGTCCATGACGTTATTCACTCAGCTTAACATGTACTCCCTAAAATAAAAATGAAATCATACCACTTACATTGAATTGAAAGAAAACCACAAAGTTCATCGCCTAGGACTCTGTGTTTCTCTTTTTATTAAAGCCTACAAAGTAGTAAGGCTCTCTAGCACTGTATCTATTAATAATCTAAGAAATAAACTAGAAAGAATTTTAATCAAGGAGTGCTTTCCAAATATTGTCTTAATAGAAGATACTATTTAGATAGCTATTTCATGCTAAAGAACTGCATATTATTGCCATTCTTGTAACCTGAAAGTGCAAATGAACATACTTAGATATGACATTTGAATTAAGGTGACTATATATCTATGAGAAAAACACGTAAGGTTTTCTGATGCTGATACCTACCAGCAGGTAGGTCAATGCTAACACCAGTTTAAGAATCCTTTGCGAGCAAAAAAATCCGCGATGAGGATAAACTATGCTTATTAAATTTCCAAACAACAGCAAAAGGGGAAAGACTTCACGAATATGCGAGGAAAAGATTAAATTTCAAAGGATTTTTTAAAAATTCAAAAATGCAAGTAAAAAAAAAAAAAAAAGTCTTTCAGCATAAGAAAGAGCAAGGTTCAACATTCTGGACGAAGCTTTTAGTCATACGGTTTAGTTTTAGGTAGTCCTGCGAGGAGCAGGGAGTTGGACTCAATGATCCTTATGGGTCCCTTCCAACTCAAGATATTCTATGACTCCTGCAGAAACAATAATTGCCTAAATACAGAATTGGTAAACTGCAGGCAGGCAGTCTGCAGAAAAAAATCAGGTGATCTGGGATTGATAGTGGGCCACCACAAAAATATCACACTGATGCAAAGGGCGGGGGCGGGAAGCTGTCCTTCCATTCAGCTTTGGAAAGGCATCAGACTATCAGATTTTGTCAACTTTATTTTGGCCACTCTAAGGTGCCACATTTCAGGAAGGATATATGAACCAGCTCATGAAAATCAAGAAGGGAGCAATGAGCTTTCAGCATCTAGAAAACATGATTTTAAAGAAAGCTTAAATATCCTGGACTTATTTAACCGCATGAAATGAAGACTGAGGTCATGATAACAGTTTTCAGCTGTGTCAGAAGGCCAGTCTAAGTACTACGGGATGACCTCTACTTCATATCTGTAGCGAGCAGAGCAAGGAAGACATTTAYGTTGGAAAGACATTTAATAGTAAGGAGAGTGAAGCATGAGGACTTATTTTCCGTGTCCACCACTGAATCATCTATATAAATAGCTATTAGGAATGCTACAGATATTATTAATCTAGTTGTGTCAGGGACACGGTCTGAATGACTTCCAGAGTTTATCTGCAGTCCTATAAATCTGTGGTGGTTTTCTACATACTGCCAAGCACACACATCTGTGTCTTTAAAGAGGTGTGTACACAGAACTAGTTTTGTTCTTTAAATACACTTCATTTTGTGTCTCTTAGAGCAATCATCTTAACAGAGCTGTGTGAAGACAAAAAAAATCCCCATACAGTAAATTTAAAAAAAAAAAGTTAATTTGGAAAAGTTCAAAGTTTTTATTTTTCCCACATAGTTTTTACAAAAGATAAAACTGTAAGCAAAGACTTTCATGTTTTACATTATAATCCTGAAATCCTTTCCCAGATAAAACTACCAAAACAAAGAGCAGCTTTGCCTAGCTCAGAATATACAGCTTGAGAAGTCTCTACTGAAAAAGCGGTCATGAAGGTTAAAAAAATAGGGAAAATGAGACGCTTCATTAATGTAAACCAAAGCAAATTGAACAGACATAACCATGAAAAAGATTTTTTGAATGTATTACATGGGTGGGTTTTGGGTGTGAAGAAAAATTAAGTGAATGAGATATGGGCAGCTGAGAAAAAGAAGAAAGAACAATAAATTAAATACCTAGAAATATATAACAGGCATTTTGTAGAGAGGAGTAGGTTTTATTTGCACTAGGTTTTACAGGACCGAAGCAGAAATGGGCTGAAGCTGCATCACTGGAAATGTAGGTCAGTTATTGGGAAAGCGTTATTCTAGAAAAACATTAAGCATGGGGAAAAGTTCTTAAGGGAAACTAAAATTCACTGAAGGATTTTAAGTTGTCTTTAAAGCTTGAATCAATTAAACTTGAATGAATGGATTCAATAAAGTAGGAACTAACCTTTGCTTTTCTCTCATGGTAGAGTTTTATTATTCTGTAATTGAACTGAATTGGAAAAAAAAAGTTTTAAAATGTCTTGTGTTCATTTCACATGCTTTTGTTCTTTATTGTCAAAGATACTTTAGCCCAGCAAATTAAGATTCACATCATATCATTCAGGTATCTGTACGTACTAGCCAAACATTTTGGAACTAATTGAATGTAACAAGGAAAAAAGGAAGTTATTAAGTATTTGGGACTAACATTTCTTAACCTTTTTCTAGTTAAAAGTTTAAGAATCTACTATACTTGAGCAAATATGTGACCATTTATTGATTCTAGGATAATATACAACTGTCATATATTAACTTAACATCTGTAACTTAGGCACGATGCCACATTTGTATTATGGTATTAATCATTACAAAGGAGCAAATTCTAAAACAAAACTCTTAAGCAAGCTAGACAAGAAATAAATGGGGTAGCAGTTAATCTTCATTTGACAAAAAAAAAGAAAAGAATTTTTCTTTCTTAAACTTGGCTATGAGTGTGATTTCAAAACTTAAACTTGTTTTGGTAATGGTTCCCTGAGTCATTAAAATTAACTGTGAAGTACAAACTGTGGAACTTCTTGGCATGTGAAATTTCCATTCACTGCAAAACAGTGCTTACCGTAAGACAAGTAGCAAGCGACCTAAATGATGAAAAGTTTCATCAGTATTTTGTCTGGCAAACGAATCCTTTTAAATAGATAAGAGTTATTTATATAGATAGATCAGCAGACAATCTTTAAGCTCACCAAAACACAGACAAGCGTATCACCGCCTATTTTATGTAAAAAGAAATTAACGTTATCTTGAGTGCAGCAGCATCTTCTGACTCAGATATCTAACGCTTTGCCCTCTTCAAGTTGTACCTTTGTGAGTGGATGAGAAGATAAGCAGAACTGACATCTTTCTGTATATAAATATTGTGTGTATATAGCAATATGCACATATGGCCATACAGCAGATATCCAAATAATCTTTAGGGGTCTATTCACACTTTAAATTTTCACACAAACGTATGCGAACTAATAGAAAAGCGAGTGTATGCCAGACAAAATAAGCATAACGCACCACACACACATACACCACTGAGTTCATGTTATCCTACTGAGTTAGTGTTATTATTGTTATATATTTATATTACAAATTATTATATAAACAACATATCTGTTGATATGTTATACATTATATATTTTTATACTATAACATATTATATTACTCTTGCTATTTTCTTTTTGGAAGCATGTAAAATTCCTTTCTCCATTTTTAATTGTTGTTATCTTAACAAAGCAAAACCTGAACCTCTGGATTTTTGCAAGTTAAGCTGCTGACAAGCTAATGTCATGCTGCTCTAACGCAAGCCATATATCATAAGAACCATACAGTATTTTTCAGCACTCACTCACAAAGCAGCTTGCCTAAAGCAAGGTCATATTCTGTCATTATATTAGAGAATCCTTCTGCGCGAACATGTTAGCTGTGCGGTGCGTCACTTCACGTTTATAGCAGCATTACTCCAAGTTTGATGTAAATTTTATGACCCAGAAGGTTATATCACTTAGGCACGCTGACAAATACCTTCAGCCATATCAGTCAATCTACTTTTTGACAGAAGAAAGCAAAGCCTGCACGCAGCAGGAAGACCGAAGGGTCTTTGCTGTTGTTTTGGTGTGGTTTGCCCCCAAAGGATGGAGCACTCCAGCTGGTTTAGTTAAGGAGTCGCTGGAGCAGTGCCTACGGAGCACCCGGTGACCTTCTTTTAGAAGTCACTTCTCAAGGTTAAGCCACATTTGAAAAGCAGTGCATCGTAGTATCTGCAGTCTAAACTAATGTTAAATGACAACCTGCATCCTTTCTGCCACATCATTTCACAAGTCAGCCGTTGGAGAAACATGAATCATTTCTGTTGCACTGGGATAACACCAGAAGCGCTGCCTTTCCAGTTCTCTCTGCCAAAGGAAGGGAGAAAATAAATACATACATACCTACACACTCAGGCAGTTTTACCCTCTGTACTAGTGCCAAAACTGGTAAACAGGCAGATGTCAAGATAAATTCAATACAGAACTAGAAAGAAAGTTTATCTCACAGCTCATAACAAGCAACTGGTCAAAAAGAATATCAGACTCTTATGAAAGCGTTTTCATGTATCTTCTGCCTCATTTTATGCTTCTATCTTTTTATCATTGGATATTAATTCCTCACCACACCTAAATTCATAGGTTTCTAAGTCACTGACAGCCAGAGGGTATTTAGGTCTAACTCAGGGGAATCACATTTGCGTTGGCCCCAGCCCTGTGCACACTAACATAAACAGCAGCATGCAGAGAAGTGAGCTATTAGCCTGTAACACAGCAGCGCAAAATCAAGAGTTTATCATTTTGGTAGAAACTATCTGCTATACTGTGGAACACTCCAGACACCTGTAAGACGAAGAAGGGTTGGAAGCACTTGAAGCATACAAGCACAGAACAGGCACAAAGCCTTTCCTTCTGGGTGAACTTTTGATATATTTTCAGGACTGTGTGACCAACTACCCTGAAGAGCTTGCTAGTGGATGCTAAATAAAATTAATAGTATGTGGTAGAGCCTTTGACATGGCATGAAAAACCTCAAACGGTACTGATGATGTACTAAACATCAGCGAACAGAGATAAAAGACCGTATTTCTGGGTAAAGGATTTTATTTTACGGATACCAAATGCATGAGCACTTGTCCTTAAATCTAACTGATTTTAAATAAAATTAATAGCTAGAAAAGACGGAAGCAAAGCAAAAAGCTATAAATGCAGTACTGATGCAACAATAAATCCCATAAAATAAGAAAGTCTTCTGTGAAGCAGGTTTTACTCGTTCTGTGCAGCAGGTTTTACTCGTTCTGTGCAAGTGATCAGCCATTTTAAACAGTTTTGAGACCAAATAAAACAAAACTGAGCAAAAGAAGACATAAGTTGTTTCACACAGGTAACCTACTGGAAAGAAAACCCACATGCACACAAACCCACCTTTGCAACAATATAAAAACGTATGCTTCATTACAGGAGAAGCAGAGACCAAGAATGCTAAAGATGCTGTAAGCTCCACCTTACTAGATAATAAAAAGGTATTTGATTCCTGCGTATCAATTAAAATTCTGGAAACACTCACAAATCCACAGATATTTAAATATAGTTATTTTTAAACAACAAAAAAGTCCCAGAAGAAACTTACACCTCTCTCATCCTTGACTGAATGACCACAGATTTCAGGTGGTTCAAGTTAATTTCTCTTGTTAGAGAAACATTAGTATCACAGAATCACATTTACTAAACTGTGTTTATTTACATGACATAGATATTTTTCTCTGGATTATGAACATGTCTCATATGAAATTTCATATGAAAATGCAGTTATATATAAGCAATTTTGCAAAATTCAGTTCATCTAGCCTGTTCACTGTCCTCCTCTCTTCTTCAAATATGCCTGTCTGTCTTGAGCTATTTTCCTTCCACTTCATGAACAAGAAAAGTAGCAGCAGACTCAAAATATCTTTTGCCTGATACTGCTCAGCAGATTCATTTCCGTGCATATTCATATTTAATCAGGATTCTGCCATTTGCAGTATCAGTATCAACCACTGCCTTTTTCCTTTCTGAGCACAATTATGAATGATTAACAAGACTTACTGTTCATTACAGACTTGTAATACAAGCTATTTTTCCAGTGATCTGTTTTGTACATTCAGCATTATGCAAGGCCGGCGTGGTACTTCACAGCAAAACGTTATTAGTACTCTAACTTCGCTGCTCTTTCAATATCTTCAGTTATTGGAACATATGGCATTGATGAATAAATATGATGAAGTAAGAGCTAAGATGTAAAATGGAATCCAAAGACCACAGTATCGGGGAAGACACAACACACCCTATAGCTGGTGCTAAGGGCTTCTTTTTAGAAACCAGAATTTTAGCCATACAGCCTGATATATCTGCAAGGACTAACATCACCTGGACAGTGCACAGTTTGTATAATCACTGCTAGTTTCTGATGCCATACCACCACTTAAGGAAAGAAACAAAACCAAAAACCTGACAAATGCACATGAGCTCAGCCTCACCTTCCCACTTCTCCATCAAGGACAACAGATGTGTGAGAAATATCACGGCTCAGAGCGTTGTATGTTTTACCCTTTCGTAAAATTTTTATTGTGACAGAATGCCTTGCGTTATTTGAAACTCTTTTGTGCTCTTAAAGCATTATACGTGTAATACCTTGTAAGTCTGTGAAGCAAGAAGATAGCGAAGTAGTACCTCTACAATACTTGAGGCTGAAGCCCCTTTCTTTTTAAAAGTCAGTTTTGCTCAGCTTAACTGAACTGCTGTGAAGTGTGGAGCATCTTTAGCGGCTTCAGAGCAGGACCGGTGATATAAATACGGGATCATTCAAATATTTGAAGAAACATCAGAAACGTGCTTGGCTCCAATTATTCCTTGTGGATTCACTAATAAGCAAAGAGTAAGGAAAAATGTTAATCTCTAGAGACATGTGTAMGCTTAACGCACGTGCCAGAATCCACCATGTCTTTCTTGCAAGTGCCATGCAGACTAGGGCGTGGAAAGGTCCTTACCAGGAGGTAACTGAAAAAAGGAAATAGAAGAGTTTCACTAGGAAGCAGGCGTGGAAGGTATGTGCCCCAAGAAGAGGAAACATTGACAAAACGTCCCACTAAAGATAGCTCAGGCCTCTAGCAGACATGTCCAATGAAGTACCTCTGCAAGAGGGCTATGTCTTTTACCACAAGTAACATCAACACAGCCAGGAACACCTTCTAAAATGCTAATGACTTAATGGCATAAGATAAAGATACTTCCCTGGAAATAGTGGCAAGGACTGGGAGGATGAGACACTATATGTTGCACGGATGGAGAAATGGGAGAGGAGAAAAATACTGCTCTTCTGTAAGGGCTTCCAGGCACTCAAACTTTCCTTCAGAAACCTGTCAAGAATTCAGGACAAAGACTATGCTTATCAAATATCACTTCTCATTTCTTTTACAAGCTCAGTTAGTAGCTATACTCTTCAGAAATGTCAAAGCTACTATTCCCTTGCTGTTATATTTGAGGAGAAAGGATGAAGTAGGGATTATGCAGGCACAGCATGATTCACTCAGACACTGTCATATTCTACTTACACCTACCACTGTGTAAATAATCACTAACACTTGGGAAGAAAAACACACACACGCACCCAACCAAACCCATTTCTTTTTCAATTGAAAGAGGTTTGAAATTTGGTAACTAAAGTTATTATTAATACCAAGATAAGGGTCTGCAAAAGTAGTTCAGAACCTTACAGAACTGTTTAGTGAAACACTTCTGGAAATGAAGAAATGAAAAGAACATAATCGTTCGTATAAAATTAATACTTCCTTTCTGGCTGATAGGATTGCCTCCTAAGGCTTCTGATTAACTCCTGAAAAAGATTTAGCTACTATTTCCTTACAATTAAACAGCCTATTCTGCAAGAAGTTGCTAAACTGCTAAACATCTGCTAACATCTGAGCATCTTCTAAACATCTGCTAACTTTACGACTCCTCCACTTCCATGATCATTTCAGAGCTCAGTCACAGCTCTGCCAATCTGCTTCAACAAATTGCTCTGCTATAAAATGAAACTTTGCGTAAACCAATGGAGGAACTTCAGCCACCGGTTCTAGGGACTGGAAGTAGGGTGGTTTGGGTGTGCATCCTCATTTTTCATAAAATAATACTCAGGAACAAGTTGGCATTTACTGAACACAGTTTCTGGCGGTGCACTATTGGACTGTCCTAACTTTGGGGTAATTTGATGGTTTTGGCGTTGAACGTGCCCGTCGCAGTTTTTAAGCTCTTCTGTTGGTTTTCAGTACTTAGGAATGAAAGAGAGGTGAGAAAAGAGTGTCTGAGAAAACACAAAATGTATGCAGCTGTCAGCAAATTTCAGGTATGGATACCCAGACACAATCCAAAATAGGACATTTTCATCATACTTTTTCTCATACGCAGCATTAATCACATCTATTTATTTATAGCATTTCTTTGGAATTGCTCCATTTATTTTTTTTAACTTATTAGCAAATGTAGTGATGAGAAAAAAATTAGAATTGTATTTTTTTTGACAATTCCTTTTAAATAATTGCTTTCTTAAAAGAACTACATCCAATACTCCAGATCTAATCCACTACCACTAAACCACAAGACTATTCAGTTTAAGTCCATTACCACTGACAAAAGAGAAAATTGACATATTATGAGGAAAGATAGGTACAGTCACCATATATCCCATGAAATCTTCAGTTTAAGCTTTTTGGAAAATCTGGCATTAATTAGTTTGGCAAACACTGGCTACGCACAGTAATAAACTGTGACACAATTTAGGTTTAGTATAGAGTACTTGTACAGCAACAAAAATGTATTTCTGATGGGATTAATTCACAGATTCTAGCAGTAGCTGGAATTTATGTTAACAAACCACTTTCTCCATTCTAGCTTTTAGCTAAGTGGAAACCTTACAAGTAAATAGTATAATGGAGATAAGGCACTGTAAAACCGTAAAATTTCAGCATTTCTATTGTTATGTTTCATCCCTTGATGGCTGCACAAGAAATTTTCGAAGTGATATAACTTTTTGACTGAAGTTTCAATAGCATAAATGTGTTCCTCTGAAGTTGGTCTAATTTTAGGCTCCTTTGCGGTCTCATTTAGGGCTCCAAGTGACACCAGCATTTATTTATTCTTTTGTTCTCCCTGATTGCACAAACCTACAGTGTCATAGTAAGAAAAAGCTACAGAACATTTTAATGATGTGGAAGCACTTCACTTGAAACTGTGAGATGAATTGCTAAAGATAATTTAAATTGAAGCCACTGAACCAAAATCCCAGGCAGATTGTACTGTAGGCTCAGATTAAGGCCTTGGGCTTTATAGTAAGTCTGAATGAATCTTCAATATGGATCTGACTCCTCCTACATTGTAAGAAAATTAACTCGGATCAGCTGCTTGGACATTATCTTTTTGCTCAACTCTGTCACAGCACTTATTCTCTGTTACACAGATATCATTTATACACATTTATTACTTTAATTTTCTACTGCCTCAACTATTTTCAGTAGTTTGAGAAGTTTCTTGTCACACACCACTGCCCTGCACCAGTTTTACCACCATTTCAAAACACTTTACACAATAGTTTTGTTTCCATTCATCTGGGACTTGATCCCACTCTCACTGCAATGTCAGCAGCAGCTTTGCCATTAGTGTGAACATACAGACGTATCTTTCTTCTGTGTGTGCTTTTTCCTCATTTCCTTTCCAATAGCAGGATGTTATGTCTGTTTTTACTTTTAGTTTTCCTCTTAGTATTTAAGGAAATTCTTTGATTTTTTGCACTTGCATTTTTTTTCTCCAAAGTCCATATAAAGGCTAGCCAGTGGTTTTTTTTTTCCTAGAAGTCTAGAAAATATTAATTGGCTCTACAGAAATGCCATCCTCCTCTTTTGCTGCTCTATTTCCCTCAACTGTTCTTTGTAGCAATTTTCCATTGATCTTGTTTCTAAAGACAGCGTGTCATGAAAGAGTTAGTATGAAAAAGGAAGACAGCCATTTGCCTTCTTACACCCCTGTTTTTTCACAAGAACCATTATTTCCTCTATGATCATTCTTTTCAACAAAACTAAGAAATAGTAGCAGTGGTGTTCTTGTTTAGGATTTGACTAGATGCATGTAAAACTTAAAAAAGTGATCAGACACATCACGTACTACCACTCTGTAATAATGCAAACCCTTCCTCAGAATTAAATACTACGAAAAGTGTCCATGAAGCCATCGTGTTTTTCTTCTAAAAACAAACCATTTGAATTCACAACATTACACCAATATTTTCAACATCATCTGTGCCTTAGGCACCATTGTGTTGAGATACGTTATTGGAGAAGAGTTGACCGTTATCAGTGACATCTTCAAGTGACCTCCAATTATTTCTTTATTAAAAAGGCATTTTGATTGGGTTTAATTATACAGCAATTATGAAAGCTACTGTAATTACTGAAACATACTTACTAACCAGAGTGCAGAACTGGTGGTAATCTTGTTTCTCTTTTTATTAGTCAAAAAAGGAACTTAGGGAACTGATTCTGAACTCTGTAAAAGTTCTCCTGTTTAATTGAGCCAGAAGTTATCTTTAAAATGCAGATTTTGTTGTTGTTGCTGTTGTTGACTGGAAGGTTTGTTCACAATTGTCTGCACAAAGTCCTGTCACGGGTTCAATTCCTGAGACATTATATACATTTACTGCTCTGTAATAAAATTTTCTCATATGGCCTTTTGTAATTCACAGCACCCGTGTTAGCATCAGAGGAACGTTAAGTAGTAAAACCAACTAYACCTACAAACCCATTCACGCTAAAAATGTAACGAATATAAAATTTTTTAATATATTTTCTATCTTGTTCTGTGTATTCTATTATCATAAAAAAAAGAATTACCTCCCTATTGAAGAACACATTCTATTCACAAAAAATAAAAAGTGTTTCCTGCCTCAAAAAAAAAGAAGAAAACAACCTTGCATTTTGTCATCCTCTGTGCTTCAGACAGCACGGCAATATTTGGTGTACCAATTTTATACGCTCTGATTACAGTCAACATGTGACAAACTCAAGATCAGTAATATTTAGTAACATAAGTCCTGTCATTTGTTAGTCATGGATGGTTTTCCATTTGACCCTGGAAGGATCTTGAAATGGCTCTTAGACCAAAGAGCCATGGGCTCTCTGCAAGGATCCCTGAAAGGGTGAAAGAAATTATCCAACTCCAATTCCTTTACAGTTGTCTCTGCTAGTCATTTTTTATCATTTTGTCCAGTACAATATCAAACGCACTAAGTAAAMATGATCTGTCACTGCATTTGGGAGACTGTTACGTGGTGAGTTTTATAGTTTATCAGGACACTTTCCATAACATTTCTGCAACATGATTTTAAAAACAAACAAACAAAAACAAAACAAAAAAAACCAAACAACCCCCCCCCCCCCAAATCACCTAGTTACATCATGCAGGCAATCCAACCACACTTTGCGTGCATTTAGCTTTGCATTTTACAGCCTTCACCTATTTGTAAATGATGCCTCTTACTACTTCTCTGTGCCTGACAAACCAGTCTCCAGAGGAGCTGCTCTTGCTCACCCAACAGGTTACCTTTGAAATCCTTTTGACAGAGGAAGTCTGGTCTCTTTTAGCTGTTTTAGAAAGAAGCAGACCCATGCTACTTTTTCAAGCGCTCTGGAGCCCACTGCAGTCTTATAATCTAGGCTAGTAAGATCCAAAAAAACCCCTTGGATCAGGTGAATCCTGATTTGTTGCTTTGGCTAATCTCAAAGGAGATTAATTTAAAAATGTTAAGTATTTTTTCATAAACAAATGCTCTGAAAAAAATTACTATGGCATTTCAAAATAAAGTATCTCCATCCTTTTCAATCCAAATTAATCAAATACGTTATTCCAAACATAAACTGTTTTAAAGTGTTGAATTGATATTGAAATTTTTATTTTGAAATTGGTTCCACGCTAGCAGGATRCCAATATTGCAATTTATAGTAAAGACAATCCAAATTACAGAAGATTAAATGGATATCACATTTTAGGTCTAAACTACTTTCATAAGAAAAATCTCTCTTCGCCTTAGAACAGTATTATTTAATTCTTAAAAGCATAGAGGGCAAAGGAAATAGGTGTAGGTTTATTTAATTTAATTCAAAGCATATTGTTCTCTGACCTTTTTAATTGAGTTACCTAAAATGTTGAATTATCAAAATAAAATGTTGTTTTTTTTTTTTTAAAAAAAACAACCAGCCTCCAAAGGATTATTTTACCTGGGGGGAGCTCTCTATTACAGAAGTAAAAAATGCAGAAATCTTAGTGTATCTTCCCATGCCTACACAGCCTGGCTCATAAAATAGGTGGAGGCTTATCAAAGAAATTTCTAACCAATCCCTTCATGCAGTTTAATTTTAGCATTTCTCCCCTTTTCTTATTCCTATAAGAACTGTTTATTGTACCTAAAACTATGATAATTGGAATAATTTTCTACTACTGTGTGTATTCAAACATTAGGAAAGCTCTTATTTGAACATTACCTTATTATATTATGTACTGTGCTTCTAATTCTTGATTAAGAGCATCAAACGTAGGGTTAAGTGAAGCATAACTGGGAGTTACTTATGTAACTATGGGAATGTGAAGGTAATCTTTTCAAAAGAGAAAACAGCTTCAAAATCATTAATTTCTTGTGAAAACCTTGGGGGGATGGTGGTTGAGGGTGGAGGTTACTATCTGTGATTCTGACACAGAACTAATGGAGAATAAACAGATGAGAACGGGCATGAGATCAGAATCAGCAACCACCACTGTTTCCATACGGACGTTTCAGTTGTTGAGAGCAGAAACCCCAAGGTAGTATCTGCCTCAGCATGGTACTTGAGCCAACAATACAATCATCTTACCTTCACTTCCTGCCATCATAATTCAAGTATATTCAAGCAGAAGTGAGGAGTCCCCCAGTGATTTAACAGTGGAATCAAATTCCTGGAAGATTACAAATCTTTCTAAAACCTAATGACCCAGTCAAAGAGCCTTTCTATAAACAAGATACTTGAGCTTGTGGATATTAATTGGTGTAGACTATCAAATTCAAATGCATTAGCTGTTCCTAAAAGCATCATCTGTGCATCTACTGCAAAATCAGTAATTGTTGATGTGTCTATAAGGTCTTCTGCATCAGCTGTAGCAGGGAATTTCTAGCAAAAGTAGAATGAAAAAGCTTCTCAGCCTAACTATATTTTATTGAAATTGTTATAAAAGCTGATGTTTCTTATTTGGAAGTTGGAGAGAATTAAAAAAAAAAAAAAAAAAAAAAAAAAGGTTTGTATTCAAGTTAAGTCAGTAGGTTCAATTGTATAAATAATAGTATCCATTCTTCTTTCACTGTTACTTCTGTAAATTTCACAGAAGTAAACTACTACAGTAAGTTGTGAGATATTAATTTTACAAGAATGTAAGAGAACAGTCAAGCCTGCTGTCTCAGTCAGCTTCAGATCGTGGGAGAGTTTCAGTAGCTTCTTCGAGCAGTTGTACAGACCAAATGGCGGTTTTGTGAACTATCAATCCTGTTTACTGATTTTGGTCTTTATAATTTAAAAAGTGCTCACAGAATACTGGTAATATAAAGAAAACAAACCAAAAGATAATCTTTGCCTTTTAGGTAAGACTGCGTAACCTAATCAGAGAGATAATAGTTCTCTGACCCTAAATTCATTGACCTCACAGCAGATTTCGTCTCAAAGAATTTTTACTTTTTCTTTTCAATTCTTTTCCTACGGATGCTTACTTTGTTGAGGCAGACTGTTTATTTGGAGCATATCACTTCCATTATTATTATTACTAGCTATAGTGCAACAGTGCCTAGGTGTCGCAGCCTCAGGCCAGGACGCACTGCAAAAAGGCACACGTGCCCCAGAGCTCTTCCCTTCAAAACACAAGAGACAAAATATGTGCAATGGCAAACTGGCCTGTCTGGGCTGCATGCAGAGTTTGAAAGAGGGATGTGAAGGAGGATAATGAGGAAGACTTTAGATACCCCTGGAGAGCTGCTTCAAGCTGTGGGAGGCAACAAAAGGAAAACTCTGAAAATGTAAGTGGACAAGGAGAGCTGGCATTATGGGACATGCAAAGCTACCCTTCCTACATTGGCACAAGCAAGCACAGGTGTAGTGCAGACAGGCTCTAAAGACCTTCATAGGTGAAAGCAGGGGGGGTTTTTTGTTTGTTGGGTGGTTGGTTTTTTTTTTTTTTTTTTTTTTTTTTTAAGATACACAAGACACAACAAGGCTGAAATGACAATATGGCCAAATATTGCGCTACGGGAATTGGCTGCAGCATCTTGGTGTCTCTGAGCAGAGAAGACAGCCTTTGTTGTCTAAAGAGTTGTGCATTATTTGTATTTTACCTGTTTGCATTTTTAATTATCATACAGCTACAGGAAGGGAATTTAACAGAAATAGCTCCTATGAAATAATTAAAATTGATAAAAAAAAAAATACACAACTCTCAATGTACAAGAGACTAGTATACCTTTCCCAAAGTTGTAAAGTAGTAAGATTTTAAAATTTGTTCCCCAGAAGGATTATAATACAATTAGTCTTAGGCAATACAAAAATTAAACAAAAGAGATAATAAAAGCTGTGCTCTCTCCTGCTGTAGTCTAACTCTGAAATAGAACTTTGGAACTAAAGTGGTAAATAAGCAACGCAATCTTAATGGTAATTTTTCAATATCTAAGGTAGCAGGTTTGTACTAAAATGTTCAGTGAAGCATCCTTCTAACAAGATTTTGATAAAAAATGTACTCTCATTTTGGTACCCTATCTCAAAGAATATGCTTAAGAATTAATTAAAGTTTTCAGAGCATTGAAGTTTCAGACAGATGTTTCGGATTTCTTGAAAGGAAACCCTCACTTAATTTTGAGGCAGAGAGTTTGATGCTCTTAAGTATTTTCTCCATTATTTCTTGTAATCTGGAAATTCAGAAGTTGGGAAAGTACAGAAAATTCAGAATCAGCTTTATTTCAGATATCCTTTCTTAGTTTCTTCATTAGGAAGACACCCTAACAAAGTTACTGACATCTCTTCTATATTTTGTGAAACTAATGTTAATGTGTGTTTTTAATGAAGATGCTATAATTTTTGCTCCCATATGCCCACTCATGGTAGGTTCTTTTCTGCTGTAAATGAGATGTGTTATTTTTCCTGAATTCACCTTTTACTTCATTCCTACAGGGAATAAAATGTGGAACTGGGCACTTCAAAAACAGCAYCTAAACTGAGAGCAGCTTACTTCTCTAGTCTCCTCGGCTACGTACTGCTAAACAAAATCAGTCCCTGATGCCTAATGGCTCTTACTGGCTTTCTCATGCTGCTTATACTACGCAGGATTTATTTTTGGAGGGAGCTTGCTGAGGTCCAGAGCTAAGTCACAGAACGAGCTGATGGTTAAGTACTATGGGCAGTCAGGAGTTCAGTGTGTAGCCTAACTCCCTGCTCCTATTTTTTTGCGCAACACAGAGCCATTGGGAATTAAAGTCTTTTTGATGTTGAACAAATTCCTCATAAATTCTGCGGGAGATTAAGATCGTATGCACAACCTGATAAACCTTCAGCTATATAAAACAGTGACAAAAGCATATGTGCTATCGCAAAATATTTTGTTTTCAATAGCCATAAGACATTGTTGAAAATACCTACGTAGAGTGGAGGAGAGGACTGTGGCAACCAGATTGTGTTTTGGATGTTGCACAGCTAAGGGGAGATGGAGTTTGAAAGCTACATTACATTCAGCTGACAAGGTGGTGGCTGGGGATGCTGCAGGCTGGTCAAACTTTACAGACGGTTTTGTAGCAAGGGATAGCGAAGGCTGCCGACGCTCGGCTGCTTCTCTCATCAGCCAAACTGAACAGCCCCCTCCACCCTGGGAGAGAGCAGGCTGGAGGGTCCTGCTGTATCAGGCAAGGAAGCTTTGCTGGAGCCCTTCCAGCCCCAGCCCTCGCTCTCAAACTGTTCACTTATGCATTTCTACGCTGTGGACACAACGGTGTATGCAGTTCCTCCGTATCACCTCTGAAGTGGGATTTGCTGAGATGGTAAGCAGCAAGCGCTCCAGCTAGATTCTGCAGGAGGGTCTCAGGTTCCAGGAAACGCTGCTGCTCATCCCGGTTCTGCCCCTGCTGGCCACGTTCCTTGGTTGAGGTTGGCCGGATGGATGTATGGATGGATCTCACAATGARATGAATAATGAAGACAATGTGCCTAAAAGAAGCCCACACTGGCTAAAGAAAAATTGCTGGCATTTGGATTTCTTAAATATATGAAATATTAATATGAAGTATTTCCTGGGGCATTCTCTCACAATTTTGAGCTTTACCTATGCAAACACTGTCCTACAGCTCTTTTCTATAATACAGTGGGAAATCAAGTGATATAAAGATCAGCTGATACACATTTTGCAGTTCGAGCAGGAAGCACTATGAAACAGCAAAATGAAATCAGGATTTCTTTTTCTTTTTTTTTTTCCCCTCCTTTTTTTTTTTTAAGCTATAAATTCCTTTCATTTAGATATGAAACCCTTTTCTATTTAGCAAGCAAAAGCAGCATTTTAACTGCATAATATTTTTACATGGGTGGATTGCAACCATTTAATGAACAATGGATTTGAAACATGCAGCAGTAGGTTGTGATCAGGAGATACCAGAAAGTGAAGAAAGATGAGAAGCATTTGTTTTGACATTTTGTCATAGTTCTGGAAGACCCATGCCAATCTATCCTATGAAGTACAATAATATTATCCTAATGCTACAGAAAGGTAACAAGACTTACCTTATGAGGAGTATGTATTACAATGAAATCAAGTCTTTTAGTGGACAAAGTTCACAAAAATGAAGTAAACAATAAGCAGCATTGTCAAAAGCATGCTTCCCTTGTTTTAAAGGAAGCAATGTTAACAGTCAGAAGAAAACCAAATCAGTAGAAATAATAATAAAAAAAAAAATTACTGCATGTATCAGAAAATTTGAGATTAATAAAACCTCTGGAATACATCTGATAAGAACCCACTGATGTAAAATTTTTCGTTCCAGTATAATAAAAATACTTCAAGTCTAGGACAGAGATAATGACTATCCCACAAAGTATAAATCTTTTAAATTGCTCTCTGGTTGAATTAAGTATTTCTTCCCAAGAAGACAAGAGCAATGCATGTGTGAGACTATACACACGAAAGTGCATGTTCATATATATAAATATGTGTATAAATATAGACACATAGACATATAGACACATACATATTTAAATACCTACTGGTATTCTTATTTATGAAGATTCTTTTCACCCATACTTAGAATGTCCATACTGAAAATGAATAATGAAATTATCATAAGTAAATGAGGACTAATGAAAACTTTGGCATATCATTATATATTACACTATGCATATTCTTAGCACAGTAATGATCATGCTGTTCTCTCAGCAATTCCTTAAAGTTCGTGAGTCAAGATGATTTCTGTAGTCCTAAAAAAGCAATGCCCTGGTTGTTACAGATACTTCCTGTAGGATTCATGTGGAAGAGGAAATGGTAAGTACAAAATGAAAATTTTCTGGCGTTATTGGGGTAGTTCCTCCCTCTTGGGGATCAGTACAAGGCACTGTAAATATGAACTTGTTTTAATGTCCTTTACATTTTTTTAGGCATCACCATAACTCTAAAAATTCTCTAAGCAGTTTTGATGGTTTTAATAATAGTATTTTTGCATTTCTCCATTAAATTACTAGTCTATACCTTTGACCTTCATTTTAATGTAGTTTTTAGTGTACATTTTCTAATCGCTTTCTAAGAACCAATTACTTTACATAGGAATACTACAAAACCCTGCAAAAATAGTAATAAAAAAAACTAGGAAAGAATTTAGAGGCATCATCAGTACCCACAAACAGTAACCACAGTACAATAACTCAGTAAGCTGGGTTCATAGCTGCTCTCTGTCATCAAAGGGATGCTAAGCAACTTAAGCACATTGATAAATATAGCACTTCATTTATAATCATCTAATTGGTCTGTATCATTTAGGTATTTTGGCGTAGAAGTAGGGGTGGAAAATAGGCCAACAGAGCTTCATTCTTGAACCTCAATATCCCTTTTTGCTGATAAAAAGGCAAGTCAAAGCAAGTCAACCTCAGTCAGAGCCGCCAAGTACATATACAACTAAATCTTGCATTTTATGTTTCTTCATATCACACTGGCAGTTTAAGAACCAAAGCCACGGCAGCTGATAAAACTTTAACAAGTAAAATTGTTTAATGAATGAAAAAATTAGTACAATGTATGAGACTAGCTCAACAGTTAAAGAGTTAGGAGGCAGATGGATAAGGTGAGACCATCACAGCAAAATGATACAAATACATCTTCTCAGCTCTGTATAAAGTAGAGATAAAACAGAATCAAAAGAGCCCGGAACATCTTAAATCTGAGTGTATCTGTCTGGTTAGCAGAAATTTTATTTGTTGTTTCCCCTATTTTGACCCTAATCATTTCTCATTTAGTCTAATAGAATACAGATAGCAATGCTGGAAAGTGTAACACTAGTGAAAAACAAAACATTTGCAAGATGTTTAACAGCAGTTAATTCAATTACACTTTCTTGTTCTTCATGGTAAACAATTACATCATTCTTCTAGTATTAGTTGAAAAAGTATGATATTGTCACTGCAGGATCCAACAAATACAATTAGGATTAAATTATTCTTACTCCAGTGACAGCTCAACAGACAAAACTGCATGTATTTGGATCACTACAAACAGGTTAAAATCAATTAGAATTGATCAGTGATAATATAATTTTCAAAATTATCGAAGAAAAAACCTGCACTCTGTACAAGGTTCCAACACCAAGAATATTCTGTCTAGCCCATCTGATCCTAGGAATTCAAATCACTAAGTATCTCATTAGTTTACTTTTTGATTTCACTATATCGCTTCTTATATGTCAAATTATGTACCGGTCAGGATGTTCCACACGATGCTTCAATTAATGCATATCTAGATGCCTATTTTTCAAAAGTGTTACTCAAATTAAGGTTCAGATTAGTTATAGATTCTGTGCTCAGCTTGAAATATTAGTAGCATTCCAGTTGGTACTTTGCAGTAAGCTCCATTCATCAGACATCTGATTGTTTTGGAAGAAAACCCTAAAGGAACCCCTAACATCTTATTCTACACTGGGGTCTTCTGAGTCAAATTATCACATGGGAAACATGGAAATACTGTGCCTCCAAACATGCACTCCCTTCCCAGGAGTCCTGTGAGAACATGAGTCACATCACCCTTCTGACAATGAGGTCTATCACCCCAGAGTCCCCTTCCTTTCCTCTCTCTTCACTGTTCCTGGTGATCCCCTAATCACTTTCAGGTGATTTCTCCTGTAAAATACTTCAAAAGGGCAACACCCAAATATTCTTAGCCTTGGGGTTGGCTATATCTAGCATATAACTTCCCTTCTTCACTTCAGACTAGGTGCATAAAGATAACCTTTGGTAAAGGTAATCTCAGTGTTTCTGCAGCGCTTTAAGTACAAGATAGGTGGGATGGAGTTCTCCAGAACATGTCACTTAAAGCTTCCAAGTGTTAAAGGGACTTGATGATGTGAGCCATTTTGAGAGCGAACATCTCCAGTCAAGATCTGAATGTACAGTTTTTCTGGGGACACCGAGGGTCCTTTAAATAATTCAGTTCACAACACTAACTTAAGGACTTTACTGCTTTGATTTTCTGTTTTGTTTTGGATCTCAAGCGCTTGTTTACAAGAGGACAATATGAAAAAACCTAAGGTAAGGCAAATAAGTTTATAGGTTTATACAAACTCCAAACATTTTTCTATATCGTGCAGATTTATGGTTACAAAAACTTAGCAATCAAACCATTTGAGGCTGTTCAATGATAAATCCAAGATGAATCCTACTCTTATTTTACATGCATAGAAGTGAGGATTCTTCATCACCAGAGCTCACTAGCTGCTAACCACATACTTTGATTAATAATATAAGAGCCAAAATAGAAGCAAGGTACCTAAATGCATAGCTAGAGGCCTTGCGATTTCACTCATGAGGTCAGGCAAGAGGGAGCAGCCTCACTTCCTTTATTGCTCAGGAGGTAAAAGACAAATCTCCAAGTTACAGAAGAGTTGGAGAATGGACAGATTATTTGAACAAACCACAGTCTCTTCTTTGAGACACGTGAGCATCTTCTGATGAGGTGTGACCAAAGCCGAATTTGGATCCACCCACGACCTGCAGCTAGCACGACCTGACTACAGAGCACAGAGCTGCTGGAGTTACTTTACCATCTCTCTGATCAGGATGCTGCCACTAGCTTGTGATTATTCAGTGAGCAAATCAAAAGCTTTGTGACTGCTCTGCAAACCCTCAGCAGAAACATTCCCGTCGCCTGTGCTGCCAAGGAGCCGCAGTCCAGCGCCAGCTGAGACAGCCCCACCTGGGGCTTGGCTGGCTGCTGTGGGGACGCTGAGCCATGGCCAGCCCTATTCCCCTTTAGACTGAGAGTGCGATGGGGGAGATGCCGTGATTAGCCTCGGAGCCCTGACCAGGCTAAATAGAGGAGATGAGTGAACAGAAACAGAACCACAAAGAAAAAAACCAGAGCAGTAAGAACAGAGACCAAAAATCCCCTGGATACTGCCTCAGGATCTTGCATATTTACAGCCATGTTAGGGACTGCGTGGATGCACCTGAGAGGAGGTCAAGTGACCGAAGACACGTTTGCTGCTGCACAAACCACAGCAAAATTCTGGCAGACTCAGTCAGCCTTTTTCAGGCTGTACTGAAGAAACACAGCGTGGAGCAGCAGCTGTGCCTTCCTTTGGGGATACTGAAAAATACTTCTCTTGGATGATGCACTGGATTAACTTTGATAGCCAGTGGAAAAAATGGAGGAGGTGCCAGTATTTATGCTCTGAGTCCTTTGGGTTGGTATTAATAATAGCATTAGTTTAGGTAAGCTCAGCAGGACCAAAGGTTGCAATTGAATAAGTATTGTCATAAAGCCAAGGGAAGACTTTTGTGATCTGCTCTCCCCTTCACACTTGGCTAGCACCAAGTAATTCTGGTGAAGATCACACATAAAATCAAAGCTTTCTGAAGTAAGCAGGCTTATTCCGTTTCCATGAAGATCATCAGGAATGTCTCTATGTAATGATTTAAAAATGGAAGGTGTCGAGATACCAGATGATCGGTAACAGTACAAAATGCTAAGACAGATAGCTCTTCTCTCTATAGCTTAGAGTTATGTATGGTATCAGTCATCACCGTCCTCACACACTGATCTTTTAAAAACCACAGTGTTTTCTTTGCATTTTTGCCAAGACTTACGGTTTCCTTTTATAAAGTAAGTGCTGGTGACTAGGATAGTCTACACTCAATGGCACCACTTACAGCTAGGCTCAGGGTAAGCCATACTGTACAAACTCTCTTACATGGGTCACCAATGTTCCCTCAAGGAATTAAGTTTCTGTCATTACAGATTGTCCTGAGAAAAACAAAGGACAGCATATAGAAATCCTCTGTTAAAAAGGACTCCATGTGTGCCTTTTTAGGTCCCAGTATCATCAATAGTGATGTGAGAGCAAAGACTTCATTTCATTTCAGCGGGATGTACACTACACACCCAAAAAACATCACAGCAGGGTTATCCAGCCTCAGAATATACCGAGTGAATTTCACTGCAGCACAGATCACTGCTGTAGAGAAGCAAGATGAAAAATTAATGCCTTAGGTCAAAAAAGGAAACTCTACCACAGAATAGAGCATTCCAGGAACAACTCTCATACTGAGACTTAAATTCAACCAATAATAAGACATTTTTGGAAGATGCAGATAGAAGTAGACGACAAATCAAATTCAGATCCCTGAAAGTGTGCAGCTTATTCCTGGAAAAATGTATCATCTCAAATAAAAGGTCAAGGGTTATACAGTAAAACTGCAATGGGAAATAGTATTTTCTTGCCGTTAGGTCTTTATTTTTAAGTAACATTTGTGAGCATTGTGCTCTCAATCCAAACCACATTTGTGTAGAACAACAGCTCTACCTCGCATTGTGGAACAGTTAAAAAATATTTTTTTGGAAGGAAATTAATCCTCCTAGGTAAACATATGTAGAATTCTAATCAAAATAATAGAGAGATATACATTAAATGCAGGATTTTAAAATATAATAATTTCTAGTAGAGTAATTGGAAAGATTTCCCTTTCTGCCTTAATTCAAAGCTGTATGAAAGCAATTGGAAGTTTCATATGGACAAAAAGCAACAAGTTAAATTGGAATAAGTTAAAATAACTAGCACTACAACAATGCTTAAAATACCTCTAAAATTTACTAGATATTTGTCAAAATGAACAGCCTGGGCTTAAGACAAAATGACAATGTTGGAGTTATTTGGAAAGCATTGGGGACTACAAGCATATGTTCTGAGAGCATTAAACWATAAGAATGCTTTGGCAGAAGTTTCACAAATATTTGAAAATATAATTATTCAAAAGAAGCCACCAAAACCCAAGCCTCAGACTCAAAATCATGTCAGTTCTTACTTGATCAATCTAAATCACACAGTATCCCATGTGAAATGGAACCCAATCTCTTTATCTAATTGCTATGATAATTATTCTCAGACATTGGAAGAACAAGAATGGTCCATCTGTGAAGGAATTCAGTGCTGCATCACATAAAAGTAATTTTGGAAAAAAAAGAATAGGCTCAGTATGCAGGAGAGAGAACATGTGTGTATATCTATCTGTATATGGGGAATRTTTTTTTAATATACTTTCAGAGGATCAAAATACCCGTAAATATGCTTCTAAATAAGAGAAAATATTAAACAATAATGTATTGTCAAGGGTTTCTATAGTAGGTAGTAAAATAAATAGTGAGATAAAGGAATACTAGCCAGCAAAGAAAAGCATAAAAATTCATCCTTCTTTGGAGTCATATTCAGAAAAATTTAAATATACTACTTTAATTATACACAATGTTTCTAAGGCTGTAAGTCCCTCTTCTTTATGGGAATTCCTGCTCTTACATAAAATATTCAATATATTCAAAGTTTTCTGTTTGCTACTTAATCCTATTAATTAAGAGTAAACAATCACCATTTTTACGACGATCTGAGGAAGCCTTTGTTGATAAGTAGGCCTAAGGCCACTAAGTATTTCTTTCCAAATAGACTTTGATCAACTTAATTCAAGCACAGCTTTATAAATATTGTTCCTACCCACTTCTGCGGTAGATTTAGTGACCGGGCTGTTATCAGATTCCTGCTTTCTCCTCCACAGAGACAGATGTTGGCTGTGTTTTCCTATCACGTCCCCAAAACATCTGCAGATTCAAGTTCATTTATTAAGATTGAATTACTGTAACTCCCTCTCTTGCCTTGACGACAGATTTTACTCTGCTCATGCCTGTTCAGAATACTATTGCAAAGATCATCTCTGCATGTTTTTGCATCCCATCTTTTTCCTCCTTCTTCCCTCCTTTCTTCCCCCTTTATAACATCAAATATAAGCACCTTGTCTTCATGAGAGCTGCTTGTGGTCTACCCAAGCTTACTTACCTCAGCCTACTACCAACTCTGCTATCTCTAGTTGGCTTCAGATACCAATCCTCATTACCACCCTGTCACCTTTCCAGTTGGACACTTTTGTGCTTCCCTGCTTCGTAAAAATCTAGAGAATAATTTCATTATTCCTACTGAGAAGCTCCCTCACTTTCCATCAAGCCTGCACAAAAACTTTTTAAAAGCTAATTCTCAGCTGAGACTGTAGACACTGCACTGCCCCACAATGCCTTGTTGACTCCTTGCATTCACTTACGTGTCTGTACCCAAACAGGTTATAACTGTATTTTTAGGAAAGTTTGTGTGGCAACTTTTACACAAGACCTAGAAAAACATGTTTCTGTTCTATCATTAGAGCACTTGGTTAATATCAGTAACACAACGACAAAATATGGTAAGGGTATTACTTATTACTTTAGCATCTATTTTCGTAGTATTGATATATCTCTAAAGAATATCACTATTTTTTTCCTGACAAACACAAATCAGCTGGCTTCTCACTTTCATTGTGATTACTCCACCATGCTAACACAAGCCATAATTCCTCCAACAGCGATCACTTTGTATTATTTGTCTCTCTTCTCAAACAAACCTTCTTTTAAATTTGAAATTCTCAATCCTCTTTTCCTTCAGCTGCTGGCTAAATCAATACTGTAATAGATGTACTCTCAGTAGAAAGCCTTCTCACTTTTGACACTGCAATTGGCCAAACAAATGCAGGCAGCTTAGGTTCCTTCTTGTCAAGCCCAATTCCACAACACTGTTGACCTTGTAAAGCCCTAGAGTTCTGGAGCTATTGTACGATCTTCCTGCATTAACCTCCGGGCTAACAATTTATGTTAAGATAAATTCAGCCATGATGGATGAGATCAGTTTGAACTGTTTCATTGTTTSAATAATTCAGGCAGATCCATTGTGCTTATTGCTACAATACCATTTCAATGTCTTTGGAGGGGATAAGACYGCTAAAGACTTTGTAATGTAAAACATATGCAACTCCTTTAAATAAGATTCCGGTCTTGCCAGAGACTCTGTGGGGTACCCTGCTGACATACAGAGCTGTGTACAGAAATATTTTTGCAAAATCTTACCTTGCAACTTAAAACTAGCAACGCTGTGTTTTAATCTAATCCACGTGAAATTGAAAAGAAAAAAATATTTTGTCATTTCCATTACCAACAAGGCATTTGATAAAATTCACTTAAAAATTTAGCAGATATACAAAAGACGACCCATTCTTCTGTCTCAGAGCAGCTTTTTAAATCTGCTAATCATGTTGGATCTATTTATATGCCATTATATTTTATTGGAATCTGTTAGATTTGTCACACTCCTGAAGTTATTTTATGGCAGAGACTGAAAGAAATATTAGTGACCTAGCATTTAATACCAGTTTAGCAGTAGTAGGAATAAGTGAAGGATATTGATACTCAATGTCTCTCTGTTTGCATAACGTTTTTTGGCTTTGCTGCCACCTGCAGCAAAACACAGGATAAAAGCCCAGTTTAGATATTTCTGTCCTACTTTGCATCATTGCTTTCCAGTCCCTCTTCATTACCTGAATGTACTGATTTTCAAAGTTTATGAGAAACTAATAGCAAAGGGTGGTTTCTAAACTAATCCAGACCTTTCCAAATGTTAAAATGTTTTTTTTTGGGGGGGAAGGAAGTATCAGAAGACCGATATGCACATTTATTTCACTAGATCAAAAAAATGACTTGAAGTCATGTGAAATTGAAACCTGTATACCTACACATTTATTTAGACTTTTMAAAGCATTGTTTCCCCTTTAAAATTTCTAAATCCTACTAATAAATAATAAAACTCCTTTCCATTCTATTTAAGTGCTTAAGTTTCTTTTAAGGTAGCCTGTTTTGTTTTGTTTTTTTTGTGTGGTGTTTTTTGGTTTTTGAGGGTTTTTTTTGTTTTGTTTTGGTTTGTTTTTTTTTTACAGTAACAAATATAACCTTGCCATCATTATCTTTGAATATACAGTTCAGAATTCAAAATAAATGCTTAGTTGCTAAATAGAATAGAATAGATCGTTGTAGGTCCCATCCAACTAAACATCTAGTCCAACTGCCAAACATATACTTTTGAAAAATACCAATGATATATGTATGTCGTCTTAACCATGAAGTCACAGGTAAAATCTTTATAATGCTAGGGTTTTTTTATATCGTAAGTCCCATCGGAACAAAAATTATTAACACTACAAAGGAAAAGCAGATGGTCCAGCATTAGAGTGGCTTCACTCATTCTTCTCAGCATCAATTAGAAAGTAAGATTTAACATATTTCCTGTTTCTTAAAGACCATCATTTGTGGCTTCCAGAGTGAAAAGCAACTAGCTCAAGTAGAACAAAAGCAACATGTAAGCAAGTTATCACTGAAAGGGACAATCGCCTTGAAGAGCTAGCCAAGATTTCGGTCTCTACCTTTTGTGAAAAGTCTACTAGACCCATTTGTCATGATAAAAATACAGGGTCTTGTTGGATTTTTTTTTTTTTTTTTTTTTTTTTTTTTTTTTTTT